>VBSM01002616.1:39572606-39598364 GCA_008086735.1 Cheirogaleus medius
AACTCCTGACCTTGAGCGATCCTCCTGCCTGGGCCTCTCAGAGTGCTAGGATTATAGGCATGAGCCACCACGTCAGGCTCACATTCTTTTTAAGAGAGTAGTTGACAATACTGAACAGGAAGCTTCAAGTACAGTCTGAGCAGAGTAGGGTGATGTGGGGAGGACCACCCCACGCTTATGTTATTGTGGTAGGTTTTTTGGTAATCTGTTAACTCTCACGTTATCCTGTCAAATAAAATGCCTATTACTTTTTAGCTTTTTCATATAAGTTGTTATTAATTCTATTAGAAATGTAAATGAACTTAATCTGATTTACATTCCTCCATATAAATTTAAACTAGCTTCCATCATAATAAACAGTCCCTACAACAGCAGTTCAAGGGTCTTCCTAATGTCTGACTTCCATTATCTAAATATCTTCTTCATCCAAAATAACTTGCAAATAATTTTATCTTAGAGTTCTACAGTTATAGTTTAGTCTGATTTTTACATGTTATTTTTTTATCTCCTGATCAAAACTGGCCAGTTTATTTTCTTATAAAAGTATGAATATGAAATAGAGTGATCATACTTTTACAGTTTTTGTTAGCTTTGGAGAATTCATGAGCAGCCTGAAGGTGGGGATTAAGATACATTAAACAGTTGTTAGTTACCTGTTCATAAAACTCATTGACAATACCCTCTGTCCACTGCAGGTGGAGTTCTTTACATTTAGCTGGCCCATTGATATCAGCCAGCTTTATACACATCTGACAAACCAGGAGACGGTCATTTTCATTGGTCCAATCTATCCCAACATCATCATTCACCTGTTTGAGGGGCAAAGTTAACATGTGTTTTGCCTTGGTGAAAACAAAAGTTGAAAAGGAAGAAAACAATAGAATATTTATTGTCTTCCTACTGTTTAGAGAGCAGAATACTAAATAATCAGGAATTTCTCAGCTATTTAAAAACAATGTTATTGGCCTGCATAAATTAATAGTAAAATAGTCATCAAAAAGGTAAAATAATGAGTAATGCATAAAATAATTCTTAATTATGGAACTGACAATAAATATTTAAAATTTGCGTATATTATCAATTACTATTAAAATAATATAGCTACAAATGATATGAAATTTCCTTGAATTAACATTTGGGTATTTATGTTAGGGGTATGAAACTTTGCTTTAAGTTTTTGACATTTATTAATAGTACTGCCAGATAATTTATATGAGTATACCACAGAAATGAGAACAAATTAAATCAAACAAAAAGTCACAATGATAGCTAGAATTTATTATTCCTCTGTAGCACAAAGTATAATATACATAGACAACACCTCAACTTCTTAGGTATCGAGATTAGGAGCAATATGTGTATATCTGCTTCTGGTTAAACATTTTATTGCATTGCATTTTCACATCTGACATATAAGAGTTGACAGCAACAAATTTTTTTAAACACTTTGGTTCCAGGATATCTTTTAATGTGGCCATAAAAGGAAGACTGGTACAAATCTAGTTACCTTGGCATTAAATTTGGCTACGAAGTCAAAGTGTTTCTTCAGGTCAGTGGCCAAAATTGCTTCAATGACAAGGAAACGGAAATGCTTAAATTCCACATGGTCAAGGTTAACTAAGAAGTTATACTCTGGCCGAGACATGAAAAGATTCCATGCAGCAGCTGCGTGATGATTCTCCAAAACGGAACGATCATTATATAGCACCGCCTAGGCGAATAAGAGAGTTAAGAGTTCAATTTTTTAAGATTAAAAAAAAAAAAAACCACACAAAAATAAATGAGAATATGTCATGCTTTGGAAACTGCTCTTTTTTTTTCAGAAAACAAAGAAATGTAATCTTATGAGAGCTGGTTATTAAGAATCCCTATTGCTGTACATTAACTCTTGATTATCTTTCTTGATTAAACTTCCTTTTTTGTAAGAATAAAGTTCTTTTTCTTGAAACTTTAGTCCACAACTGAAGGGTACTAGTCTATCTTAACAGATACATTTTCTTTAGATTTTTTTCTTTAGATTTCTTTGTAGGGCACAGGAATTTAAACACACACACACACCCCCTCTATCTATATTCCTAAGAGGTAACTTGGTTACTTTCTGTATCTGGCACAGAATTACCTCTTGTTAGTTAAACACATGTAACTATTAAAGAGGAATGGAATCCCTGAGAAGCCCACAACTCAAAATATTCTCCCTCCAAAATCAGCCATAGGAAATATCACCCATTATTTAGTAATTAAAGATGTAAAGTAAGTATCTACCTGTTTGGAATTCCCTGAAAATGCTGAGGGAAGCATTATTAATAATGTGTTTTTAAAAAGGGGAAGCTACCTACAAAATGCTTGAAGACTAGTGTACAAGATAGCCTATGGAGGAAAAAATGGCAGAAGGACAAAAAGGAAAGACTAAGCACATGAATAGTATTATTGAGGTAGGTAAAAATGCAGACACGTAGAAAAATCTGCATGGTAAATTGTGCTGGCAAGAGGATTTTTGATTGTCTTCAGGAAAAAAAACTCCGGTGTATGGAGGACATGTGCAAAGAAGATGAAGTAAGTACTCAGAAAAAAAAAGTCAGGATATTTTTATTGTATATAGATTCAAGGAAAATTATAAAAAGTCCGTAAGAGACATTGTGGAAATGAATAGCAGTAGGGTGGAAGGAAAAAGGCAAACAAGAAAACAAAAGAATACATATGGGACCAAACTGTCCTCTAGACCCTATAGAAAGAACAATAGAGGCTCTCAGGATATTTAGTAACTTGTGTTTGGCTAATTAAATCAAGGGGAAGCTGACTGAATTTAACTGTATAGAGATACCAGATATGTAATGATTAATTTTTGACTTAGATTGAAGTATACACCAAGATGAACTTTAAATTTATTCATTGTTTTTAGAATCTATGTTGGGCTCTCTACTTAGGTTAAACAAAAAAAAGCTTTCCTTGAATAAATGAAATAAATTGATGTTAAATTCCTACTAACCAACATATATGACACAAGAATCATAATTATTATAATGAATATATTTCAAAGGAATGTGGTTTTTATACAAAGAAGGCTTACATTCTTAAAAATCCAAGAAAGATTGGTTCTCTAATCTTTTCAGAAAGGGACTTTTGTATAGGTTCCCTTTTCTTTGTTGAGGAAGTTCCATAATATGAATTAAAGTAGATTTTCTTCCTAAGAACAACACTGAGAAGGGATCCCCATGGGCAATAAAGTTGCATGCCCGTCGTTGATATTTTGGAAGAAACCATGATATCTTTTCAGAATTAGCATGATCTCTAAGGACGGAATATAATTTGGCTTATATTTACTGGGTGCCTGTTATGAATCCAATTTATAAATTTTTTTTTTCAGAAAAAAATTTAAATTGAATTATTTCTTCTACCCAAAGTCTAAAGATTTACCTGAGGAGCACTAGTTGCAACCAGGAAAGCATTAGTCCTTCCTGGGTGATCATAATCGTGCATGGCTGCAGCCACGTACAGTGCCATCAACTCTAAGGCAGGGATATTCCCAGACAGACATCCGTATTTATCATCTGTCACATTATACATTTTTGAGAATACATATCCCATATGTCCATGTGTAAATCCACTGTCAGAATCTGAGAAGAGAAAATGAAAAGCAGTAGAAATTTTTTTAAAGTATTAAACCAGTATCATTTGTCTTGACTTCCTTTATTAAAAAGCCCTCTTCTGTTCCCACCTTTCACAAGGAAGTACAGATATACTTCACACATACCTGAATCACTTGCTGAACCATGATCACTAATCACAGTTGAAAGGCCTGGAATAGGTTGTGTAGTAAGATACCAAACGGCATGTAAGACGTCAGTGGCATGGATTCGGTTATGATCTGTAACCAATGCAAAGGAACAGTCATCAATTTGTGAACTTTGGGGTCTAAGGACTAAGACTGCCATCTACTGGATAAACAGGTTAGACCTAACATTTTAATACCCCCATGAAAGTCAGCCAAACCTTCTACGACAAATAATACCCTTAAATTACTCTTCTATAACTCCATAATATCCATAGTAACGAGGAAAAAACTCACATTTATTATGCATGCAGATGTCTGAAATGGAAAAATCTATGCCCAGAGTTTACCAGAAATCTCCGTATATAGGAAACTCACTATGTGAAACAACTGTAATATTTACTCTTGCACTTATTTTCATCCGTCTATATAAGACCATGCAGAAAACCACAATAAAATTAAGAGCTATGACATACTTTGATTAGATCAGATCTATCATTTCATCTCTGGTAGATATAATCAGGGAATACATCATAATACCATTCTTCTGTATCAATCTTAAAACACTCCAACAAAAGTGAATTCATCTTATATATGTAGATTACATTTACAAGCAAAATTCAAAGCCAAAAGCAATTACATTCTCTGATCTAGAAATTCTAATTGGGAAATATACTTCCAGGAAATACCTAAAAAAAACACCAAAAACAAAAACAAAAAAACCTTCTTTGTATAGTAATGTAGGAAGTTGAGCCATTTTGAAGAGTAAAAACTGGAAAAACCAAATCCACTGGTCATAATGTCATTATCATGGGAAGGAAGTCACATGCAGTTCAGCTTCTTTTGAACCCTAACCAGATGCCCACTCTGTTCTTGGCTCACCTTCTTTTTTCGGGTGCACTTCCTCCAAGTTGTCTGCCTCTTCATAATACTTCATTGATTGGTATGCTTTTCCCTAAATGTACTAACTTTACACATTTTATTCCTATTAACCAACCATGACACCATTTCCTTCTCCATGCATTATATTTCTGAATAACAGTCAACAAACGAGCAGATGATGGAAAAAGAAGAGAAGAATGACAACGAGACTATGAGGGAACACCTGTTCCCTGGCCAGAGAAAAAAGAGGAAACCTACGTGGTGCCTATTTTCCACGTATAGCATACGTGGTGCCTATTTTCCTACATTTCTGGCAACTCTTAGGAGTCAGTCTTTAAGTAACAACATGTAGCTAAATCTTGGGTAAACACCCCAGAAATTCAGCCAAGAGGCCTGAGTGTGGGCTTAAAAAGATGTCCTCAGAAGAGCTTTAAGACACAGAACTCCCAGGCTCCTGAGGAGGAAATAGCAAACTTCGTGTCATTGTACTAACACTATTTAGTACTCCAAAGTGCAATTTTATTAAGATTGAAGTCTATATTCCTGTGTATAGACCATCTCAAGTGACACAAACACATTCCATTTATAGAAAAATTCACAGACAAGATACTTACAATCACATTTCATGTCTGTACCTGTGCCATGTACAAAATTGACCATACTAGAATTTTCTGCATTTGGGACAGATCTGGTTTTGTGTCTGCTCTGATATTTATTATCCATGTTACCTTGTGTGAGTTACTTAAAACTCATTTCCTTATCTTAAAAATATGGGAATAATAATAGTGTCAATTTCATAGCACGGCTGTAAGAATTTCAGAAGGGAATATATTTTAAAGTGCCTGGTACACAGCAAGCCTGCAATTAGCATAAATATTATTGGTGTATAATAAGTGGTTGCTGTAGAAACTAGTGCAGGTCACTGGCTTTCTCCCCAAATTGAAGCTGGGTTTGTAAGAATGGAATTTAAAAGCTCAAGTAAAAGCTATTCTAAGCCCCTGGGGAGGTAGAAGACAGAAATGACCTAGTATAGGAGGAAAATGGCAGTCTGGGCAGAGAGTGGCGCCATGGGGAGATATGTTGGGAACCAGCATCCGAGTTCAGTCCTTTTCTCCTGTTGCAAGCTGGGAAAATTACCATTATTCCTGCAAGTCAGAGAAACCTGTGCACAAGCCCAGCATTACAAGGGTGATGGGGGCAGGATGAGGTTGTTGGCAGAGCCTGTTTGGGGCGAGGAACAGATATGAACTTGAAGTTCTTGAGTCCTATTGCTTCCTGCCCTGTTCCCATTGCAAGGTCCAGGCCTAGAAGGCGTCATAGGTAATTTTTACAAACTTTCAACGAACAAATAACTCTATCTAAATAATTTAGTGCTGAAAATATAAGAGGGAAAGCTGCCAAGCTCATTCTATGAGGCCAGTATAATTTTGATTAAAAAACTAGGTGAAGACAGTATATGAAAAAAAAAAATGCTCCATTTGCTTTTTAGTTTAGGTTTCAAAGTACTGAAAAAAAACAATAGCTAACAAAATCTAACTGCTTAAATATATACATCTAGTTGTGTGTGTGTGTGTGTCCAGAATTGTACTGTCACCAATCACTTAAGAATAGAAAATCATCTGTCCTGTCAGCAGTCAATAACACGCTTCTTAGACAAATAACTGTTTAGTGTGTACTATGTGCAAGTAGTAAGCCAAGTACTGGTCTCTGTTGCTCTTGCCATTAACTCTCTGATGACCCAACTCAGGAGCAAACGCTCCCAGGACAGAAGCCAGCTAGGTCAATGGAAGGTATTGATAGGTTTGTACATGATACATAAAGATGCTCAAAGATTCTTCTTCTTGTTCTGCCCATAGTAGGCAACTGAGAAGGATAAGAAATGGTATCGGAGCTATTCTTACTTTATCCTTATTATTATCATCATCTCTTGTCTTTCATCTCTGGATTTTGGACAAACCCCTAATTCCCTCTCCCACGTGGCAACCCCCTCTCCCTGACAACACATAGACACACACGCACACACTACCACCTGGTACACTCTATCTCTTTCCCAAAGTCCACCCATCTCCCCTTCCATCTTGATACAGTTGTTTTCTCAACTTTCTCCTTATAACTCAAGCACAGATTTGAAGTGAGCTGGTATGAAGGGTTGAATTGTGTGTAAAATTCATAGATTTTTAGACCCAAATTTAGTTTGATTGAAATACATTTATTTTGATTGAAAAGTCTGTCTATGCTCTCATGCATCACAGGGTTAGGAGAAGCAGTAAAGAATAGATGTGACACTTTGAGCATGTTTTTCCTTTGTATTATAGCTAATAGTCTTAGTCTAATAGTTCTGCCCCTCTAGCTTGTACCATATCACCTCAATATCTAGCTTTAAAATCGGTGGGCACATTCTATGTAGCCTAAATGAACTGAACTAAACATAGATTGAGCAAGACTATTCTCATTGCTGCCATTAAATAGTTATATGATCACAGGAACTGCTGAGGCACTCTCCCCATTTCTCAAACTTGAGTAATAAGAATGAGAGGTGTCAGGGATAATATATTTGAGAGATGAAACTCTTAGAAAATAGAATAAGCACCCTCAAAAATAACTGGATCAATGACTAAATAGGAACTGATGATTTATCTTCTGTACTAGGCAAAAATGCACAATTGAAAGGGACTACAAATCATATCAAACATTATTTGCCTCCCTGTGCAACTTGGTATTAATCATACCTTAATTTATCCTAAGCCACACGGAATATATAAATGTGATAAAAATATCACATTTATTGTAGTTGCCTATATTTATTGCCTTATCTACTGCTACTTCCATGACATTTTTCCTTCCTACCTTCCTTCCTCTCTCCCTTCTGTCTGTCTCTCTCTCTCTCTCATTCCCCCCTCCCCATTTAAATCTAGATTCCTCCATTTTTAGTCAGGGTTCTAATTACAACTTTAAAAGCCTTCATACTTTCCTTCTTCTCTTGAAAATTGTGAAAGGTGCACTTAGAACTATGATAAAAATTTAGTTTCTAATATTTTCACATATTGTCACATTAAAATTCATCCAACCGCATTTTCACTTTGGTTCCTCTTAGAATTTTTTAAAATTATTATGGATTAACTTAGAGCCATTAGAAATACAGTTCTCTAGAAGTAAATGTTAAAATAAGTAGGAAGCAAATTTTATATATGCTAATTATAATTAATGATAAGCAAGGATTTTAATAAACATCCATATTAATCTAAATTTACAACCCCAGCACATACGACATATTATTATTTAAAAGTGATCATCAATCAAGCTAGAGCTTTCCTATGAGAAGACATAAACAAATTCCCTTTATGGAAAGTATCTGAGACTTCATATAGAACAAGCAGGTTTATTATAACAAATTCTTTTCACATGAAATGAAGAACTCACTATTACAGGGAAAAAAATCTATTTACTCATAACATATAAAATAAACAAGTGAATAATAACATATAAAATATACAAGTGAATAATAAACTTTAGAATCCGGAAACTTCTTTTTATACTTAAATACTGGTCATCTCTTACTATTATTTAATGACATACTACCTAGAGAAAAGTTAGTGGTTATTATATCTCTGCAGTCTAGTATCAATTTGAACTGAATGGAGCTTTGCTATAGCTGATTATATCACTAAAATACAATTCAAAATATAACATCAATTTGGAAATTCTGTCTGGTCACTAGCTGTTCTTCAGTGTTTGCGGTGGCTTCTTTTTTTTTTTTATCAAAGTTTATTTATATAACTCTTTAACCTTTGAGAAATCACTAACACTTATGTGAATTACTGGCATCCAACCATGGTGGGCCCTGGGAAAACTGTATTAAACAAGCAAGGCTTATCTTGAGATCCTTTCAAACCACCCCTTTTTCGTATCTCTTTACCAATTTCCATAGCTTTGTCAGCCAGACTTTCCCGGGGGGCCTGGTACTGTTAAGCTTCCCTCTTCTCCACTCCAACTGTCCTATTTTGCCTGCATTTTGGTCCCACATTTTCTAAAAAAATAAATCTCATTTGTAGATTCAATTCTTCATTCTTATTTTCTATCTCACAATTTGTAGGTTCAATTTTTCATTCTTTTCCTATCATATACTATCAGCTGTGCACACTCATTCCAATGTAGCATGTGAATGTCATTTTAAAAAACAACATGCTAATAATGGATCAGTAGGTTAATGTGCTACCCCTTTCTGGAAATACTTGTGTTTTATCTGCATCTTTACATTTTTTATTTAACTTCAGCTCTTTGCAACTGCAAAAGAACATGGAGTTCTGAAGTCTGTGGTGCATAAAAGCAAATTTAAAACATAAAAGGTAAAACATGATTTAAATAACACCTTTCTAAGACATGCTCCAACCAATACATTATGTTTGACTATTTTTCTTTCTCTGTATTTATTTCCTTGAAGTATCACATGATTTCTATGCTTTTCTACACTTTCCTGGTTGGACCTATGAACATTTCTTTCAGATTCATATATTTTGTGCATTGTAGTATAATTCTTACACGCTCTGACTGATGGTACCTGAAATGCTATATACTGAAAATTAAACATCTCCTCATGTGTTCCAGTTTCTCATTATTATAAACGGCAAACTTATCCTCACAATATTCAAAGCTTGAACACTATGTCCTCCCCTTGGGTTTTTCACATTTACCTAATTTTTAAAATGTTTCTAATCATTTTTTCATAACCACTTCCAGATGTCTCTTCTTTTCTGTTTTATTAATGAGACCATCATCCTCCTGTCCCTCTAAACATCAGCTAAATTTATATTATATTGAGAAAACTTCAATATTTAGTGATTGAACTCTTCAGATGCCATAACAAACGTTGAATTCACCCAATAAAAGGGGCAGATTATTAAATGGGCAATAAGCTTAAATTTAATATTTAATTATTCATTTATCAAACATTTAAATTTGACTTACCATGTGGAAGGCACTATTATAACTTCTTTAAGATTATTACCTTGTTTTATCCTAACAATCCTAAGAAGCAGATGTTATGATCCCTATTTTATGGATTAAGAAATGAGGCATGTGGAGGTTAAGTAAGACACAGCTCATAAGTGAAGGAGCCAGATTTCTAACCTGGGCTATCCCCCACCCTAATCATGCTATGATGTGGCCATATTGAGTGTCCACCATGTATAATTCTGTGTTAGCTGCTAATGATTCACTATCCCATTATCCACAGCAAATCGGACAAACTGTAAAAGTATTATTTCACAAATCACTTATACTTACAAGGAATATCCCTGTATCCAATCTCCAAAGCATGAAAATAATTCATAAATTCCCTAACTGGAATTTTAAAAGCTTCAAAGAGGCCCATGTCTTCAAAAAGTCTGTATGATACCTGTAAAAGAGACAGACAAAGCCTTACAAAACATTCCTAAGTGTGTGTTAGACATAAAAAAAAATGAGGAAAAATAGCATACATTCCATCAACCACATTAATTTGTTGCCAATAGAGATACCGAAAACAATTCATCAAGCACGTTGCTACATATGTGCCTACCCTTCTATGTGCTTAGCTTTTGTAGTTCCTGACCACAGGCGCATATAATCTATTTTTAATGGTAAAGACTAGATACAGACCCAAAGAAACCACCAACAGAGAAACCAGCATACACTACTGTAGTACACTGAGGCACTAAATTGTGTGTGATATTGATAATTAGAGGATGATACATAGTAAATTGCTAATTGCATAGTACATATGATAAGCACTAAATAAAAGATAAGAGAAAGCTTTACTTTGGACTCATTTTATTTAAAAAAATAAAGTTTTCCAGAAAATAAAGGATTCCGAGTTGTGCTTTGATAAAGGATAAAGGGGAAAGAATTATGAGAGACAGGAAAAGGGTTGCTTTGACTAAGATATATAAAGAAAAAAGATTTAAACTAGTATAAATAACAATGTCTAAACTATTTTCCCTCATTTATCTTCCCTCTTCTTCCTCTGAATATCTATTTTTTTTTCCAATTGCTTTCCTGGCTCTGATGACTCACATCAAGTAAATACCTTTGGATATAATTAGCATATTTGATATGCAAATGGTGGAGAAAGAAAAAAATGATAAAGGAACAGAAGAAGGTAGTGGGGAGAGAGGTGGTTGTTCATGGGGCAGAATGGAGGACAGAACCTTTTAAAACAGCCTCACTGCACCTCACAAAGGCACAGTGCTGGTTATCATTCAGAAGACCTTAAAAAAGAATTATCTGTCCTTTTTGTTACCTGCATTCCTTCTTAAAATTCTCTTGAAATAGTTCTTCCAAATCTTCAATATATTGCTTTAAAGTTAAATATCCATCTTTTGTTATCATATTTAAATTTATTCAAATTCACTAGTATTCTTTTAACTATATATCTAATGTTTATCAGTCACATACATTATGTGTGTCTATATCTATACTTATATACCCACACTTATATTGAAAAAAGGGATTCATTCATTCAACATGTATCTACTGAGTGCCTACTATGTACCATTTTTTAATGCATGGTCTCTCTCTCTCTCTCTCTATATATATATATATGCTGCATGCATATGAACAAAACACAAATCTCTTCTTTCATGGAGCTTTTGGTTTGGCAGGAGAGGGCAGGAATCAATAGACATAATAAGTAAGTTATATACTATGTCAGAAAGTTATAAATCCTGGGGAAAAGAAAAAAATGGAACAGGGATGAAGGACTGGGATGGCAGGGAAGGCATGGCAGTTGTCATCTTAAATGTGGTGGTTAGAGTTGGCATATTCAGTAGGTGACATTTGAGCAAAGAATTGAAGGAGATATGGAGTGAGGCACATGGATATCTGAGAAAAGAATTTTCCATGCAGAGGAGAGAGCCATTGAAAAGGCACTGAACTATGCTTGCTGTATTCAGGAGACAGGAAGAAGGCCAGTGAAAGACAGTGCACAAGAACTGGAGTAAGACTTCAGCCAGGGGGTAACTACAGGGTGGGACTGGGGCGGGGGTATAGTCTTGGAGTGTGAGAGCCAGATCCACTATTTATAAGGACTTTTACTCTCAGTGAGGTAAGGAGCCATTGAAGAGACTGGTGAAGGGAAATAACTTTATTTAACTT
The DNA here is from genome assembly GCA_008086735.1 of Cheirogaleus medius. NCBI lineage: Eukaryota > Metazoa > Chordata > Mammalia > Primates > Cheirogaleidae > Cheirogaleus > Cheirogaleus medius. Next base: position 39,584,389 of record VBSM01002616.1, read on the forward strand.
ATTTTTAAAAGGAGCATCTTGGCTGCTCATTGAGAAATAAATTATATAATATATTCATCTCAACTTCTAGGTACTTTCTTCACTCTAAAGGACAAGTTTATTTATTCATTTTCCCTTTTTCCATTCCTACCTCTTCTCTTTTAAAAATGCAGCAGAAAGTTAAGTTTGTGGTTCTTGTCATATTATATTTCAAGCTGTTTCGTCTTTTAGTTATTTCCCCTCCACTATTGCCTTGGACTATATTTGAGTTCCTGTTTATATGCACCTAAGGGATTTAACTATGCATGTTACTGCAATAATAACAATAACAGCTGCAGTAGCTGCTGCACACACACACACACACACTCAAAATTAAATAAGGTGTCTAGTCTAAGTAATTTACATGTATATATATTGTAATTAATTTTAATTTTATGTCTTAAAAAGTTTACACATCATAATTAATCCTCACAGCATCTTCTGAGATAGGTACTGTTGATTACTAATATTTGAAAGCAGACAAAACTGAAGCACAGAGAGGTTGAATGACTCGTCCAAGATCACACAGATGGTCCATATGAGAGCCAGAATTCCAACCAAGCATTTTAGCTTCAGACTTTACCCTCAGCTTCAAATTCTACCACCATTTTTTAAAAACCAGTATGGTTAGGATCACAAATAACTAAAGTTGTCTATGATTCTCTTAAAACATTTCAAAGATGAATTGCAAAACTAAAACAGGATATTTTAGAGTATGATTTTAAAACAGAAGAATTTTCCTCAAGAAGCTGTTAAAATCAACCCTCAATAATTTTACACATGGTAATTACAAACTCATAAATAAAGATAGTGTTAACTAGGTAAATATTGGTAACTGAAAAGAATAAACACTATTTCAAAATCTGAAGGATGTCCTTTTAGATTTGTTAAAATAAACATGATAATCATCAAAAGGCAGGCTGTGTATTGAGACTGAGAAGTCATTTCCACTGTACATATGTCTCTTTTAAAAATCTTTTGAAGTAAGATTTTTTCTGTTTAGTCTCAGCCAAAAGGTGATTTCTTGGAATGTCCATGTTAATACACTTCAGCTGTCCTGAAGTCTTACTAAGCCAAAAAAAAGAAAAATAAAAAAAATCCTTTTCCATAAGCAAAATGTCATGATTTTTGCACTTATAAACTCAAATCAAAGGGAAAAAATGCTAAACTTCTACTCAACAAGGCATATAAAGCTATGTTTGCTGTATTTCCTCAAAGGTCAGTGTTTGGTAAATTGGGAAAGTAAAGAGTGACTACTAAAGATCATGCAGTAATACTTTATTTTTGAAAGATGACTAGAACAAAAAAATACATTAATGAATTTTGTGGTGATCTAATTGCTAATTATCCATGATTGTTCCAATGTCTACTGGTATCTACGACTCGTAGAATACATTTTGTGTCAGTGCTGACCAAGTTCCATCCTCCCACCCCCAGTTCACATTAAGGGGCGCTGGATACCTGCGACAACATCACTATTGCCACCTGCGCTGTAAAACTAACTGCTGTATTAACCACTTTTCTACTTGGTTAGACGCCCCACTTAGAGAGCTTGAAGGTATAATAAGCAAATGTGCTTTATGGGGATCTGAGAAGCAGCTGAATGAATGTAAGAAGCCTGGGCTTCTGAGATGGATAAATCTACATTTGAAGCCTGGGTCTAATATGTACTATATGATTTTAGAAGGACACTATGTCCTGTTTTAAGCCTTAGTTTCTTCTTCTGTAAAATAGAGGGGGAAAATGCCTGTACCAAAGTTACTGTGAACGTTAGAGAGATTTGGAGAGTCTGTTAAATATATATCCAATATGAAATGAGATGAGATTTTTTCCTCTATACCAGGGAACACACAATCCAGTAAAAGAGAGAAAATTCTTCTTAGCCCATTGAAACATCCTGTAGCACCATTCCAGGCGTATTTCCGGGAAAAGATCACTCCCTCAAAGTCATAGTCTTCCAAGGATTTCAGAATGTAGGATACAAAACCTCCCAGGAGGAGCCTTAAGGTATGAGGGTAAGGTGGATTGGATAGAATGGTTGTCCTTAAACCTGTCCTCAAGATCAGCAATGAGAGTTTGCTTAGCACTGAAGAGAAAGGAAGAGGAGAAGAATGGGCTCTTAACTCCCAGCAAAGTGCAAGGGCTGCCATTATATTCCTCAACATGTTCATGGGTAGGAGTCTAGCAGAGGCAACAACTGCATGTTATACAGACTTTGTATTTATTTTGTACTTTATATGCCATCAGTAATGTTGGTGTACCTCCCAACTAGACCTAGTTGTCTGTGTTTGTGGAATTGAACACTAAAGGAAAGGCCCACCGTCTTCTCCCTTCAAAGATTCCCAGATTGGGCTCTTCATCCCAAAGTTCCACATTCAGATACTGGCTGAGCAGTATCTCAGAGCACAGAGCACAAATAGGTATTTCAGGGATTTCTCTTCTAGCCTTTTGCAGAGAAGTGTTAGTGGCCTCAATAAATCTGGGTTGGATTCTGAATTTTCACCTAAGTCATATATTAAGAAGTGTAGTAGTCTTTAACATCTCCACTGTAATATTTATTCAGATCTGTAAGAGCTCACCTAAAACATTTTAAAATAAGCTGATAAATATTATGGCATCGTCTTTTTAAATTAAGAGTATATATTTTGATAGGTGTCTGATAATACAGCAAATCCAACATTTTGTTTTGTTTTTTGAAACAAATACGCTCAAAGCCTTAATTTCTGCATGTTTTCTTTCTTCCTTGGCAAAACAAACATTTCTTAATTTGGGAAGCCTTGAAGGTGGTCTAGCCTAGAAATAACAATACTAACAGGCTGTTGCTATCTAGCAACAGTTCTCATCCTGTATTTCTTGTGATAATAAATGTGTTTTCGATTTTCAAATACAGAAAACTCTATTCGATGTGTCTCTCACAGCACTGAGGGGAAGCATATTTCTGCACAATATCTTGTTTCTGGTAAGGTCAAGCACTTTAATATTAAAAACTTAAAAAAAGTCATTGGCAATAGTTCTAGATAATAAATTAGTTTTTATAAATAGGCAGTTTTCTTCTTTTAGGGGGCTTGTGTCACCTCTTTTTGTTTTCTTAATTCTATGAATTTTAGATCATTCGTTCACCTTGCTTATGTATCCCTGATTCCTCCTACTTTGTCTTAAAAAATATATAATATTTTAATTGCATAATATGGTATTCTACTTGCTCAAAATTCCAGTTTCTTTTGGTAACCCACCACCAAGGAATCTACGGAATGTTGTGTGCTAAAATTTCCTTTCTCCACATAACACCTACCCATAGGTGTCAAGAATGTACAAACCTTTAAGCAACTGAGGAACTGTATTTGTATATTTTTACAGTCATACGTACGAATGAATTTCTTACCTGGCTAAGAATACGGCCACATGTTTTTCCTATACTTTCTACTAAATCAAAAATTGGAAAATTCCAAGTATTTAGCTGCTCCATAATTGAGTCCAGATTATCCATGACAAGAGGTTCAGGAGCAAGAATCGGTTTGTCCTGTAATGAAGATTAAAATATTTTAACGACAAGTAGTTTTTCTACAGAGCAATTTGTGCTTTGGTAAATTTAAATTAATAACTGTGGTTGCCACAAATAAATGACTTAAAACTCCAGAGTCAAAGAGCAATCTTTAAAAGAAATCAAGATGAATGAGACATTGAGCCCAAAGTAAGGAGGAAAGTATCCAAGGCTTTCTGTTTCAGACTATGAATCTTGCATTGTTAGATGCATGTATATCCGTGGTTCGTATATACTCCAGCAAAACCATGCATATTTCCTCCATAAATTAACGTAACTGGTTTGGGTCTACTGCAAGGTTCTTAAAGAAAGATTCAAGGACTTCAGAAAACTCTGGAATTATATGTAAATTTATCTGTCCACATAGTTACATAAATTTTTCTGAAATGAGGATTCCCTGCTCAAATGAAACTCTTAAAAGAGAGCTGTGAGTGGAGAGGACTTAATCACTCCTACTCTAATTGATCAAATTTGTATTAACGCTTCAAAAGCAGCATTCATTTTATGGAATGACAACTGCCACATTTTTCAGAGATTTTTAATTTCATTCCCATGATACTGTTTTCTGAGAAACAATCACCATGTAAATGTAAAGACTTTTTATAATTGGTCCCAAATGAGGATATTCTTAAATTTCCAAAAGAAAAAGAAAATAAAGATATTGAGGATAAAAAAACATAAATTATTTTACCTGAAAATCTATTTGATTTAAAAGTAAAAATGACAAATACAATAAAAAATGATAAAACAGAAATTGATAATCTCATGACAGAGATTTTCTACCATTTGCTGCCTCCCTCAAATTAACCTGACTTAAATGTACACTTCCATCCTCCTTAAACAGATCTCATTAAATATGCAAAATAAGTCATTAAAGGATATTTTAATAGTGAAAGGGGTTCTATGTACTATATCCATACAACACCATTACACTTGAATCCACTAAATCTATAAAACATTCTTTAAAAGGATATTTTAATAGGTAGCAAGTGTCACTATAAACCTGGTTTAATACAACAAGGAAAATAAATATTGGCTCACTTTCTAAGTCAAAGAGGTACTAGAGAAAAACCAGCAAATGCCCTAAGACAACTATCTTCCTCCTCTCTTTCTCTCCCACACTCCCTTCTTCCGTTCCTTCCTTTCTTTCATCTTTCTGTTCTTTCCTTTATAAAATATTATTTTATTATTGAATGGAATAACTCCTTTTCTATGCATATTTACACTTTTTTATTGGGTTAATAAGTATCTGTAATCATTTGTAAAGAAAAAATACTTATGCTTTTAATCACCAAATAACAGAACCACTATGAAACCATTAAGGCGTGGATAGAGAAGAACTATATTGGTACATATGGGTATGGCTACGACACATATGTGAGGGTATGGCTATAGTACATGTGTCTAAGTGAGACAGATCTGTAAATCTAATGATTCAGGGATCCATTTCTAAGCCAATCTCCGCAGTAAAAGCAGATTTCTCAAGTAAATGAATGGGTTAAGTGACGTGGGCCTACCAGGAACATCATGGTCTCGGGAGCGTAAGTGCTGCAAGCTGACGCTTTCCTCAGCTGCTCCCTTGCACACTCAGCCTCATCCTCGTTCTGTACAATATCACTGCTGTCACTGTTATTATTGGTTTCATAATCAGAGGTAACTTGAGCAGTGTCATCTGCAATTGAAAGAGAATAGCTTATTATGAGATTTGCAATGGGGAGGAGGGGCTCATTTAAGCACATTTTCCTGAAATGCACATGGCAAATACAGTATTTAGGGAAATAATGCTTTCATGAGCTGACATACCAAGAATATGACATCATAAGGTAGAGAAAAGTACACATTTTCTAACCCAATAAAATAGAGGGGAATTATGATCTGTAATTTCTATGACATTTACTAATTCCTCAAGAATAATTTTTAGATCCTATGACTTTATATGATTTTTATCTCTTCCACTCCTAATACATAAATCACTGAGTAGCTGACTATAGCACTAACTCTAGAATGGACACATAGGGTGGGAGAAATTGAATTGACATGCCCAGGACTAAAGTGGGCTGTAGAACATGGAGAGGGGCATGTGTTTAAAAGCAAGGGAGAGCCTATGTATCCACCCTGTTCCTTGGAGTCTGTCACTTCTGTCACTTCCTTTCTTATCTGTCCCCCTTCACTATCCCCATTTTCAGTCTCTAATAAACTGTGCTAATCAAAAGTCCAATAAGAAAATAGCAAATGTTTAGCCGAGCACAGTGGCGCATGCCTGTAGTCCCCAGCTACTCAGGAGGCTGAGGCAGGAGGATAGCTTGAGCCCAGGAGTTTGAGGTTGCTGTGAGCGAGGCTGACGCCACGGCACTCTAGCCTGGGCAACAGAGTGAGACTCTCTCTCACAAAAAAAAAAAAAAAAATACCAAATGTCTAAAGAACATACTCCTGAGGCAAAGACCTAGAGAAGCTTCTCGTAGCTGAATACGCTACCTGAATGAAGTTACTGAGTGTTTGCTAGGTGTCAGGGACCACTTAAAGCACTTTATTTGTATTAACACATTTAATCCTCTCAACTATCCTATGAGGCACAGAACATTCCCTTCTCTGTGTCCCTCATCTTCTCTAACTCAACTAGGACTGATACAACCAGGGGAATATTTCACCTTTGTAGTGTGATGGAGAGCTACAGCCTTTGAGTGTGGCTTCTTCATTTTTATTACACATTTTGGGATTGAAACATGTCAATTACATTTTCATACTATATCTAATTCTAATATACAATTAAGCAGTTGCTTAATTCTATGTATAATGGTGGAAGTAGCAAGATAAAATAACATTTCTGTATATAGTTCTATAGATTATACAAAATGGTCTCTCATGTATTAAAAACATACATTTGTATGATGAGGCCTAGAAACATTTTGGATAGCTTTGCACCAAAACTTTATGCAAGATCAAAATTCTAGATAGTAGGATGATAGATGATTTTGATTTTTTTCCTTGTCTTTTTAAATTTGTAACTTAAAATAATCAGCAATACAGGTTACCTATTTGATTAGGAAAGAATAACAACAACAAAAAAGATTTCCATTTCGAGGAACAGAATCTGAAACGATGAATTACCTGTTCTGCTTGGTGTCCGAGCAACTGCCCCGCTTCTCTCCACGAGCCCGTCAGCAGAATTCCCTTGGGAATACGGTCTGCCACAGCTGAGAAATACCAGAATGGCTATTAGTATATCCTTCTGTTTCCAAAAAGTCATAGGCACACACCATCTACACGTACATTAAGACAGACACAACAATCAAATATTTCTACCTTCTACTTACTTGTTTCATGCAAAAATTCATTTTGTTTGAGACCTGGGTACTGTGCTATCTTTATTGTGAGAGCGTGGGCAATAAATACAAAGGATTAGAAATTTCACTTGCCTCCTATGTTCCCCCATACTTGAGGTGAAAGTGGTGGGAAAACTTTGCCACACCGTTGAGAGAACACTGTGACAGGCCGCTACCTATCTATAGCAGTGATTTTGGAGGTGTCAACATGTGTTTGGTCAAAAATCTTTTCCTCAGTGGAATCCCTTTGTGCCTGCTTAAAAGCCTCAGTGTTAGATTTATTTCTTTGGCTTAAGACATCTTATGTTCCAACAGACCTTTAAGAAAAGACAGCACAGGTAAAAATAGAAGGATGGTATATCCATTTTATTTTTTGCCACAAAATAAAAATGAATTCTTCTTTTTCAGATTGATCAGTCACCTGCTAAGGCCCTAGGAAATAAAGCAAGGAGAGGCACATTTTGACAAAGAGTGAATGTACGATGGACTATGTAGGACGCTGGTTGAGAAAAACAGGCCAAGGGAGGTACTGTGGGAACCAGAAAAAACTAAGGTACTTGGGAGGTGAACAACGCCCCCTAACAGAAGGTGTTGGAGGATGAGGGATACTTTTTTTCTCAACAATTTGACTGTTTTATGAATTAAAAAGCAACCCCACAAAAGGTTTGGCAAAGTTCCAAACTGGCTCCTCCCTCTGTATCTTGTTTAGAGATTTCATGATTAGATTCTAATTCTGCATTTTGCTGCTGGGTTCTTTCCTAATGACTAACATTACAAAAGGATTCAGAGGATTTTTTTGTTTATTATTTAATCACAGATTACTTACTCTAAAATGAAAAAAAAAATTGAGTGATAATTTATTCTTTAATATCTTAAAAGTCTCATCACTTTTTTTTTTTTTCTGAATTATGCTTGCACATGCAGTAGAGAAAAGCATTTTCCGGCTAGAGAGCATTTTCATAACTAAGTAACTTTATTTTCAACCCTTGAATGTAAGTAGAAAATCATTATACACAAAATATTCCTAATTATGAAACCTATCGTTTTAACTTAAGGAATCAAAAGAAAATGACGGTACTAAAGGAAAAAGAAAAGTAAATGCAATTAATGGACTTACATTCTCAGATGAAACTCAGTAGAAGTTTATTAGTTTTAAGATTTTTCATTGCAAGATAATACCTAAAGGACTATTTAAATTAGTAGTTCAAATATACCAGCCCCTATGCCAAAAAAATAGCTTGCTGCATAGACATTACAGCAGCCAAGAGACTAGGATTCAACGCCAAGCCCTTCGAGTTCAGCAGGGGAAACCACAATAATTAGTCGTGTGTTTCTGGAGCTCTCTGTGCCTACATGGGTGGCTGTCTTGAAGGCAATAATAAAACCTGGTTTGAATTATAGGTTTATAAAGCCCAAACAAATAAAACACACACTACTGGACTTATAAACATTACTGAACAAGTAGACAGTGAAATCCCCTTGTTTTTCTCTGAAACCTCTTTTGTAAAAGTCCCCATTACATTCTTCCTGCTGAGAATACAAAAAAATAGACTATTAAAAGAAAAGCTATGTGAGTGGTACATCTTTTCTGAACATCCCTCTTCCTTTCTTTAGGCAACTTATTTCCCACACGTCTGGAATGCGCAGTGGGAGAGTCTCCCGAAAAGGGCTCAAAGCAGATGTCCTTCATGCAGATTACTCCCCTGGGCTTCACCCTGGCTCGGGGTACACACAGCAAAACAATGCCTCTTAAGTGTGTTCTGCCAAACACTAGATCCATGGGTAATTATTGGGTGTTAACCAAAAGAAACTGGTTCTGTGGTCAAATAAATTCAAAAAACACTACATGAAACAAAAAAAATCAAAGGGTTAGCAGAACTTATCAGAGTTCTGTTAGCAGAACTTATCAGAGTTTTTAATAAAGTGATATGTATTGTGAATCTCTAGATGGAAATATGTTTTATCTCCTAGACATGGTACTACACAATATGCTTTTTTTTGTGGAGAAAAAAGATGTGGTAATATCTTCTAGAAATTGTTTTATTTAAATAGCAGCAGAATAACTTTTGGATGGTAGAATAACTTTTTACTTTGGCCCTGCCCAAACAAGAATAATTTTTCATTTAAAAATATTTATAAAGAGAAAAGAAGTAAAAATAAAGATTATGAAATAAATAAAATTCATTTAGCTCACAGAGCTAATGAGTAAGGTATATGAAAGTGAAAATTAGGAGGTTTAATAACAGTTGTCAGTTCCTAAAACTGAACATATTGATAAAATATGGGTCTAGGAACAAATATTTGATATCAGAAAAGCAACATGTTACTAATTTATTCAAATAGTTAACCTCATTCACCTTAGAAAAGAAATACTATTTTTTTCAAGGTACTTAAAAGCACTCAACTCTTTTCTATTTAAAAAATATTGTAATGCTTTAAGAGCAATTATTCAAGACAAACTATTATTGAAGAACAGTAAAAACACATTAATCAGTAAAAAGAGGCAATTCTTTCTTTGTGACAATGTTGGCAAAATAATTACTCCAGCTATGCTAGGCCCTTTTTTCTTACCCTCTGTGACAGATAACACTTTATAATTCTGTTTCGACATGATAGAAAAAGCACATGCAACTGTTTAACTGCATTCAGAGAACTATTTGAGTCTAGCCATCGTGGCCCATTGCATTATCGCAAATTTTCAAAGTATTAAAATGAGAAATGCAAATTTAGGGTTAAGCATCTTTAAAATCAGTATAAAATACTCCCTGGAGAACAAGTAAAAACACATTCCAACAAAATGTTGAATTAGATTACTTGATATAAATTTTTAATTATCTATTTTCTGTATTTTCCATCAGTAAGCAAACAACATATATAACTAATTATTTTTTATCATCTCCGAAGATTAGGTATATGGACTGTATGGACTCTGACCTTTCTATTAATACAAAAACCACTAAAAAATTAAGTTTCTATTATAGCCTATTCAACACAAATCACATTATACTATACTTTCATGTCAACTACTTTGGCAAACCTACCCTAAGCTGTGTGGACTGGTGGCAGATGTTTCCACAGGGAAAACTATTATTAAACTTCAGTTAACAATATAAAATCCTTACCTGCTACATATAACAGGTGGAGTCAGGATCTGGGGGGATAAGTCAGGGGCACTCTGAGTGTAAGTTAAGGTCCTGTGAGAAGTTAGGCCTTGTTTCGCGGTTGTGTTAGAAGATTCTGGAAACTGCACTGCAGAAATTTTGCTGACCGGGCTGCTGGCAGGAGTTGCTTGGAGAGGTGAGGAGCAGGGTGATGAAAGAGGTGAAATTTTAGCTAGGGCACCTGAAAAAGAAGAAGAGTTAAGTCAATAAACAAATGTCTTTGAAATGCAACATCGCAGAGACCTTCGCCAACAACCATGTGCACGCTCAGGCCATTGGGCTGGCCTCTTGTGCATGCCACCATCTGGAGACAGGGTGTGTGGTTGGGGTGTCTCCACAGCATGAAATGGGAGTGATGAATCATCACGAAAAAATCGGTGGCAATGTTGGTACATCCAGCTAAAGCCCTGGTGTCCTGGAGTAACTTCAGGACAGAAGGATATTATTTTCTCTTCCCATTTTTGTTTCTTCTTTTCATTCTGACACAAAAATAATAGTTAAACTTTTCTCACGTGCTCGCCTTCTCTTATGTCATGAAGTTTTTAGCAGGAACAAGATCTGCTATTGTTTTAAGCATTAACTGGTATCTAGATCAGAGTTCAGCAGGCATCGGGTGCTTAAAATATGTAAATAAAGCAGATACGTTTTTTGAGAGGCAATTAACCTTCTTAACCATTCACATTTTCAGTGGAATGGGACCTTTTTGTGTGAAACAGTACTTTGATCAAAATAACTTTTGAAGAAAACATTTTGAAATGAAATATGATCTATTTCAGATTAAACAATAGGCCTAAAGGTTACATTTCAAGTACGGGTGATTGTGCCAAACTGTCTGTGTTTACTCTAGATTGTGAGAATTTTACAGGACGCTGGCTTAGATTTCAAAGCGCGGCTATTGGAGGACAAGGACGGTATCTTTTGAAGTTACTCTCTCCCAAACATAGAGAAGGCAGCCTGCACTTAAAATTGAGAAAAAAAAAAAAAAGAGAGAAATAACTTTTGAACAGCTACCTGATTATTGGTTTTCATGATTTTATGGCTGAACGGCCTACTGCAGGGTAAATTAAATACAATCATTAAAAGTCATTCTCTATTTCTCACCACTGAAAGGAAATTTACAGCCACGGACTTTCACGTCATCAAGTGATGTGTGTGGTTAACTAGCATCTGGATGACAGCGAAGTTTGCTTCCAGGGACTAGTTCCCTCAAAAGTTTGATTTGTCACACCCAAAGGTTTTCTGGCCCACTGAAAAGAACATTAAGCTTGTTGAAGGGTTTTTATAAATTGCTTTTTAAATTTCTTGTTGGCACTGGTATTTGTTTTGTTTTAAAAGATGGGAAATCTCACTATTCCTTTGCTTAAGCATGGAGAACAGCAAGCCTTCCTAGTCCTTTCTAAACATTTCCATTGTTGACTCTTGATTGACAGCTTGTCCCTGCTTTTATACTTAGCAAATGAATCACCACTTATAGACTCAGAGAGGTTAAAAAACTTTCCCAGCGTCACACTACTAGCAAGTGGGAGAAAAGAGAGTGAGCCCAGCTATTCTTAGTAAAATGTGCTCTATCAGCCAATATTTCTATCAGAGACTGCTCAAGGGGGAAGAAAAATCCATGATCTATGATCTATGAGGTGGCATTTGTATTGCTCTTTATGTCATGCTTTATGGTTTTTATTTTTATTTCCATTTCTATTTAAAAGATTTAACTATTTTACCAAAGATACTGACAAACGCTCACATTACAGTCTCCTGAGCCAAAAGTAAATTATGTTCACTAAATTTTTAACTCACTTCCCGAGCCAATGTATCATTGTGTGCAGCGAGTGGGTTACATGTGTGCTGTGAAATATTATATTAAATGGTTGTAAATTTAAAAAAAAAGAAAAGAAATATATTATTTGGAAGCTCTAGAACAAACTCAATGTTTAACTTTATCTCTAATATTTTATAATTAGATCTTTTCATTATAATTTTATAAAATAAAGAAAATCTATGTTTCTCCAAGCTCTAAATCCCTTCTCATTTCTCTAATGCTATAATAATATTATGGGATACACAAATATTATTACACATATATAGATGCTCTGATGTAAACAAAGTTGGAAAGGGTTGCTCTAGTTTACACAATTTTTTGGATTAAGGCGGAGACTCCAGATAATCTTAGATAGGCCATGTAACCATTAAGGAACTGAATCCTGGCATGATGTGGCATAAAGGTTACCAAGGTATTTGCACTAAGTATCTCAGTGATTTATTCACTTAACAAAAATTTATTGGGTGTCCTTTTCCATGGTTGGAGTGGTGAGTCAAATAAAATCCCTGCTCTCATGGAGCTCCTACGGTTTTAGGGGAGATGGGAGCTAAAAATTAAAAATCAATAAAACAAAAGAAAGAAAAGTCGAGAAAGTCAAGTAATTTCAAGCGATGTGAAGAAAAATAACGCAGCGTAGAAGACAGAGATGCTCTTTAGATAAGATGGTCTGGGAAGGCCTCTGGGGTGGGGGTTGGGGGAGGGTAAATGTTGAACAGAGCCCTGATGACATAAGGAAGACATTTAGACAAGTATCTGGGGAAAGCATGTGCCGGCAAGAGGGACACATACCTGGGGGTGTCAGAGGATCAGTAGGAGGTCAGTGGCTGGCAGCTTAGCAAAGAGGAAGAAGGGGGCAGAGAACTGGGTCAGTGAATGGGTCAGAGAGGTTGCTGGGAAAGGCTGGATAGGGCTGGGTAGGTCCAGGGCCAGGTTTTAATTGCTGTGTCTTAAATAAAAAGAGATTCCAGGTAGGCACTGCTTTAGACAATTCTTTAACTCTTCTGATAGCAAATTGTGAGTTCTGGACAGTTTTCTACCACGTTTTTCTTCTTTTTTTAAGAGAACTACAGTTCACAGTCCATGCCCATGGGAACATTGTCCATTTCTGTCTTGATACAATGGATTTTCTGAAGGCAATTTATGAGTGATTTTTTTCATTACTAATTTTTAATAGCTGCCAATTGATAGCCTCAGAGACATGCAATTCACTCTCAAATATGATTTTTAAAATCTATACAACTATTAGAATTCTTGGAGTTATAGATTAACTAAATTTAAACAAATAAGCAGACTTTGAGACTCCAAACTTACTGCCTGGGATGAAATTTGAAATAAACTTGTAACACAGGAGAAAAACTTTGTTTCTATAGTGCGAATAGTCTACATATTTTGAACACTTCTAACAAACAAAAGTCTTGGCAACAACTATGAGAAGCAGGGATATTTTTATTCTGTAGGTGAGAAGATAAAGGTATAAACGTATAAATTCCTTTTTTTCCAGAGCCAAACTACTATTTTTCCCAGTGTGCTTTGTTGTAGTTTGCTTAAAGTTTAAAAAACAGACTTAGGAGTGCTATAGGAAGTAGATACAAATTTACATATATTAGTTTTAAAATGCATGGGGAGATAGATGCAGATAATTAATATTAATAATCAAATTTTCTTTCTAGAAAGGATAGACTACAAATAAATTATTTCAGACTCAGGAAGAGGATTCTCCAAGAAAATGGTAGGGATAACCTTCTTTACAAGTCTTTTAAAACAGATATTCTAAGACACTTTAAGTGTAATCATGTCTAAAGTTGGAGGGATCCCTGTTACAACTTCTGAAAGTCTCATATAATTTTATGTTGCACACTCATACGCATGCACGCAAATGAAGGAATTCAGATAAATATGCATTCTCTCAAATATACTTATCTTCCTTTTATATTTGAATGATTTTAAGAGACTCCAGGAAAAAGACATAGCTCATGAATTATAAATCTTTGAGTTATTCAAACTACCCTAGGCCTGGCGCGGTGGCTCATGCCTGTAATCCTAGCTCTCTGGAAGGCCGAGGTGGGCGGATCACTCGAGCTCAGGAGTTCGAAACTAGCCTGAGCAAGAGCGAGACC
>VBSM01002616.1:39598464-39610185 GCA_008086735.1 Cheirogaleus medius
AAAAAAAAAAAAAACCCAAAGGTTACAATACCGTAATTAAAGTTATGTCCTTTCAAATTTTCTATAGAAAGAACTCAGTCTACTTTACAGGTATAGAGATATCTGTTATCACTGTAATAGGCAGCTCAAACTTATAAGAAGTTGGGAAAGAACTACTGCAAATGCAATAAGTGTGAATTAGAGGAATTTTTAAAGCAGGATGACATCATGGTAGCTCCCCATGGTCAGTGACTCATTCTAGAAGAGCAAGATTGAATACGCAAATTTATATTTAAATCTCCTGTTTTATGCTTTAATCAAGAGACTCCTATCTGATTTCATTCATTGATTTTTATATTAGTAACTGCATAAATAATTGGTTGTGCTTCAGCTATTTAAAATTAATGCTGATTGAGCTAGAGGACACACTGTTTACTTGATTTGCGCACAGGACAAATTTCATTAGTCCCCTCTGGAAACAAGTTATTTATCATTTGGTTTGTCTATTCGTTTCTTTATATTTGCCTATTGTTCTTACATTCCTCCTCAGACTCTCTTCACACTTCATTTGAGAATATTTGCTTCTACTCTTTACCACATGTAGGAGTTTTTCCCAGCCTCTTTCCATGTAGCTTATTGAAAACCAGGTGGCATCACAGTCAATTGCATGAAACAGGGCACCCCTACTTAGCTCCATCCACCCAAGCATGCCATCAGCGCAGGGGAGCAGGGGCTTCACAACAGAAAGACACGTTTGATCACAGAGAGTTGTAATCTCATTTTAGCTCCCTGATTCTTGATGGATGCTTTTCTCTCTTTTGGAGGACTTTCAGGGATCAATTTAGTTGGGTTCAGCATGCATAGGATATAGGTTATTTTATAATATAAATATTTAGCTCTACTCTGACAACAGTCTAAAGGTGCCACAGTGCAAAATCCCCTTCAAAGTAATCACGATAGAAATATCTTACGCACTCGATGGCAAGAATGGGAGGTGGCCCTTGTGATGCCTGTAACTCTAATTTCTACCATCTGCGCTAGTGGTATCTTATGTGGACATGCTTTTCCTTTTACATTTTGCCCTTTCTTCTTGAGGGCGGTCATATAAATAGGGGAACAGGACACAGGAATATAAGGCTGTTTTATCATTTGCCCTGTTATTGCCAATGTCTGCCCTAACCGTAATTTCTAGCTTCTTGACTTTATCATGTTGGTTATTTAACAATTTTTATTTTATTATCTAACTGAAGAAACTGAGAGAGAGAAAACCAAACCCTTTCATTATCTTGTACTAAGCCAAAGGCCACACCAAAAAAATCCTAACTTTGAAATATGTCAATTTGTCATCTTCAATTTTTTTCTACTATAAAGTCATTCATTAGGACAAAAAAAAAGAATTCAGGACTAATTCTGTGGCCTTGGAGTACTTAACATCTCTGTGCCTCAGTTTCCTTATTTTTAACCCCCCTTCTGAGCTACCCAAAGGACACGGAACACTTAAATTTGTATTTCATCCCTTGAGTTACACATTATTGTTTGGTATTTTAACTCTATCTTTAAAAAATCTTTTAAAAACTACCCATGAATCCAGAAATACTACTATTTATGTGTATAACGTTTGTTTGGATTGACTTGTGGTTTTCAATTTTATTTGACATTTTTATTAGATTTCGGATTTTTCTCTGACATTATTTTTCTTCTTTCTGGAATATGTTCATCACAAATTCCTTTAGTGAAGATCTGGTAGGTGGTAAAGTTTTGATTTCTCTCAAAAAGTCTTTTGTTTACTTCCATTCTTATGAGAGAGATTTGTCAGGCACACAATTTTAGGTTGATTATAATATTCTGTCAGAAGTTTGAAGAAAATTTTCTATTATGTTCTAACTCTGTACTTTTGATAATTCTGCTCTCACCCTGACTACCTTTGCTGAAAAGGTAATTTGTCCTTTTTTCTGGTAGATTTAGGATTTTTGTTTGTTTTTTTTGTTGTTGGTATTGTGTAGTTTCATCATTTGGTGTCTATGTGTGAATTTCTTTCCATTTATTAATACTTTGTTTCTCTTCAAATATTTTATGTCCTTCATCTGCTACTAAAATTATGTTTATGTATATTAGACTTTCTAATTCCTTCTTCTATACCTCTTAAAATCTCTTATATTTTCCAGTATCTCATCTGTGCTGCATTCTGGGTGATTTCTTCCCATCTTCCTTCACCCAGGCTATTAATTCTCCCTTAATAGTTGTCTATTATGCTATTCTCCCATAATAGTTGTCTATTATGCTATTTAACCTGTTTCCTTGATTACCTTTCCAAAGGTTTTATTTAGCTGCTCCGTATTTATGTCTTTTCTCACTGCAATTATTTTTTATAATCTCATGTTTTTCTTTAAATATGTACATTTTAAAATTAAATGACAGATTTAAGTATTTTAGCATTGAAACATCTCAACCCTTTTAGAGATCTAGGAATTTTTGTTGTGGTTTCTGCTACCTCAAACTCATGGTGTGTCCTTGTGTGTTTAGTGATCATGGTTGTAAGCTCCATGTTTGAACTTTATCTGTTAAAAAAAATCTCATAGCTCTTACCTGGTGATGCTTTCATTCAAAAATTATCTACACATATTTTTATAGGGAGTCAAGGGATCCTACAGACTTAGGACTACTTTAGTGCCCCTTTAAGAGTCCCAGGTTTAATGTGGAATTCTCAAATTCAGTTCCTCCAGCTTGCTGGAGTCCCAAATGATTCTCCTTATTACTGAGCTAATCTTTATTTACCCTCAGGGTGATCTCTGCTCCCAGTAAGTTCCTTACCTGGTTGATTTTGCTTTTTGGCTTTTACATGCTTAACTGCCTACATTTTCCTATATTGCTTGGCCCTGGTGAAAGCTCAATTTTATTTCTCAGGTCATTAATGACTTTTAATGACTTCTAAGTTATAAAATTAGAAGGCTTTTTTTTTGAAAAAAATAACTAATTGGTTATTAGCACAGTCACCCAAAGACATCTGAGTGTAGTACACCCTCAGAATATTTCAACACTTAAGGTGTGATTTACTGTGACTGCACATTCAAAATAGGAACTCTGCTCCCAGCAAGTTACTAACCTGGGTCAATTTTGCTTTTTAGCCTTTACATAGTTAGCTGTAGGCAGTATTTGCCTACATTATCCTACTTTGCCTGGTCTTGGTGAAAGCTCAGTTTTATTTCTTAGGTCATTAATGACTTGTAAGTTATAAAACTTAAAGAACATTTCTAAAGAGCAGAAAGGACCAGATTAGTTGTTGGAAAATAAGAGTACCTTTAATGGTTTCTTTCAGTGATGTAATTCCCATAAAATCATACAAAAGAGCTATCAAGAAAAAGCACCCCATTCTGAGGAACCAGGTTCCCAGAAAGAAGAGAACCTCAGAAAGGTGAGCCAAAATCCTGCAAATGGATCTTCCCTTTAGCATTATTTACAGACTTCTGGCATGGAGCAAGAGGCAAGGATCCAGGCAGCAGGGTGTGGCCATTAGGGAGGCCAAGCCAGCAGGGCTTTTAGCAATATTATGGGGCTGATGACATAAAATTTGGAGTTCGGGACTGCCATGGCAGCCAGAACTTGAATGCCTAATATCTCAGGGAGAAATGGGCAGTTTTCCCTTTGAGCCATTTGGTGAATTCTTAGGTTGCTAAAGACTTAGAAGATTCAGAAACGAAGCAGTAAGTTATTGACAATCTCATTAAAGTTTTCTATACTACTGAGAAGTGAAAACTTGGAGTTAGAACCTTCCAAGGAGGAGAGGTCAAAGTAAACACCCCAGGTTCTCAATTGAGCAATTCAGAGACAGAATCTGACAGAAATTGTATCAGGGTTTTGAGATAGCACAGACCCAGATCAAATGAAATCTTCCCACAAATCATTTCACTTTCCAACCTAAAACTTTATTATTCTTTAGTATGCAAATTCTTTACCATAGCTCATATATAATAAATGAAGCATTTCTGTGAACTCATATAAATACCCTACTCTTAAAAACTGGTCATTGTGGCTTTTTTTGAAAAAATAACTAATGGGTTATTACACCAGTCAAACCAAAGGCATGTGAATATTGGGCACCCTTAGAATATTTCAACACTCAAAAGTTTGGTTTACTCTGTGATTGCACACTCAGAGCATGAACTCTGTTTCCAGTAAGTTACTCACCTGGTCGATTTTGCTTTTTAGCCTTTACATGGTTAACTGCAGAAACAGCATAGGATGAAGTGAAAGATCTGCTTTTAGTGAGGGTCATCATTGTTGGGTTATTCCTAGAATCAGGACTAGCCACACTGCAAAGACAGAATTTTTAAAGAAAAATGAATAAATTATTCATCAATTACTGGGGCAAAACTTGCCAGAACCCAGCCATCATTTCCATAATAGACTTGCCAATCTGAGTATTGGGTCAAGTTCAGTGACAGAACCATTTTACTTCCCAAGGACAAGATAAATTCTGTTGACAATGTCTGTTGCAGGGATACAGTAGTCACTTATCATGCATACTGGGTTAACAAAAGAGGAAAGACAACTTTGCTATTTATCAAATGAATAAGAGTCAAATACCTTCTTGTTCTATTTCTATAATCATATTCTTCAAATTTTCTAAAAGAGCTTTGAAGATTAACTGATTAAGGTGCAGAAGATCTCAAATTAGTTATAAATATCATAATGCTTACTTTGGTACTCTTTATTATTTTTGGTACATCTATATTTAAAAACTGAATAACTATAAAATCATTCAAAGATAATGTTTTTTTTTCCAGTATTTCTTTGTGGAGGAAAAAGTTAGCAGTAGGTCATTAGCCTATAATTTCTCTTTACTGATGATACCTTAAAGGGCAAGTGATGATCCAGTCAAATCTCCTTGTAAACATGACAATGAGGGACCTGATGCTAAACACACTGATATTTACTAGGAGAAAGGCAATGGAGAGTCTTCATCTAGGGAATGCTTTTACCAGAATGTACTTGGTCTATCTAGGTTGCTTATTATAAATAAATCTGGAATTAATAGATCCATGGAGGGTTAGAGCAGAGAATGTTATATAAGCCATGTAATTAATGGAAATTTTGGAGGTATTTCAAGCCAAAATTTCTCTGCATGTATTGCTCAAAACCTTACATGTTAAATCTGAAAGAGAATCTATCCTAATTTGGGAGAGAAAAGAATTTAGGAAGCTGTGTTGACAATCTTGGACTGCTTCAAAAGAAAAGTGCTTGGTCTGTGATTTGTTAACACCTGTGTCCTTTCAAGCACTAGTAAATCTGGTACTGGGTAAAATTTGCATAAATATAATTTGACAATTTGATGTTTTGCCAATCTTAGATTGGCACTGTAAGCGGGATGTGCCTGGTCTGTCTGGGTGGCTTATTATTTAAAAAAAAAACAAAACCCTGAAATTGATGGAATTACGAGGTCATGGAACTATGGAGATTGTCATATAAAGTTGTATAATTAATGAGGTATAATTTGGAGAGGTTCCCTAACCAAAATGGTTCACTCTGTGCAAGCAACGTTAAGCAAGCATTGGTCAGTACCCGGTATGCTAAATCTAAACCAGAACATGTGCTAATGTGGAATAAAAGGACTTTCAGAGAACTGCACTAAGTCTCAGACCTCTCAAAGGGAAGAATGGTGAGCATGTGTTTTGCTATTGCCTGTATCCTTTGATTATTAGTAAATGAGGCAATGGGTTAAGATCTGTAATTTGTGTTGGGCTCATTTGACAATCTAACACTTGTAGCATCTCATTTCTTCTCTTTTTATCATCTTCAGAGAAATGTTTCTTGAACTATTGGCCAAGATATATAAAAACTTCATTCTTTCTCCTTACTTCTGATAGCAGTTTACCAAAAATATCATAAAAGAGATTATTTGAAATGTGGAATGAACTTCAGCAATTATCAAATATAATTAAGTAAAGCAAAGAAAATATTTGTTTCATGTCTTTCTTAGAAATTTCATCCTAGATATTTCACAAATGCTTGGAATTTTAGAAATAATAAGATCAAAGAAAACTTTGGATCTAAAACAGATAACTACACTGATTGTTTCTGGTGGTATGGTCCTTTTCAACTCACTTTGCTGGATTAACTTGATAAGATTTACAGTGAAGAAATTTTATGTAATGTATATGTGGCCTAAATGTTTTCATTTCTGAGTACATTATACAATAAATAGGTGATTGCTTTTCATTTTAGTTTTTTTTAAAGACCTTAACATTAACTGAATTTTTTAATATATCAAAAATACATATTTATGGAGGCCAGCTCAACAACTATATTATTTTTTTTCAAATAAAAACATTTAAAATGTGCTCATTTTTAAAAGTTTGTAAAGGGCAATAGTAGAGTGCCTTTAATGTATGGGGATTTAATGAACTCAAGATAAGTAACATCCTAGCCACATCTATCCCATTCTTAATACAATAAATATTAATTTATTATACCATTAATAAAATACAATAAATCAATACATTATTATATTTATATAAGTAAATTTATTACAGTTTACAGGCACTTTCATATATTGCTTTATGTGATCCTCACAATTGTTTCCAGCATTTCATTGCTGCTTATTTCCTGGTTCTTGTTTGGATCTCAGGAATATGTAATAATTAGGATTCTGGAAAGGAAAACAACCTAAGGAAATCTTCACTTGGTTTCTTCATGTTGACACAGCAGAGAAAAATCATCTATGTGCCTGTGATGAAAGATCTCAACCCTCTTCACAAAAGTGGTTTCGTACCCTTATTGTCCCCATAACAAGTCTGAAAAGTCTTACCAGGTAATAGTCTCTTTTACAAGTTTATAGCTTTCTTTTGGCCTCATGTACAGAGGCAGGGGTCAATTCCAAGGTCAACTTGGAATGACTTGAGGTGTGAAGTATTTTAGCCTTTTCAATTTATCTGAAGCCTATTTTTTCAAAAGCAACTACTTGCATTCTTCCATCTAATTGGTCCCTCCAGTTACACCATAGTTCCCCTTTTCCCTAATGATCCCTTGTAGAGGGTACAGAGGCTCCGGCCGGCTAAAGACTTGTCTCTCGGGACACACATTTCTGAGCGGTAGAGCCAGGATCCTTCTGATTCTCAGTCCAGTGTCTCCCAGACTGTGTTTAAAATTACCCAGGAGTAAATCTGCCAGCTGTATACCTAAAGGAATGTAAATTGTGAACTGTTTCTAATTTTTACTTCTCACTCTTATTCTTCTTTTGATCACTATAATCTTCAAAGAGCCCCAAATAAAAGAACAGATAAGGAAAGGAAGAAATAAAAGGGTTACAAGGAAGAAACTTCAGGGCTAAAACTCAAGTCAATTTCAAAACCAATCGATGGTTTTAACAATATTTCTCAGTGAAGAGGGTCTGAACTTTGGTTTATAATCAGGGCCCAAACTGGTTGTATTTAATGGTGGTATTACTGCCACTTACTTATATATGGTTTTCCCTTAAGGGCTTGAATTCTCTTCAGCATGAATTTCAATTCTCCACAATGGTGAAAAATTATATCACTTTCAGATTTTTATACCAGGACTTTTCACAGGACAGTGAAATTAAGAGGTAGTGAGACAGCAGGAAGATGTATACCCAGCCAGACAAGACATCCATGAGTATTTTTAGGATTGAGAGAATGAGAACAAGTGGGATCATATGCTGTTCCTTATCTCTTTTGAAAATATGAATCTGAGTATCTATTTTATAAAGCAGAATGAGAGGATCCTTGGGAGTTAAGATCATAAAAGTTCTTGGAACTTTCTTCCATGTCATCATTTCAATTTCAGCCCCCAATTTCATTTAATTGACTAAGAGATGAGAAAAGGAGAAGTGAGATTTGATCAGAATTAACAAAGAATAACAGAAAGAAGACATCTAAGAAGGTATGAATGGAGTTTTGGTAGAGGCATTTTATGGAACCCAAATCATTACACATTAACTATACTATGATAGGAGACTTGACAAGGTGTGTTGGTAAAACAGGCACCCTCTCTAATCATATGACAACATAATTTGGTTTCTTAAGCAATATTTAACTATATTACTATTAATTACCATTTATCAGTATTTACTGCTGTAGAAATTGACAATAGTCCATATTTTTAGAGAAAAAAATTACCAATGACATCTACTTCCAAACTTTAGGAAATGTTCATGAAACAGTATATAACCTCCTCCTTGTGGTAGTATTTAGAAGTTTTACACAAGTCCAGTAATAGAATGGAGTGGAATAATACTGATATTTGAAAAAATCATTTGAGTTTGCTTCTAATTCTATAGGTTTGTTACAACACAAACATTTATAGGAATAATCCATTAAATATTTTTAATCAAGGAAGCAAAACAAGTCAGTAGTCACTCAATTCTTATAATTTGAAAGGTTTCCATTTTTTCTGCCAATCTTAGCATGGAACTTTATGTACATGTGAGGCTAAGATCAGGAGAAAATTACTTCTGATATTGTTAAAATGTAATTCAACAAAGATTTTTTTCATTCTTTAGGTCATTTGTTGAACTGGTAAACATATATATGTGTCAAAAACATGAAATCATATGGTAAATATTCTCATAATCATTAAATTCAAATAAAGTATGATATTTTAATCCTAAATAGAAACGGACAAACACAATAGATCCCTGTAAAAGCACTTCTTTCATTAGTTATTATTCTGCAAAATTCTTTTTTAGATCTTAATATTACCTTTTCTTTAGCTTTGGTAATTCTGGCTTTTATGTCACTCTGTAAAATTAGAACTCATATCCTAAATAAAGTTTAAATTATCAAATGTTTGAACATATCAAGGTATTCTTAGGATGATGGTCTACTTTGATTTGTTCCTCTGCCTTTTGTATGAGGCTAAAACAGGTAGTCTGGTGGGGAGGACAATCTAATTTCAACTGCAAGTGTCAGGATGGATACTTTTAAGGGTCTCAGTAGGAATTTCAATGTAGCTAAAACCTTGCCTACCTTTATCCTGGGCTTGACCCTTCCCAGGCAAGGTCGCAGTGGCAAAGATCACCTCAGGTCACTCTTCTCACTTTATATTTAAAGCCCCTCAAAAGACTTTAAGCCTAATTATCTGATCTCAATCTCTATAGTGTTCTGCATTTAAACCATACACCTTTTCCATTCTCAAAGCTAGTCTCCAGGCAACTGTAATTGACCAGGCCTTCCTTCTCCTGTAATCTATAATTCCTTCTTGGCAAGTAACTTCACTAAGAGACATAAAACCAGCAGGAGCATCGTCTAACCTGGATGAAGGTGCATCGTGCAGTTTGATGCTGGCGCTGCGGTCCCTCCGTACTGGTGCAGGCTCCAGGGTGGGCAGACCCGTGGCTGAGGTGGTGGTTGTCCAAGTCGAAGAAACTCGTCTCAACAAGCCCGGGGGCAAACTCCTTCTCAGGCGCTAGGAAAGAGTGTTGATTTTATTACCAAACATATTTTATCTCTCTAACTTTTATGTAATATAATGGAAGAAAATGAGCTTTTAATTGGAAGGCAATTGAGAAAACTATATTGGTTGAATATCACCCATCTAAAATTTAGGTGCTTAGAAATTCCATAAAAGAATTTCTGGCCAAAATGAACAAATATTATAAAGATAACATTTTGGGGTCTTTATTTTGATGCTTATGCAAATATGGGATTACAGGGTCAATTACCTCTGGGATAATTTTATAGTTATATATGTTCAACAGGATTTACCTACCTATATGCATATATCATATTAGTTATTATGAGCAGAAGTTTTTCCTCAAAAGTCACTTGTTTGGGGCATGGATTAATTTATATCATCTTGCACAGTACTCCATACCCCTAAGTATTATTAATTTTATTACCTTGATCTCAAATGATAGGGGCTAAATTTAAGAATGTAATTCTTTCGCAAAATACACCACTTTTCTTATGTTAATGTAACAGACATCAGAGATATGGGTAATGTCATCGGTATCAACTCCTCTGGATAGGAGGCCCTGCTGGCTGACCTGCTGTCCTTCTCTTTATTATTTTTCCTCCCACCACATCCCAAATGGCACGTTTGGCGGCATCAGCACTGAGGCGAGAGCCTGGGCTCACCAGGAGAGACACCAGCGCTCTAACGAGGGTCTTGACCTTAAGCACGAAAGTGAAGGTTTTCTCCTAACATTCCTTCAGCAACAGTCATAAGAGGCAGAACCTCAGCCCACTTTGATTTGTGGCTAATGACTCCTAGCGTTTACCGTGTAGGCAGAGTTTACAAACACACATGCTGCTCTTTTGAAGAAGGCAAAACTTTTGTGAAGTATGCGGCACCTTGCAATTCAAGAACAGCTCAGATACTAAAGTTTCTGGTGTCTCTTGAAGATCTGAACGTGCATCTTAGAAGGCAACTCAGTAGAAAGAGAAAAGGTCAAACTGGTAATGACCAGGTTTCTTGCCTTAAGTCTGTCACTGACTTCAGGTCTGAATGTGACCCAGAGGAACCAGTTAATCTCTCTCTCTCTCGCTCCATTTTGTTACTGTCATTTCATGCTTAGGTATATCTTTCTTAGGGAAATGGGTATTTAAAGGAAATGATATAAAAACATAATTGTCCAAGTTATGAAGATCACATTCCTCAGTCAAGAGAATATCACAATGGGAAGAGCGCAGATGTTACTAACTGACCACCAGCTCAAGGGGACAGTTAATAAATAACTGTGCTGAATGTACCAGAGACCACTGATATTCTGGTATCTTCAGTCTTTAATATGACTTATTTTTAATTAATATTGAGGTCTGAACTGGGTATGTGATCCTATTCCTTACAACTTACTTTTGTAAAACTCAAACCTTCTATGTAAAAAGGAGTGTGTATTACTTCCTCTTTTTACATATAAGGTATATAAGTTTAGATAAATCACTAAGACCATCTTTTACTTTAAATAAACTATAATTAACTAAAACTGTTCTCAGTTCAAAACTTATATTTAGGAAAGCCATGAGAGTACTTTGAAGGCTATCATACAAAGAAATCAAACAGCAAAGGAACCTTAAGTTTTATAAGGCAATGGATTTTAAATGGAATCTGCCCTGGAATGGAGCAGGGATTTTTGCTTTTTGTTCCCCCTGCAATATACTTATCACCTAAAACAGAGCTTGGCACATAGAAGTAAAAACTTCTTGCAAGTAAAAACTTCCTGGAAGTTTAAATTAAAAAGGCAATGTAAAAAGGCAAATTTTCAACTTACAGGCAGTTGTCAAGTATAAAAACAGAAGTCTTTATTACCTTTGTCTCCATGATCAAACATCTTGCCCAGTCACTGAAATGAATCTGCAGATTAGGTTGGGAGTGACAGGAAGG
Organism: Cheirogaleus medius; assembly: GCA_008086735.1. Taxonomy (NCBI): domain Eukaryota; kingdom Metazoa; phylum Chordata; class Mammalia; order Primates; family Cheirogaleidae; genus Cheirogaleus; species Cheirogaleus medius. Next base: position 39,609,784 of record VBSM01002616.1, read on the forward strand.
AGACTCAGAAGTCGATTAAAAGGAAAAGTTTAACCCTTCAAAGAATATGTCATTAACACCTACCTTAGTAATAGCCAGCTTGTCTTTTTCAGTGCCCTCTTCAGAATCGGAACAGGTATAGTTTTCACTGAGGGAAACGACGGGATTCACTCTGGGCTTGTGGAAGGCCTGGAAGGTGAGCTGTGTGCTGAGCAGGTTGCTCACAGCTCTCAGGGACGTGCACACGTTCGGTGGCAGAGACGGGTCTGCAAGGAGGTCGGTGATGAGGCCGTGCGCCTCGCCCATCACAGCGATATCCACAGTGATGCTGGTCCCTGAAGACTGAGACACCAAGCCGAGAGAAGTCAGGTAAGAAAAGGCCTGAATCTGGAGACACAGAGTTAAATTGGACTTTTTCAATGA
>VBSM01002616.1:39610285-39631999 GCA_008086735.1 Cheirogaleus medius
TGGCACATTTTTTAATGCTAGAAATTGGGGAGGAGTAGAGCATATTTGAAGAGATTAAAAAGATAAACACTAGTTTTCAAGAGGAAAGAAGTTTCAGAGAACTGGAACAAAACTTCCTATCATTCCAGATGAAGAGTTCAACATTTGACATGTATGTTATTTAGAAATTTCATTCTGAGTATAACATTCATGTACCATACAATTTTAATTTTAGTCCTATTAGTGATATTTTAATGTGACACTTGAGCCTGGCATGAGGTAATTATTCAACAAATGTTAGAGAGAGACACAAAAAGCAACTCAATTTGTGTTCAAATTCACAATCTGTCTTCTCTTCTTGTGGTTGGTAAGAACAGATATTTCAGTTTTGGGGATTCCGTGGCACATATGTTCTTTTCCGCTAAACTGCCTGTCTAAACAGAGCAGCTGCTCTGCACCCACCACAGAAATGAAGAGTACGAGCAACAGAGGCCAGGAATGCGCCTCACCCTGCTGGCCAGGAGAGAAGACACGCAGGAAGAGGTGGCACTGAGGGAGAACTAGGGTAGGATGAAGGCCAAGAGGTTGATGAAGCCTAAGATAGGATGCAGAGGACTGTTCTCACTGGAAAGTAGCTGGAGTGGGAGGGACCAGGAACCGGCATAAATTTAAACTGCATAACCCAGTGAGTGAGAGGGTTGCGGGTTCTGGAACTAGGCTATTTAGCTCCAAGTCCTCACTCCTGACCACTCTACCACTTTCTAGCAGCATGATCTTTTGCAGGTTATTAAGCTCTCCATGCTGTGATTTATCCATCTGTAGAATAGATATAATAATAACAGTAGCAGTCTCAGAAGGTAATTCTAAAAACTAAAAGAGATAATATATGTAAAACACTTAATATTGAACTGGCAATTGTAAGTCTTCAATAATGGTAATGATACAAATAATAATAATTCTGGTGTTTTTTCAGTAAGAAGCTATTAGATGTTTGGCTATATATTTGGAAGAAAATGAAGTTTAATCATTCTCTCACAATGGACTTAAAAATAAATTCCAAAAAGGTGAAAAACTTAAATGTATAAACTATAAGGTTATTAAAAGACAATATAGGCGGCTATTTTATAATCGTGGAATTAAAAATTTTAAAAAATAATGTGAATTCATAAACTGCCAAGGAAACATCTGACAGATCTGACAAAAGAAAGAGAAGACAAAACATATCCAAATAAAGAGGTTCTAAAAAACCAATAAAGGACAAAATTGCATAAAAAAATAGACAATTTAAACAAAATATAAGTAATCAAACATATAAAAAGCTACTTACCTCCCTAAATAATTAAATTGCAAATCAATAATATAAAACCAACTTTTACTTACCAAAGTGGCACAATAATAAAAGATCAATAGCACCAAACATTACTAATGGTTTGGTAAATGAATAGTGAGGGAAAAATAATCCAGTATTTTTGGAATGAAATTTTGCTTAGGCTATCCATTTGTAGTTTAAATGTGTATGCTATGTTCCAGCAAAACAAGTAGACATCTGGTTCAAAGAAATACTTCTATGTATATGTAAAAATACAAAAACAACAACACAAATGGTATAGAGTGCTCTGGTAACAACAAGAGTGTAGTAACTACTAAATGAATAAAAACAGGGAAATTGTTTTTTAAAAATTTGTATTATAATTGTATTACAAAGTTGTATATACTTGTTTAAAAGATTTGGGTACATCCATAAATAATTACTTGGAACAATGCTCAGAAAATATTGTTCAGTGGGGGAAAAAATCATTCATAGAAAAAGTGAATGTGTATTATTTTTATATTCAGAAAAATATCATAATTATGAAAACACCTGACATCCACGAAGATATCTAGTCTTCATGGATCCATTATCATAATAACTGCAAGTACTAGATAAACTATTCTTTAATGGTATCATATAGAACAGTTATGTCTTTTACTGCTAGAATTACAATAATAATAATAATACATAATAATAATGGTAACAACTGATACTTATTAACCCCAAGTCTGCAAAGTAGGTACTATTATTAACTTCATTTTTATTAGTCACAAATTACTTGCCAAAATAAGATAGCTGGGAAGTGAAAATACCAGACTGCAAACACAAAGACTTTGATTCCACAACTCAACAGCTGAACCAGTATACTGAAATAAATACCAAAATTTTTCATTTTGTATTACTAAAACATATCTATAATTATTTAATGCATTATTTAATCATAGTGCTCACGTTCTCTGCTCATAAGGCCTAAATATCTCTTATGAATCAATATGAAAATTTAACTGTAATATTAACATTCTTAGTATATATAATCATGTGTATTTCATATATGTACCTACATTGTTAATTTTATTTTTTTCAGCTACAAGTTACATTTATTTTTAAAATAAATTCTACTGTTTACATTTGAGGTTTACAACATGGTGTTATATGATTACAGATAGTAAAATGGTTACTATAGTGAGGCAGATTAACATATCTAACATCTCACATAATTACTTTTTCTGTGACAAGAATGGCTGAAATCTACTTATTTAATAAAAACCTCAAATATGATATAATTTTATTAACTATGGTCCTCATGCTGTACATTAGATGTCTAGACTTGTTCATCTTACATTACTGCTACCTTGTATCTTTTGATCTTATCTCTTCATCTCCTCCACCCCACCCCACCTCTCCCGATCACCCCTGGAACACTATTTTATTCTCTCTTTATATTTTACTTTTTTTTTTTTCCAGGTTCCACATATAAGTGAGATCATATATTTTTTTTTTCTGTATCTGGCCTATTTAACTAGGATAATGGTTTCCAGATCCATAGATATTATGGTAAATGGCAGGATCTACTTTTTTTAAGGCTGAATAATATTTCATTATGTGTATATATGTATACATATGTGTGGATGTATTTGTGTATATATACACATACACACACATGCATATATATATATATATCTATACACACACACACACATTTTCTTTATCCATTCATCCATCAATAGATGCTTAGGTTGTTTCCATGTTGTGGCTATTGCGAATAATGCTGCAATGAACATGGGAGTGCAGATGTCTTTCTGAGGTGGTGATTTCATCTCTTTTGGGTACATACCCAGAAGAGAGATTGCTAGGCCAAATGGTAGTTCTATTTTTAATTTCCTTAGGAACCTTCAAGCCATTTTCCATAACAGTTATACCAATCTACATTCCCACCAGCCATGTACTATGGTTTCCTTTTCTCCACACCCTCACCGACATTTGTTATCTCTTGTCTTTTTGATAACAGCCATCCTTATGGGTATAAGGTGATATCTTACAGTGGTTTTAATTTACATTTCCTGGTGATTAGTGATGCTGAGCACCTTTTCATGTATCTGTTGGCCATTTTTATGACTTCTTTGGAGAAATGTCTGTTCGGGTCCTTTACCCATTTTTTAAAAATCATATTATTTTGTTCCCCTATTGAGTTGTAAGAGTTTTGTATAAAGTTTGGATATTGACCCCTTATCATATATGGTTTGCGCATACTTTTTCCTAGTCCATAGGTTGCCTTTTAATTTTGTTGATTGTTTGCTGTCCTGTGCAGAAGCTTTTTAGTTTCATATAGTTCCATTCATTTATTTTTACTTTGGTGGCCTGAGCTTTTGGTGTGTTATTCACAGTCACTGCCAAGGTCATTGTCAAAGTGCTTTTGCCCTGTGCTCTCCTCTAGAAGTTTCATTGTTTCAGGTCTTACATTGAGATCTTTTATCCATTTTGAGTTGATTTTTTTGTGTGTGGTGTAAGAAAAGGGTCCAATTTCATTCCTTTGCGTGTAGAAATCTAGCTTCCCGAAAGGATCTTATTGAAGAGATGATCCTTTCCCCATTGTGACCTCTTAGTGCCTGGGTAGAAAATTAGTTGATCCCATACGTTTGAATTTTTTTCTGGGCTCTCTAATATGTTTCATTAATCTATGTGTTTGTTTTTTTGTCCATATCATACTGTTTCAGTTACTATAGTTTTATAATATAATTTTAAATCAGGAATTGTGATGCCTCCAACTTTGTATTTCCTTCTCATTATTGCTTTGGCCAATTGGACTTTTGTGGTTCCATATGAATTTTAGGATTTTTTTTTTTATTACTGTGAAGAGTAGCATTGGAATTTTGGTAGAGATTGCTTTGGGTAATATGGACATTTTAGCAATATTAATTATGATCCATGAACAGGAGATATCTTTCCACATATTTGTGTCTTTTTCAATTTCTTTCATCAATGTTTTATAATTTTCAGTGTACAAATTTTTCATCTTCTTGGTTACATTTATTCCTAGGGTTTTTCGTTGTTGTTGTTAATATAATGAGATTGTTTTCTTGATTTCTCTTTTTCAGCTAGGATATTATTTGTATATACAAATACTACCGACATTTGTATGTTGATTTTGAATTTGTTTATTAGTTCTAATAGGTTTTTTTTGGTGAAATCTTTGGGGTTTTCGACATATAGAATCATGTAATCTGCAAATAGGGATAATTTTATTATCATTGTTGATTTTTTAAAAATGTTCATTAAAATGCCGTTAAACTAAGTTAACATTCTGTTTTAGAAACAGGTATTTTTAAGTGTATCTTTAATCATTATGTTTCTGAAAAACTCACCCAATGTGATCATCTAAAATAGTAATGTTTGTTCCTAGCCATGTGGTTCTAATACACTAACAAGTCACACTGCACTGTTTCCATAAAAATTTGAAATTTTAAGTCAAAGTTTGTTTTTAGGATATAAATTGTTATGACTTTTTGACAAGGAAATTAATAGTTTATTCTCTAGTAATTGATAATTAAATAATTTTTCATAAAATGTTCTCAGGAAATAAAATCTACAAATATGAAAAAAGCACATCTGTTGATAATTAAAATTAGAATTTTTAAATAAATTATTGGTGAGAGGACAAGTCTTTTTATAATTCTCTAATTTTGTCTTTTTATAAAACCTTTTCTTTAAAGTAATAGCTATATTTCTTATATACACAGAAAAAATAATTTTAATAGTAACATTTTAAAAAGTAACTTTAAAATAGAAACAACAGAAAACTCATCCTTATAAGTCAATGTTAGTGTTACATAAGAATTTAGAAAATAAATACATTATGTATTTCAATGTTACTATGCTGTAGCTTTTTTGAAAGCAAAGGTCTTTCAGTGAAAACAAATGCAACACTCAATGCAATAAAAGACAAATTATCCATACTGAAATTGGCTAAGAAAACAAAAGGAACACTTTCACTGTTGGGGAAAAAAATCTCCTTACTATTAATAAGTCAGGTCACTGCTTTATTGATTTTCTGATTCAAGAATAGATTTGTATATCAGTCAAAAGTTACATCACACATAAGAAGTTATCAGCACTTTTTGGCTCAAATAACTAAAAGCTTCAATGAGGCATGAAATCTAAAATCAACAATCAGATTTGTTTGCCACAAACCTGCCAAGTCTAACCACACATGAAATGCTGAAAGATGGAAAGATGGGCTGGCTGCTATTTAAATAAATAGAGGCAAGCTATTAATATAAAGACACGGGCATGTCCAGGGAATCTCTATTAAGGAATTTCAAGGAAGGGGGATTTATTTCACCTGTCGATAGTGGGTCTTATTTCAATCATACACAAAGTGTATGATTGACTCACAAAGTGACTCACAAAGTGTGTTTCCATGCCTATTCAACTTTGAAAAAATAATGTAATTAAATTTCGAGTATACCAATAATATCCAGAAATATTTCCTTTAACCGGTGAAATCTTAGAGAGTGATAATAAATACTAAAGGTTAGGTTTATATAAAAGCCACTTTAAAGGAAAGTCTCACACTAACAACCTGAAATCATCTCTGAGTGCAGTCATGAGCCACACTGAGGACGGCTGAGTCTTGTTATAGTGCAGATGATCAAACAAATCTTTTCCTTTAAAAAGAAGTTACCAGGCAATAGAAAACATTCTACTTCAAGGCTCTCCTTATAATAAAAATATTTAGATTTAGCATTTAAGAAAATGCAAGTGTAATTCCCTGGACACTATTTAAGTGACAACCAAATTTGGATTGCCACCTTTAAATAGAAAATCTGGAATTTAAGTCTGATAAACAGTGGAAGAAAGTGCAGTTTTATATACCCAACCAAAAATAACTGATTCTCTCGGTAAATCCACCATTTTCAATGTACCCAGTTTTTAAACAACTTCCTTTTTTCCCTTTATTTCCACCCAGTCTGCCTTACCTTCTCTGGGATGTCCTATCTATGCTGGCTTTAGACTTTCACAAATGTAAACAACCTTGCTATATTATGATCCAGACTGCTTCCAAGTTACTACTTGTGGTAAACCAAAGGTCCAGAAAATTTGGGGGCATAGATAAGTTAAAAAGACAGCAATAAATATACTTATAATCAACATTAAATATAACTCTTAGATTAGACATGTATCTATCAACTCAATTATAGAACATTTCTTTTCATTGTTACTACTATTATGCAAAAACTCTGAAATTGCAGTACTGGCAATGAGAAAGAGAAAATCTTTGAATATGTGTGGGGGTCAGAATGAATTTGTACTATATGAAAGGCACTGAAGTTTCTAAATTATCATTAGGTTCAAATTATAAAAAAATTGTAACAAGTAGGTCTATGTGATCAAGTTACTAACAGAATGTAAAATAAAATTACATATCTTTAATAAATATGTCAGTGCTGTGTTGGGTTTATGTCAAAATATTATTGAGAATTGGCAAATTTCTAAAAGATAAAATCTTTAAGAAGGCTTAGGAAATAACTATGGGAACAAGGTAAATGAAAACAAAAAAGCAAATACACATCATTTGACTTAAAGAAAGTGAAAGCGCTCAAGGGAAAAATTAAGGACTGGGAAAATAGTAGGGTCAAAAGAATTTTGTTGATTAACATGATTAGGGAAATTATCTAGCATGAGGGCTAAGGGTGAAGATAATGCACTCAATTCTTCATAAATTTCCTTTGAGGTAGCACCAGTATACTCCAGTTACAGCTCTGCTTCCTACATATTTTAAAGCACAGATTAATTTGTTAACTTAATGAAATAGGTTGGATACATCCCTGCCCAGAGGCAGAAAATGTAATAATTCTCAAGTCTTCTGACTCGGTGAACAATCTGGTGTGTCATTTGCTTTGGAAATTAATTTATTCCAACTGGAGGAATAGGATTAGAAGCAGCACAAAAGCCTCTCTTCATATGTCTATATGAAACTCAAAGATAGGTTACAAATGCTAAAACGTTAGAATTGAGAAATTATCTAGATAACTAAGTTGAAATGCTATATGCCTCAAATTAGCCCACTTAAAAAATATTTTAGGTTTTATGATGGTTTCCAAAACTGACCACAGGGTTCCTTCAGGCAGTACTGTATCCATTGGAGCACTCATTCTTTCTTCCTTTGAACTCCCAGAACTGGGCTAGGTTTCTTAAAGGTCCTTTCCAATTCTGTAAGTTTAAATCATTTCATTGTGTAATGCATATATACACATGCAAAGAAGAAAAAAAGGAAATGATTTTAAAATTATTTCTTGGCATCATTAAACATTGTACATTTTTTTAAAAAAGATTTAAAAATTATTATGTAGACTTAGAAAAGTCTTTATTTAATTAATTGCTAATCTTACCCAAGCTCTACCTTATAACATTATTGAGTCATTAATGCTGTTTCCTTCTTATGGTAAAATGCTGAGTGTACACTGAACACTCACAGGGAATAGGCTATTCTCTGGAACTTCTATATATTTCTCCTCCCAATAGTTGAGTTGCATATTTGCCAAGTATCAGTTTTGTTTGGTCCCAAATCTGTTTAGGCCAGTTGTATTTGTCATTGTAAATTACATGTGCTAACAAAATATATTTTATAAACTAACGATATCTAAGAAAAAATGGAATTGTTTCCTTTAAAACTAAGTTGAATAGATTTACATAGACTTCATAAATAGACTTTATAAAGGTGAGGCCCTAAAAATGGATTTCCACTGAATTAGGTAGCAGAGATACAACTGTAAAGATTCATTAGGAAATCAGATCTGAAAGATTTTCAAGTCAGAATCCCTCCAAGTTCCTAAGTCATTTCTATTATAAAGAAATTGAAATTGAAACCTGCACAATGAATTATGGGTGTGGTATATGTAAGAAAGACAAGCTGAGACTCCAATCAATATAGTAGACAAATACTCAAGAGAAACATTCTTGGCTCTTCATCAAAAGATGTGTGCAAAACTGCATATTTGTATGTATTAAGTTAAAATACATTACTAGATGGCTGGGCGAGGTGTTTCTAGCCTGTAATCCTAGCACGCTGGGAGGCCGTGGTAGGAAGATCATTTAAGGTCAGGAGTTCAAGACCAGCCTAAGCAAGAGCAAGACCCCATCTCTACTAAAAATAGAAAAAAATTAGCCAAGTGTGGAGATATGCACCTGTAGTCCCAGCTACTAGGGAGGCTGAGGCAGGAGGATCACTTGAGCTCAGGAGTTTGAGGTTGCAGTGAACTATGATGATGCTAATACAGTCTAGCCCAGGCGACACAGTGAGACTCAGTCTCCAAAAAAAAAGAAAAAATAATTAAAAAAAAATATAATACATTACTGGAAGCATGGAAAATTTGTCATATTTTTATGATTCTCTGCTTTAGAAAAATTTTAAATTCCCAGACCAACCACTGGTCCTAATTATGTCTATGAAGAGGGCTCCATAATAGTTTAAACCCAACATTTCCTTTCACTTGAGATGTAAAACAACAGATATGTCAAATCTATTCATTATCATTCCTACAACAAGAGATAAAAAGTAAAGCTTGGTTTATGAATTGGCATATGGGGAGCAAAAGGGTAGAAGTGCATAATTTATAAGGTTATATATGTGAGAAATTGGAAAGCAAAGTTTTAAAAAGTTAGGATATGAAAGGAAGTTTTATTCATTCATCAATATCAAATATTTATTTTATGAGGTAGTACATGGGGTCTTTAACAATGTAAGATCTGAAGGCAGTTGCCTGTATTCAAATTTCAAATCTGCTAAGATTCTGGGAAATTCATTTATCTCTTTATCTTTTTGTTTTTTTAATCTCTAAACCAGGGTTCATATTAATACTTACTGTATAGTGTTACTGATGATTAAATGAGATCATGTACATAAAGAGCCTTGGTAGAGTGGTTGGCCCAAAGTATATGTTTGATAATTATATTAATATATCAACATTATTATTGCATTGAAAAAGACTGTGTGTACAAAAGGATGCACACTGTGCATGTGGGTATTTGTCATCTATGTGTACCGGGCCAGTAGCTTCTTTACAAATGAAGACAACATAGAGATATGATTTCTCTACCAACAAAACCAAAATCAAACAATAAAAGCAAAAACTTAAATATTTTCACTTCTTATTAAAGGTGAACGTAGTCACATATATTGTACTCTCTACTCCAGAATACTCATAATAGTTTAGAGATTAATTTTAGGCTCTTAAAAAGTGATTGTACAAAAGTCCTGGTTTCAGTTAATATGGTTGATTGCATTGGTATGATTTATAACACAGTATGTGAAAAGAATTCCAAAAGCAGGCATCTTAGCTCCATTGTTGGAAGTATTTTTTTCTTTGTATTTAGTCATCCTGGGAGGCACCCTGGGAGGCAAACATAGCATGGGAAGAACATTCTCGGGGTGAGAAAGGAGTTGGGATAAGAGAGAAATAAACAGTGTACGAGATGACACATAAAAATGAAGGAGTCACTGGGAAGTTTCTTACCCAACTTGGGTCCTCAATGCTGGGAAAAGAAGTGTGATGGGTTTTTGGAAGTTGTCTCCTACATCTTTATAGCAGTTTGCCACACTTCCCCCTCTAAATCTTCCCCTGGGAGGCTGCCTGGGATACTAGGAAATAGTATCTTGTTCCTTTATGTACTAAATTACTTTAGAAGATGAGCCGGGCTCGATAAAATGATGTTTGGTATATTACTGGTTCTGACCTCAGAGCCAGCAAAATTGCATATGTGTTTATACTTTCATAGGACCCATTTATAATTTTAGACTTGAAGCTGGTTGGGAAATTTTTAAAAAATGAAATCATGTGAAAATTCTGCAGTAACTCATTGTAGGCTGAACCTTGGCTAAAGTCCATCCTAAGGAAGCAGATGTTTACGTATTTTAATTTTCTGGCAGGGAATATGAGATTACGTTTGGACTTTCTCCTTAAGAAATATATGCACAGTAGGAGGAAAACATATAGGGCCCTTCATCAAACTGCTTTCCAGCATCTCTGTTGGCCCAGTTGAGATGCGAGACATAGCAAACATCAGCAGTTATCAGAATTCTTAACTTCCTTCTCTTTTGATGTTCAAAGAGCATTCCAAGTCACCAAGTGGGATGTGGTACGTGGCCTTATATACTTCCTCACAATCTATCTGCAAACAAGCCAAAAATTGTTCAAACATTCCCTCTGTTTATGTTTTCTAAGTACTTTCCAGAACTAGCAAATTCACCCAACAACTTGAAATGAACAATTATCATAGAATATGGTTTTATTATTTAGGGAATAAAACAAACTTATTAAATTGCTTACTCTAGGAAGCGCCCGTATCTTTGAGAAGATAACCTTAGCTGCCTTCCACTTCCAGGCTGGTTCTCTCTCTTTCTCCTAATTAGAAAAGATGAGGTAGCTGGCACAGACGTGAGGAATTCAGGCAATGAGCAACTCACATGACTGCTCACAGAAATGAATGTGGGTTAGCTATGAATTGTCATATAAATAAAAAGATCTTTTCTGTTAATGGAAGAAACAAGAAGCAAAGAGAACTTACCTGGATTCTCTGACGTGAGCATGTGTTTATAAATATTACAAGATCAATTAAGAATCTCTGAAATACATATGAACTCAGAAAGTTAATGAGTTTTAGGTAGTCTTTTGTTTGTTAAATATCAAGAATTGCTATTAAACTTGAACTTGAAGCTTCTGTTTGCTTAGGTTAAAAAACAATTTCAGTGAACAACAGATGGCAGTGTTCTGCCTTTTTAAAGCCCTCTAATTGTCTGAACATCTCTTTTTGAATGAGTGCGGCTCCCTCACGAACAGGCAGAATTTAGTTTCTTTTTTCACAGAAAACAAAAATAAACTAAAAAAAAGAAAAACTTACATAAGACTACGGCTAGAAAAAAAATTAAAATTGTGTTACTATTCCTCAGAAGCATTTTTATAGTGACATGGTAATTACATAATAATTCATCTACATTACAAACATTTTACTTCCGTCACCCTTCTCCATTTTTATAAGGCACATTAGAAACATGACCTATTTCCAAACATAATGTGATTAATTTTTTTTCTACGTGTCTTTTTCTATTGTTATTAAAATAGTCATAACACAAAAAGACATCGAAATGTGCATAAGAACACAACAGTTCTGTGAGGCTTCATTGGAATTTAACACTAACTTAGTGTTAACACTAAACTGTTTCCTGCCTCATATGCAATGGGTGCTTATCTAGGTTACTGATTTGCCTCTACTATACTTAGTCCAGGCTATCATTCCCTTCAGATGCTGCAGGAGCATCCGAACTCATCTCCACGTTAATGCATGCTGGGGTGTTCCTTTACTTCATACACTGGTAGCACCAAAACCAAAACCAAACAAGTGAAAAACCATGGGAGCTGTAACTTCCAAGAAACCTTTCATCTCTGACCAGTTCTTACATGTATTCATAGACCCTCGTTGCACTAGCACTTGTCACTATTCTCCATTCAACTTTTGGAATGTCATTATGTGATGGTCTGTCTTTTTCCTTTAGGCTGAAAGTTGGACAAGGACAAGGACGATGCTAGGTTTCATTCACCTAGTATAATATCTGGTACTTTTCAGGCACTCAATAATATGAGAAGTGATGAATGCATAAGTAACATACTCTAAACCTTCAAAGATAAATTTCCCCTCTCCGATTCATGCCTTAAAGAAATGTAAAAGGGCAAAAACAGTGTTCAAGGTATTAATATTTCCTTAAATCACTGTATTTTCTGGAAGCCATCTTAAAACATTCAATCTTCTAATACAATTTCATGTTCTAATCTCACACTTAAAAAAAAGATATTGAGAATGGTTAGACTGGAATACTGGAGTCATGAAGAAAAATTACACTTAACAAACTGATTCTAGAGTAAGTACTAGCCAGAAAACAGTGTAACTGCTGAGGAGAAGTAATAGTACTACTTAGAGAGAAAGCATCTCTACAAATTTTTCTGTAAGCTGGTACATACCTGAAAAGAGTAAGCAAAGGATTAGGGTGGATGGTGAGTATTTTTTGGATAAAGGGTAAATCTTCTCAACATGATTGGAGACAAAGAAAGATTGGCCTTCTGGGGACAAAGTTCAGGTGAAGTACAGAGTGTTTCCGGTTGAAAGGATGAATCTGGAGAATTTAGAGGGAGTAGATTATGGCAGGGACGTGAGCCGCATTGAAGAGCTCTGATTAACTCATAAGGGCAATACAAAACAGCTATCGAGTAGTGACAGTATCGGAAGCTGTGGAGAAAGGAGTCAGGCTGACTTTCAAGGGAAAGTGGGAAGATGGGTAGTTAAGAGTCTTTCATGATTTAGAAATCAAAGGAAAAGGAATCAGTTTTGACTGGCATGCCAAGGTATTCACCTTTGAATAAATATGTGGTGTTCACAGCATGATTCAAGTTGCATATCAGGCAAGATGTGTGGACTGGAAAACATATTTGAGCAATGACGACATACATATGGTCATTCCAACAGCACACGGCCATAGAAGTGTATACAGAGAAAGGAGAAGTGGACTGAGGGTAGAGCCATAATCAATACTGACTTTCAAGAACAAATCAGAAGAGAAATCCACAAAGGAAAACGAGAAGGGACAACTGAGAACCAAAAGAGCATAGTGTCAAAGGGACCAAGAAAATACTTTTGTCAAGAAGGAAGGAGTGGTCAGCAGTGACCAGGGCTTGAGAGATTAGGAAATTCTGAAAAACATCCATTAGTTTAGTATCTGGAAGGTCACTGGTAACATTGGAAAGAACAGTTTCAGTGAAACTGAAAGATTGGCTGAGGTTGGCAGCCACATTGCAATAAATTGAGCAATGAAAGAAAGAAGATCATGGAAACAGCTCTCATCAAAACTAGCTGTAAAATGGAAGATAGGGTATAAAGAGTTGAAATGTTGAAGGGGAGATTTCACTTGAGTGAGAGGTCTAAAACTCAGTAATGACAATAGGATGGAAAACAGATAAAATTTCAAGAGAAGGAAGTAATGGGTAAAGGGAGATATCTTTTCCCTGATAACAGTAAGAAAGGGGAAAGTTAGGTCTACAGGTGAGAAGCTAAAGGAGTTCTTAGACTTCGACTTTTCTCTGTGAATTAGGCAGTGAGTTCCTTGCTGAGAATCTGATGTGGGCAATGCTGAGGTTAGAGGGACAAAGGAGAACAAAGAAGTTTTGAAAGAGGAATAAGAAAGAGCTGGTGAGATTTTCAGGCAATACCGAAGGCCCAGCTGAGGTTACAGACCAAGGACTCCAACCTGTTGCTTGAGTACTTTTTGGTGTTACCTGGCATACGATTTCACACGGAAAGGCAACAAAGTGAAAACAGGAGGAGTCTGACAGATAGCAAAGAAAGAAGATTAGCCAATTGGACTGGAGATGCTGGTGAGATGAAAGATCAGGCCGAGAGAGCGTAAGCGAGGGGCAGAGTGGAAAAGCCAGAAGCAGCATGAAATCAAACATGGGGAATTGCATGGGAAGGATGGACGCAGGATTCCATTAGTAGACTGGGCTCTCAGGCATGGAAAGTTTCTGTTTTTCATTAGCAAAAAACAAGGTTGAAAAGGAAGTATGAGGCTAGATTTCAGATGCCCGTGAATGAAAGACAAAGTTTTCTAATTCCATCAACTGGTAATTGAGTGCTGAAAGATGTCTGAGAAGGAAAATGATGCAATCAAACAGTGTGCAGTGCTTGAGGAAGACGAAGGTGTGGCACAGAAAAAGACAGACTTGGCCAAGGCTGCCACAGTAATAAATGTGGGAAACTAGCACACTTGCAGCATGACCAGGAAGGAAATAGTGAAAGTAACATGAAGGAGAATCATCTGCACTTGTAAACCGATGAGATACGGGGATATCAAAAATGCAACGTATTTGTTTCTGTAATAATCTTCTTTATTCTGTCTACATTATTCTCTCAGTCTCTTCTTCCAAATCTCTTCAAGTGTCCCAGGCCTCACAAAATAATATGGGAATAATTCACTTGTGAGTGTATAAAATCCATAGTGGGTCTGACCAACTGTCTGAGAAAATGTTCTCTTTCTGATACCTCCTGGTAGTTGCCCTCCACAGTGTCAAAAATTGAGGGGGGGGGTAGATGCTTTTAATAGCCCCAAATTGTTTTAATACAACATTCAACACTTCATAAATGTATTTTAAAAACTCAATAAATTTTATTTTCTACAACTAATCAAAGATACCATAAATTAAATAATAAGTTTTCCAAATCTATAAATAGATCAAATTTCAAAACACTGTAAATCAAAGTTTTTGGAACATGGAATGCATTTTTCTTTTAAAGAAACAATGTTATAAATGGTTTTAAAGTTCCTGAGCTAGCTCACAAAAACCACATAGTGATAAGCATGATAGTATTTTTTGTTTGTTTTCTGTTGCAAGTGTACCCCATTTCAATTATGTTATAAAATTAAAAAAACTTATGAATGGTGTGGTTCAAAAAGGGAATATGGAGGCATTGGAAAAACATCCATTTCTGACTCATTTATCCATCAAATAATAACTGAACATCTAACCATCTAATGGTCTTGTCTACACATAGGGCTACAGAGACAAACGAATCAGGGCTGCTGCCCTCAAAGAGCTTGCCATCTAGAGGAAGCCATTCAGGACAGAAAGGGAAAAAAGGATGAAAGAGGAAACTGAGGAAACCTGTGGGTATATCTCCATGGCCTCTGATTGTAAGGAGAGTAAAAGAAGTTGTTTCAAAGAGAAAAACAGTTGTTTCCTAAAGTACAGGTCTCAAAACACCTGACTCTGGCCATGTGGCTCTTTTCCAAACAAACTGTGAAAATGGTCACCCTGAGCTGAGTCACTATTACCCTTCATATGTCTCCTCAAAGTCTGGTGAAAACAAAAAAACAAGCCAACTCTCTAGATAAGAGAATCGTGAGAATGGAAAGAGACAGGTAGCAAATGCACTCATTCCTCAAATATAGAAACCTCTGATTTCTTGGCATTTCCCTCAAGAGCTTGAGTCCTTAGAACTCTCATAGCTCCAACACCTAAATCTCACCTTGGAAAACATGAACTTCAGGGCTCTCCAGCTTCTCTTCCCCCCAGTAAAGAGTAGGAAACTTGAAGCTCCCTTGCCTCTTGGAGTACTTGAGGGTCTGCTTCTTAACTGTTTGTAAGGGATGGGTTGAACTTATCTGTGAACAATTTTGCATATACTGGAGATGTGTATAAAATATAAAAAGTTCGGGTATCACTTCTTGATTTTCCAGGATGTGACTCGTAGTTCTAAAAAAATTTCATTATAAAGGGAATGACTTAAAAAATGTCAAACAGTAATTTGCCCAAAGTTACACAGATAGTAAGTGGCAGAGGTGGTGTGTCGTCCCATTTGGCCTGGATCTGAAACCCTACACTATTTATCACAGGGCCAAACAGTGGGTACTGTTCCTGTGTACAGTCACTTACCTTTAATGATAGAAAACTATTTTGCCAGTTTGCTACACACTTTTTTGTAAACTCTTCCTCCAATTAATCATTATCTACTTAGGCTCTTATTATTAAGGGAAACTTGTTACTTGTTAACATCACCAGTAAACTCTGAGATTTCATGATACACTCCCTTCTTTCACACCTTTTTTGAAAAATTCAAATTAGACTCTTCACAGAACTAAGTCTTAGGAAAACCCCCACTATTACTATTTCTTCATTAAGAAAAATGTCATGTATTCTTTCTTCCTATTTCCAATAGTCAAGCCAGATCATTCACATTAATTGCCATGGAAGGAAAAACTTGTGGGTTCTTGTGGAGACCTCTGTTGCTAATAGGAAGGCATTTGTCTTCATTTTCCTCTTAGGTGGTAATGAAAATAAAATTTTATAATGTATCTGGCTATAAGTCTGGGTTAATTACTTCAGTTTAAGAAACTGGTTTCAGTTGTAATCTTATTATATTCAGAATGTTACAAGACAATTAAAAAATAGGATTATCCAAAGATCAGCAGACACGGTGGCTCACCAAGATATTGAACAGGCAGATGTCGGGCAGGATCGTCAAGGTTTCGGATGGGAAGCATTTCAAAATGATACTCTGTTCCACATGTTTAGCAAGAATGTGTTGCTCAATAAAGGAGGAAATTAGGTAAGTAAATAAGTCATTTGGTCATAAGGATGAGTCACTCAGAATTTATGTCATAGATTTGTTTTCTTCTTGTAGACATAATTGCTAGTTTAGTCAATGCTTCCACACACCATTGGTATAGCAATGATAGCAGATTTATGAAACACAAAGAGCCAACAATTTGTAGAGATTCAGCACAAGTTCTTAAAGACAAAGATCTATGCAAAAAAAGACAAAGTAACTTCAGGTAGGAGACTTTAAGGTTAAAATCTTATAAGGTTAATAAAATTGCTGCTTAAAAATATTGTGTTTTTTTTTTCCTAGGGATCAAGAGGAAGCATGTAGGAAAAAATTGGTATTGAATTCTTCTTTAGCTATGATTTCAATCAATTTTAATTTTATTCCATCTTAAAATAAGGAGATGAGAAGTGAAGTAGCGTGTGAAGGCTTTCATTAAAATATGCAATAAAAACAATCAAAGCTTTATTAAAATGAATGAACATAGGGCAGACACAATGAATCCTTTCAGGTGCTGGCTCAGATGGCAAAAAAGACTATAAAATTAATATAGTGAGGTCTAACTAAAAATAGTTTTAAACTGTGTCCCTGATAGTTTCAGTATTTCAAACAAATACTTTTTTAACTTACTCTATTATTGACCACACTCAACACTGGCTCAAAAGATTATAAGGGCTGCTGGATCAATTGGCAGCCTCAGTAATCGTCTGTGGACTATAACATTTCGATATTAAGAAGAATATGTCCAAGGCCACTCATAAATGCCCCAATTCTGAACTCTCTTCAAAGCATATGTAATGGATGTCATGACTCTATGCCAATCATGATAATTCCAACCCCCAAGCCAGGATTCAGTCAAGGATGGGTAGGCTGCGTCAATGAGAGTAGATGAGACGTGAGGGGAACTTAGCTTGTGCTTCTAGAAAAGGAAATCCTTTCCCTGCAGAAGGAAGCATGTTGCTGCCAACCGCCATTTTTGCATCACAAGTGGAATCAGCATTAGGGTGATCCCAATACTGTAGGCAGTAGCAGTAGAATTAAAAAAAAAACAAACCCCTAGATCGGTTATAACATTGCAGCGCCACTGAATTCACTAACCCTAAAGCCTTCTTCCCTCCTCTGGTCTTCTTATTATGAGAGATAACATTTCTTTATTCTACAGCTAGCTGGAGTAAAGTTTTCTTTGATTTATGGTTGGAAATATAACATCCTAATACTGTATACAATTTTTATAAAATGTATATACAGTAAGTAGATAAATCAGTGGTAATGAAAATAAAATTTTATAATGTGCCTGTCTACAAGTCCGGGTTAATAACTTCAGTTTAGAAAACCAGTTTTAGTTACAATATTATTATATTCAGAATATTATGAGAAAATAAAAAAAAATATGATCATCCTAGGGTCAGCAGAACCTGGTAGCCTGTGAGGGTTATGAGGTTGAGCACTGGCTAACTTCCTCTACCTGTGACCCACTTACACACACCAGCACCCTGCACACGATCCATATCTGAGCCTTAGTTGCAAATTGCCACATGCCACACACCTTCAGTGTGACTTGTAATAATCAACATGTTACTCGTTAAATCTTCTTGTGTAAAGGCACTTTATGACATGTTTGGATTTGTGACCTTAAAGATTAGAGTCATTTTATATTTACTTTCCACCCCCAAAGCACTTCACTCAGACACCAGGCTCAGCAAAAAGTGCCTTATATAAGCTTATATTAATTTTCTTTTCTCCAGTTCTTCGTGGCAAAAAATATACGAAAAAAGTTATCCAATCCTTTATCGAAGACTTTAATTTGGCTTCATATATTAATACATTTCTAAATATAGATAGGACTTCATAATTCTTGACTTTATCTTGTTGCAGTGAGCCAATAATCTTTCTTTTTCTTAATACCAGTCTCCTGCCTCCGTACACTTAATTTTATCCTTCTAACATGGACAGCATATTTGTTGTTTCAATTAGTGTTTTTCATATTGAGCCTCTTTTTTCTCCCCCCTCCTTTCTCTCAACCGAGAAACATGGTTAGCATTTCTCCCTCTAATAAAATTGTTCTTTGACAACATCTCAGATGCTATCCTTTTTTTTTTTTAAAATTCAAACCTATTAAAATGCTGAAAGCCCTTGAAGGAGAGCTCTCCTCTCACAAATTCTCCATCAAATGTAATCAATATCTTAATTGAAATATCTAATGACAACATTCCTGGCTTTGTCTGACTTCGCCAGACGTTACGGACTCTCAGCACCACAGCCTTGTCCTCCTCTTCAGACCTGGCTTTTCTCCAATCTCTCTGCCTGCCTTGCTGGCTCTTCTCCCCTCCTTAAGTGTTACTCCTTTTCATTGTTTTTGCTCATCCTAATCCATGCCCTTCCCTCCCAGCTCTCACCCTATATTATAATAACTACGGCACCTGCTAATCTGTGGCTTCAACGCTGACCATTCCTCTGAGACACTGGACAGCTCCACTCAGATAATCCAGAGCATTTTACACACAGCTGTCCAGAAGAAAATACTTCATCTCCATCTCCTGAAATCTTCTTTTCCTCCTGTATTTCCTGTCTTGGCTCAGAAACAAAATCACTCACCAAAACTAGACCCCTTGACTCTTGGGTTGTATTTTTCCTTATTTTATTTTTTTCTTTCCCACCTCCAACATCAAATTGCCCACTAGATCTAGAAATTCCTACTTAAGATTTTCTGTCAACTACTTTTTCCTTAAAATCCTTTCACCTCTGCCTTAATCCATCTCTCATTATTGAACAAAAGGATGGCCACAATTTTTTTCTTACAGTTTCTTCCTATCACAAACTTGGTTTTCCCAAATACAGAGATATTAATATGCTGCTTTGCTTATTTTATGCTTCCCCAAAGTTACAGAACAATATTCAACTTCTTGGCATGGGGTTAAGTGTCCTAACATTTAACCCTTAGCCTCCCTTTCCCAGTTGCATCTCCATATACTTAACTGATGTCTCATCTCACCAGCTCTCCCAAATTATCTCCCCAAATACGGTACCACAGACCCATGTCTTTGTTTATCAAGCTACTTCTGCCTAGCACTTCATTTCTCTCTTATATTGGTATTTATGATCAAGATCCAACTTTAACACATAAAAACGTTTTGGCTTCATTCCCAAACTGACACCAAATTCATCACTTCAGCCTTGAAATCTCCATTGTACTTTGTTCAAACATCTATTATGATATTGTGCCATTGTTAATTGTTTGTGACTAAATTTCTTGCTAGATTGTGAAGTTGAGAACAATTTTTATGCATTTTTATAATGTTAGTACTCAGCATACTGTAAAAACTCAAAAAACATAATTATTAAAAGAATGAGCTCTAACTGCCTTCTAACACAATATCCTATTCTTACAAATGGTTCTCAAAAGTTTAGACTCTCGATCATTCTAATCAGTCTGAAAAGTGTGGCTTCCCTGGCCCCTGTATTCAAACAAGACCCCCTAGTAGTCCTCACAGGCCTCCCTACTGAGTATCATGTTACTTAAGGCGACTGCCTGCAATATACACAACTCACGGGCAAACACGGTTTCCTATCGGCAATGAACAAAAAGGAGTGTTGGAGAAAGGAGAGGCAGGGTACGCTAATCTCCCTGATTTTCTTCTGTGGTTTTCATTAGTCCACTACTTATTTTCAGAGCTCCTTTCTGTGACTAGTGCTCAAGTATAGGTGCATACTTCATAGAAAGTAGCTTTCCTTGTAGTAATGGCATGCTTACATCATTGGAAAACACCAGAACATGGAAGGGAAAAAGTAAGAGTGAATAGCTTTTGACTCATTGCTAATACAGCAATTTGGTGTCATAGTCTTTAAAAATAGAATGCTTGGATGTGATGTTCAAATTCCTTTTATTTAGTGCAGGCTGATCATCTATATCTTTAAAGAAAGGTTAATTCTGGAGATCAATAGTCAGTCCCCCAGCTCCTTGAAAACAAATATTACCTTTTGAGCTTTCCACTGTAACCAGCACAGACATCCCATACGCTCTTAAAAGACAATATTCTTTCTTCCTTCAGATTCGAGAAGTTAAAAAAGAAAAGTCCTTTTAAATGAAAAATAACATCTTTAAACAGATGAGATTCATCACCTTTCCATAACATAACCCATCAAAGATTGTGAATTATGGCCTTTCTGCTTGGGAGACATACTGGTATCTGTGCTGAGATTTTAGACATAAACTGAAAGTGCCATATTGAAAATTATTTCTGTCATGAAGACTTTTTGTGGTAAATATTTTTGCTGACTAGTAATGATAAGACATACTAGAAAGAAACAGCTGGAAAGGAAGAGTTTGTTTCAATACAATCCAAATACTCCTCACTGGCAAACTTGAGTCTGTAAAAGCAGCTGGAAGAGAAAGCCCTGACATTGAGAAGGTCCCATTAAGCTAATGGCTACAAGACAGCAACCATTAAGATTATTTGGTTTTGTAAGGCATCTGCACATGAATGTTTATTGCATCACAATTCACAATTGCAAAGATGTGGAATCAACCCAGGTGTCCATCAATTCATGAGTCGATTAACAAAATGTGGTATGTGTATACTATAGAATACTACGCAGCCACGAAGAAGGATGATTTAAGGCCTTTTGTAATTTGGATGGAACTGGGACCATTATCTTAAGTGAAGTTTCTAAAGAATGGAAAAACAAGCACCACATGTACTTGCTATTAAATTCGAACTGACTGATGAGCACACATGTGCACAGAGGGAAGTAAAACAGAGGAAATCAAGCAGGGGGTGGAGGGAGGAGGGAGTGGGCAAAAACCCACCTATCAGGTACAATGAACACTGTCTGGGTGATGAGTACACTTATAACCCTGACTCAAGCATTACAAAATTGATACATGTAACCAGAAACATTTGTACCCCTGTAATATATTGAAATTAAAAAAAAAATATTTGGTTTTCTTTATCCTGGGATTGCACTCACCAAGCAAACTTCCGATACTGGTGTCTTCTTTTCAGCCTATAAACATAGGTCGCACCTTTTTAGATACTCTCTCCTTTGCTAGGATATCCTTTATCCTTCCTTATTCCCATAGTCTTCTCCTAATCTTCACACCCCTATCAACTACCATCCAACTTTTCTACCAACATTTCTGAAAGAACAGTTAGGATTCAGTGCCTTCATTTTCTCACTTTGCACCCATATCTCAAGCCACCAAAGCCAGGCTTCAAGAATAACGGCTGTAATAGCTCTTGCTATTATCACCAGTGGATTTTTTTTTTTTTTTTTTTTTT
>VBSM01002616.1:39632099-39664885 GCA_008086735.1 Cheirogaleus medius
CTCGGCCTCCCAGAGTGCTAGGATTACAGGCATGAGCCACCGTGCCCGGCCTATCACCAGTGGATTTTAATTGCCAAATTCAAAGGTGATTTCTTCAGTCCCTGCATGACTGGACTTCTCTTTATCACTTGAAAATATCAGTGACATCCTTTTCTGCAAACTTGTCTCTTCCCTCAGCTCACATGACATCACACCCGTCCAGCTCTTTTCTTCTCAGAACATTATTTTTCTGTCTCTTTTCTGGAATTTCCCCTCATTCCACATCCCTCAACATTTTAAAAGCCAGTTCTCTCGGTTTCGCATCTCAGCTAACTCTTCTTCTCATTCTGGAGATTCTCTCTAAATTTGTTCACACACTTTCATAAGATCTATCCTACCTCTTCCAGCTAACAACTCCTAAACCACCTCCAGCCAAAAACCTCTGCCCAGAGCCTCGTGCTGTCACTGGACTCCCTGGCGGAGATGTGTAGCTCAACTCCTCAAAGCCTAGCACTTCAATCTTGCATTCTCTGACTCTCTCTATGGGCTCCCTGACTATAGAATCTCACTCAGTGGCTCCAACTTCCATCAAATCATTCACACCAGAAACCCACATTTCTTCTTTTTCATTTCATTAATCACTGACTCTTGCCATTTTAACCTCCTATATAGACTGCTACTTTTTTCCCCCAACTTTTGTTCCCATAATACCTACTGACTTATATTTTCCACATGGTATTTTTAAATCATACTTATCTTGGTGAAAATAGTTATCTCTGCCTAGAAGTTCAACTTCCCCTACCTCACCCCTCACTACCACCTTCACTTGCTTCATTCCTACTACTCTGCTACTTTTAAGTCTTCTAAAAACACTTTTTCTGACTCCCCAGTCCACTCAAGAACTGGGTTAGGTACCCATCATCTATACTCCCATAACCCCTTAATTCGTCAATTGCTGCACTTAAATTGAAATGATCTGTTTGCATATCTTTCTTTATCAGACAGACGTTTTGAATAAAGTGTCATGACAAAGAATGGCATAATCAATGGTCAGGCTACCTTAGAGTCAAACCAACATCTGATGTAACTTTAAGAACACCATTTTTCAACTAGAAGCAATGAGTATACAATATTTTAGGGTCTGGTACCTCAATGCTGATGCCATGATCCAAAACACAATCACATGTTACAAGAAAGTAGCCACAGAAGCAGCTTCATCTTGACACACAGATACGACCTTCTAAATGCCAAAGGCAAATTGCCAAGGTATGTGTACTGTTAGGGACCAGAGGAAATCACGATGACAGACTGTTCTGTCTGTGCTAAGCCCCATGAGTCCAGCTGAGGAGTTGGAAGAGAGGTGTTATTTTTTTTTTCTCAGAATCAAAAACTGTATACTAAGTTCACCCAGAGAATTCAAGTTTCAGAGAACTTATGCATTTTAACTTATCTCATGAGAGGCTGATTAATAAACCAGAATGTCAGTGTGCTCATTTTTCCTGAGAGAGATCATTGCCAAACAGATTATAATACTCATGTTGGCTGTCCAGTGTTTTGTTTTCAGAGTATGAAAGTCTACCTGGGCAAACAAATTACTGAATAAAGAAATGCATTTATTAATTTATTAATTCAGCAAAACATTTTTAGGTACTTAATGGATACCTGGTGATAAAGGTATATAATGGATACATGGTGATAAAGAGTTAAATAAAATGCATGGTCTAGTGGTATATCACCAGTGTTTATCAGTGTATGGTATCCATAAGTACATAAAAATGTGTGCTGAATTAATAAATTAATAAATGCCTTCAGATGCTGGTTTGACTCCAAGGTAGAGTAACTGATTATGCCATTCTTTGTAATGACACTTTATTCAAAACGGAGTAAAATATATACATTGGCTTTATACTGTCTTTGAACTGTAGCACTACCTAATGTAGGCAATGTACCATAGTGTACAATCAAAAATTTATTTCATGATTTAGGGAGATGAATTAACAAAACATCATTTTCCTATAGCTGTGAAATACATGAGACCTACATTTACTGTTTCAGGATTTTGGGAGAAAAAGTATAATATGCCAGAAAGGACTATCAACCTGAAGTTATGTTCAGAAATACATTGTTTTAATTTTGGTAATGTTCAAGCAAATGCTAACATGTTACAGTAGTGATAATGAATAACAACCATTATAATATTAACAATGGCAATACTTCTGCCTGGTACAAGTGCTCTGCACTTTCCAAGTGGACAGGGTGCTAGAACATGCAAAGTAGGACACTGTTGCTATCACTACAGCTTCCCTAAGGTTTATTCTTGGAGAAACATGATGTGTCACAGACCTACCATGACCTTCATACACTTGAGACTCAAGCCCAACTATACCCGGCATGAAATATTTATTCATACATACATTTCTAATTTCCATTCTGTCTGCATAATACCTTGATATGGTGTGGAGTAGGAGTGTGCAATATAAGTGTGTAACCCCTCCCTCTTTTAATTCCCATCACCCTGCCCATTTGGATTGTGTTTCTTGATACCTTCTTTCTCCTATGGGTTATTCATAGATGTTGGTCTTATGTTCCTTGCAACTGACCACATGCTCAGATCTGGAACTTGCTCATGAATACAAGATTCTGATTGCGCCCCTGTGTGTGTCCCTTTTCCCTGCAGTTGAGATGGGGGGAAATGAGTCAGAGGAAGTTGGAAGGTGCTTCTTGAAACTTATGTAACCTTCACCATCACCTGTTAGATCTCCCCAACCCTTGAAGCAGAAACAGAAAGTGAAATTAGAAAGAAATGAACACATTTCCCAGCAATTCCACTCTTACTGTTTACATTGGAAAATAATCCATGGCAGAGCCTACGTGTGCATCTGGTGCATGGCATGGTAAGACTGCCTGTATTTGTTTGTTTCATTCGCAGCATAATGGAGCATTTAGAAAACCATTCTAGGTTTGTCCATTACTCAAGTCAGCGGCCTTAACATCCACGTAATGTGTTGCCACTGAAAAAAGAGCTAAGACTTTTCAATAAACAGATGATCAGTTGCAGTGTAAGTACCCTATTAGGACTGCCAATGTAGGCATAAGACTGAAACCAGGTAATACATATAAACTAATTTTTAAGACTTTCTAATCTCTAGACTCCAAAGCCCTTGGCATACTTGCTGCTTCTTATTTCAGCACAACCCACAGACTACTGTCACACAAACTCCTACTTCTGATAAGTATCATGTCATTGCTTTCCGGTGAAGGTTAGGAAGAAAGCAACCTGGGCTCAGGTGAACCCTAATAGGTCAAATTATTTACCATGAATAGTATGAGTTACAGCAACCATGACAAAAAAAACATTTTTCTGGTGTAAATACTTTCTAGTTTTTTTCAATTTCAAATTGGCTCTGAAAATCAATTCACCCAATTAACTATCCCAGAAATAGCTACATTATGAAAAGAACACACTTGATAACCCAGGGAATTAAAAGCTTAAGAAATTTCAGGCATTAAAAGAAGGTAAAACAGGAAAACTTCTGGTGGTGGGAAGGCTGGGGTATGAAATGGACAAGTCGGCCTGGCCTGAGAATGTGGCCTTGGGGTCAGTTTCTGAGAGCAGCTTCAGGCATTTCAAATCTTTCTGTCTTCTACACAAGGCCCTTAGATTTTCTAAAAGTTCCATTCGTTTTTTTGTCCCCAAATGTGGGGGAGAAGAAGCTGACAAGCCAGCATGGGGCAAGACGGTGCGAGCAAAGCCGTGCATGGCATGCACAGGTCTGTTGTACGTTAGGTACTTTATAGTCCTGGGACCAATTCCCAGAACCTGTGTTTTGGTTTTATGGGCCACCACTGTCATGTTAGACCCTTCAGGTGACACTGTGTTTCCAAGGCTGTCAGGATCCACAAAAGACCTTCTCGAGAGAATATTTTTTTTGAATGATTATATTATAGTCCTAATTGAAGCTGAGTAGTCCATGGCCTCTACAGCTGACAGTGAAACACGCCATTCTCTGAGCATGTGTCCCTTATCAGAGCCACTTAAGGTAACAACATCCTACAAAAGGCCCTCTGGGTCTCTGAAGGTACAGAGCCCTTATTACTCCTACGGATAGGGAAAGCTTTAGACCACTTCTGGGAATGCAAATGAATGAAACCCCATGTGACAGCTGTAATAAAAGGCTCCTGTCTTTTTGCAAAGCATTCAAATGCCATCTGGCAATTTCGTTGACGTCAGCAGGCACAGAAAAACAACTGCCCCCACCGCCTTCTTCATGGTTCCCTTCCACCCCCAGCTTTGCTCTCCCCTCCTCCCTGGCAAAAAGCTCCAACTTTTAGTTACGGAGAAGGACAGGAGCAAAGTAGCTTGTTAAAAAGATTTTCTCTATTTCTTGTCTGCTTCATTTTAAAGAACAAACAGCTTTAGCATCAGAACCGACGTGGTATTTGGCCCCAGCTCTCCAAATTTCAGTTGGAGCTTGTGTAGATCATTACATTAAAAAAGAAATGTTAAAGCCTTTTCTATTTGTGTGTCAGGACTTGAAGTATGTTTATTCTGAGAGTAGAGGTGTTAAAGAAAACTATTAGTCTAACTTCTGATTGACAGTCTCTCTTTGATCATTATAAATAAACACTTGGCGTTACGATGAGAACAGGTCAGCAGCCCTGCCCTGAATCCATCAGCTTAAGAATTTACACACCATACGTACGTTTTTTAAACAGTTTTCTAGAAGCTTAGATGGATAGACTTTTTTTTTTCAATGTTGAAATCATACGATATAGTTATCAGGCTATTTTACCTTGGATATATTCCATGAGTATATCATTAAACTAAAACATTTTTCTAAATGATTAAACAAAAAGCAAACAGGTCAATTGAATGTTTATACTCCTTGTCAAAGAAACAGAATTCTAGAAGAAACACCAAACACAAATCCTTTCCAGAAGTCCTAGTTATATAAAAAGCCAAAACAAAACAAAACAAAAAACCTCCACTCTAATATTTGTACATAGTACAATATAGAAGGGCTTAGTAATTTTAAGTTATTATTGATGACTATGGCTGTTTTCTTTACAAGGGAAAAGTTGCATACTCACAATACCTAGCCTGTTCCTAGAAATGGCTAAACATCATTAACAGCAAAGAGTAAAACGGCCTCATTAAAAGCCAACCAAGTGGAGCGCTCCTAAAGGTAAAAGAATACACACGTGAATGAGATCCTGCAATTTTATCCCTATCACTGACCATTATTATTCATTGAATCAGACCATTATTACATGGAAAAGATTTCTGCAAAGCAATATTACAGATCAAATTAAAGCTAAGCCTATCAATCTTGCAATTGCTTAGATACGTTGCCACAAACCTAATGCTTTGTCATTCCTAAATTGTGCTTTTTCCTTTTTCAAAAAAGATCTTAAACATTCTAATATTGAAAACAGCTTTTAATATCATTATTTTCCAATTCTAATGGCTCGTGAAAATCCATTCCTCACTTAAGTTAGGTGAGTAGATTTTTAAAGTAGACATAGATATGACTATGTCATTTCTGGGCTAAATTTTTTTTTCAATAGCTCCTTTTTATCTAATGAACTTTTAATCCTACACCAACTCGTTCGAGGAATACGACACAGTCCCAGTAGTAGAAATAGCTAAAGCAGTAAGGGACATGTGACGGGTTGGAGTTAGGTGCTGTATAATTTGAAGGTTTGCTCTAACTGACTTTGAAGCGGAGGGCGGCAGCACATCTAAGCTGAGACCCGCCAGGAAGGAGCTCTCCTTTCACTGTCATTTCCACCTCAACTTTGGCCATTCTTTCTTTTTATGAAATCCTTGGGTTTATTCTTGTCTCTGCTTCTGGACCATGCTGTTTCCTTTATGTAGAAGACACATCCCCTTGTCCACTCCTTTCTGTCCCTCCTTTAAGGTTTCATCCAGCTATTGCTCTCCCCCAGGAGGCCTTCGCAGACCCAGCCCTGCTTTGCAAATGCTTGGTCCCCATATGCTCATTTTAATTTCTACATTTGATTGCACATGTCTATTTTCATAGGAAACTATGAACTTCATTAATGCAGGGATAGTATTATTCACCTTTGCATCCTCAGTGCCTAGCATGGCATTAAGTGTTCAATATATGTCTGAGGAAGGAAGGAAGGCAGGCAGGCAGGCAGGCAGGCAAGGCAAGGCAAGCACAGCAAAGCAATAGAAAGGAAAAAGCATCCACCAAAGTCAAAACTAGTATCATGACTCTCAGAGAAATAAAAAAATAAAAAAATAGAATAGATAACTTATGACTGAGGGAAAATAGCGGCTATACAACTACTAGCATGCTAGACACTGTCACAATTATCCCCTTTAATAATCAGTAAAAAGCTGATAAGTGGGAACTGTTATGACTATTTATATATACAAGGAATCGGATTCACGGTTTTTGTTACTTACTAAAGATTGCTCAGCTGCCAAATGGTGGAGACAGAATGGAATGCAGGTCTGTTGACACTCTAGCATTACAGGATAATCAATAACTTATGTTGTTTTGGTTAAAGCAGGATGGGAGAATGAGAAGAGAAGTCAAGGAAATGAATAACCTATTGCTGAAGTTGGGGTGAATCTTGAAAATTCCAAGAATAAATACTTAAGGCATAAGACAAAAATCCAACAAGGTACATTTGGAAAATACCAACTCTAGGCTAAGCCTTAAACTATCCTTCGGTCCTAGGACTTCATCCGGATTTCTAACAGCTCCTTGGAACAAAAGGTCATTAGTAGCTGCTGATTCAGAGGCAACATATAAACTAAACAAGCTTTTCAAAAACACCTGTCACTTGGTTACTATTGTTTTTATGAGCTGTGTGTGTTGGTTTAGGGATGGAAAATAAGAAATCCAGGAGGTTCTGACATAATCAGATAGAGGAAAATGTCCATTTAGCAACTGGAGGAAGAATGAGATCAAGTTACTACTAGTAGATTTATAATTTTAAGCTTTTAATAATGAGCAAAAAGGTCTAACATATTTTCTAGAGAGTATTAAATAAAACAAAGAAGTAAAAAATGTTCTCAGTGCCTTACCTAATAACTAGCTTTAAGTGAAAATTATTTTTCTTATAATAAAGTAACAGAGAAGTCAAAAGAAAAAATCTGAAACTGCCCAGAAAACTGTTAACCTGGTTTTAGGGGAAGGAAATCAAGGACATAAAAATGAAAAACACCAGAAAGAAATGACACTCAGAATTTTTATTACACACTTGAGATAGATCCATTTTATAGAACAGGACTTATCTTGTCTAAGAACTAGTCTGAGTTTGAGTCAATGTAAATATCTCATATTCATAGTCATGATTCTCTGAGTTGTTCCTAAGGATTGTAAGAAAAGGATAATAGAACTTATTCAACAATCTTGGATTCAATCTAAAAAAAAAAACAGAATATTTTAATCTAGAGTCTGGAATTCTGCATTAGATTAGGAATATAGTTTGCTACCAAGGAAAAATCAATATGTATAAATCCCGTCAGGGTAAAGAGGAGGTTCTGATATTTGGGGAATGATGCTACTAAACCTTATGTAGATGGAAACTTTCTAAAAAGACGGGACTTATAGAGGAACTTCTTTTCTTTTTCCTATTTGTCAATGAAGTTGTGCCCAATTTTATAATTATGGTATTCCACAATTTCTCTACAGATTTTACATTTAGAAATGTGTATTTATATTACATGATCAAAGGCATTTATATTACATGATCAAAGGCAAAGGACAAAAAAATTGCAAGCTCTGGTACGTCGCTGTGTTTGCAACGTCTATGGTATATTCAATTGGTTTAGCAACCAATTCTAACATGGGAGAAAAAGGCAACGGGTAAAGTGGTAGTGGACATTTGGCTCTAAGCTATGAAGCATGTTCTGCTTAGTTCCTGGTAACTTTCTTTTACCATGACCTGGGTCAATGTTATATAGTCACTTGTTGCTTGATGATCCTTTAGCAAAACAAAACAAACACAAAAACTGGAATTTTACCTCAAAACCATGAGAGTCTGAAAATTTGGGGCAATAACCATTCCATTTGGCATTAAATTTTTACCTGTTACTATAATTAAACTTAACATATTTGTCCTGGTGAGAAACTATTTCTAGTTTGCCTTTATTCTGCTGGTGATTACGTCCCATATTCTGAGTGCTTTTCATAATGTTAAAAGGAAATTTAGAAAGAAATATCTTCTGCTATTTTTCTCAAACCCAAATTAGTTCATTGTAAGGAAGGTTGTTTGAAAATTTCAGTAATAAACAAACCTAGAGGCTGTAATTTTCTTGATAGTGAAACCCTCCATTTGCTCCTGAAAGCAGGAGGAGGGCATGTCATTCTTCCTTGCATTTATTATTCACATTTCACCACTATCTTTTATGTGCTACAGTAGTTGGAAAAAGCCAGAGCCAGATTCAAGAGGTTAATTTATACCATTAGCTGTCACTTTTAGGAAATGCTTGCATATTTGAATGTCTGTCAGGAAAGCAACGTGTGAGTGTGCAGAGGGAGTGAGGGAGTTATTACTTTAATACTCAGCTGTGCATTTATTACTCTGACTTAGCACACACTATTTCCCTGGGTGTCACAGAAAATACATAGCAAAATATAATTTGCAGTAATTTGCCTTGTCCCATGATCAATAGAAATAACACAGAAGAGAATCAGAAGGTCCTTGCCTGTCAAAATGCACACTAGTTCATTGATTGCTATGCTAACAGTCCTAATTTGACTAAATGCTTTTGGACCTTAGAATATTTTTAATATTACCAGTGCGGTTACAGAGTTGAATTTTGAAATGACCCTTTCTTCTCTCCCACCCCAATCAATGTTTATTCATCCTTCCAAGCCACTGGCTTTTATGAAATTATCCCTGAAGACTTCAGCCTATCCTGATGTTTCTCCTCTCCAACTTCCACTCACTGTAGACCATTAAAAAGTTATACTCTGTCTTCCAGTCTTTTATGTGTACCTCATTTTTTTAATCCATGCCATAAATTTTGAGGAAAGGAGCCATATCTTTTGAACCCTACTGAATTACCCAGCAAGTCTTTGTTCCTTTCTCACAATCATCCACCCCGAAGACATGTGATCATAAAATTGGCCCAGAAGCCCCCAAGAGGCAGCTTATTACTACAACTATAACATGGGCAAGGTGGATTTAATTTGATTAAATGGATCACTTCTCTAATGCTAACTATACCATTTTAATTGGTTATATTTTTTATATTCATTAAATCTTGATCTAATGTGCATGATCTCTTTTCTACATCCCCAGTACTAGGTTGTTTCCTAAAGCTTTTGTAATTTCCTTTATGAGGGAAACAACTCTAGACCACCCTTTTGGTTGGTGCTTTTCTTCCTGTCAAAGAGGCCTTTGCTCAGTCCATTTCTACTTGGCTCTTCAGTTATTTTCCCTGCACTACAGATTGAGTCTAAAAACCTTACTTTGATTTTTAACAAAACATTACCTAAGGTACAACTCTGAATCACTGTATACACTGCTTATTGCAAAGTAAAAAGACATTCAGAACTGACATCCAGAAGTGGGATGTTACTGAAAAAAAATTCCCTAATATGTAAGGCAATGGTGTAGGTGCCTGAGGGCAGGTGACAAGGAACCTGCCTTTAGCGGCTGGAAAGAGGTGGTCCACCTGATGCAGAGATGGAGGATGTAGTAACACTGTTATTTGCAGCATATTGCAAGGCTGATGATCAAGCTCTGAACTTGTAGCACTACTAGAGAGATAGCAAAACAGGATGTGAGTATCATGTGTTGGTTACTGTAAGCTGTATTGGACAAGGTATGATGCGAAACAAGAAGCTCAGAAAAGACTAGATTTGTTTGCAAGGAAGAAGAATAGAAATAGAATGGAAAGGGCCAAGAACAGGGAAGAGGCAACTGCTTCCCATTTTTAAATGGCAGGGGAATGACTGAGAAGGACACTGAGCTAAAAATGCCTATTTCAACTCAGCCTCGGTAAGGGTTAATCAAGAACATGGTCGTCACCCCCACCACGAAACCTCAATCTGGATTAAGATGTCTCAGGGCAAAATCAAATTAAGGTTATAGCTCTCAATATATACTTCTAGTTGGATAAAATAACTCAGGGAAGAGAGACTAAAAATTATTTTCTTGGGGAAAATCTGCCAGGTTCTCCTAACCAAGCTCAAGAGTCTCAAATGATCATCATCTAACTAAGGAGTGAGAAGCATAATACCTAAGGAGAAATACAGCAAATCTAAGAAGTACATCCAGAAAAAACTGCACATGTAGTTATTAGGATACAAAGCTGTAAGGAATCAATTTGAAAAGCAGTTATGTTTTTGAGAGACTTATAACTACCAAAAGAACACTGTGCAATGCTTAACACAAGTCTTCAACTCCTCAAGATCTACAGGTAGAAAGTGATGAAATGAAGATGCTTATTCCCACAGAAGGGCATGCTTCCCAGGGCTCACTTTGCACATGGCCATGGGGCTAATCAGACCAGGTAGAACTTCTGAGGGTGGAGCCAGGGGCCCAGAGAACAATGAACCAGGGCCTTCTCCCAGGAAACAGAATGAGGGTCTATAATATATATTAATATATATACACACACACACACACACGCACACACGCACACACACATGCACACACACACACATATCTCCCTAGGATAAGAGACTTTAAAATAGCTTTCCAGTAAGATTTTGGAATTGCTTCAGGTTAGTGATTCTATGTGATTTCCTTCCTTCTTTTTCCCAATGGTAGCGCTTACTGTGATGATCCTATTTTCCACCTGTCCATGTGTGTGTGTACACAAGTGTATTAGTTGGTGGAGGGTGGGGAGGCTGCTAACCTACCTTCCCTTTTCATTTAGTGGCCTCTGGATAAACAAGAGCCACAACCAAATCTGCTATAAAAATGACTGCACATCCCTCCATGTTATGTGTTGAACTGTGTCCCCCTCTCTCCAAATTCATATACTAAAGTCCTAACACGCAGCACCTCAGAATGTGACCTTATTCGGAGATAGGGTGTCTATAGTGGTGATCAAGTTAAAATGAGGTCGTTAGGGTGGCCCTAATCCAATGTGATTGGTGTCTAATAAAAAGGGGAAATTTGGAAAGAGACATGCGCGTGCAAAGAATGCCACGTGAAGGTGAAGGCAGGGTTTGAGGTGATGTTTCTATAAGCCAAGGAGCACCAAAGATCACCAGCAATCTACCAGAAGGAGGGCAAGAGGCAATGCAACAGGTTCTCTCTTAGAGCCTTCAGAAAGAACCCTGCTGGCACCTTTACCTTGGACTTTTAGCGTCCAGAACCGTAGGATAATATATTTCTGCTGTTTAAGCCTTCTAGTTTATTGTTCTTTGTTACAGCAACCCTAGCAAACTAACAGACTCCCAAATGAGGAAACTACTGTGCATCATGTGGCTGTTTACTGTCTCTCTCGAGGAGATGAGTACATTTTTCCTACATTGGGGAGTACAAGACAAAGAGTGATGACAAGACAGAATGGAGTGGTCATTAGTGCTCTTTGCAAAATATTTCTGAGTTCCCTTCCTTTTGAGCACATGGAAGGATTGCAATTGCCGGAGTCCTCTATGGTTTGATGATACCATCCCACAAGTTATGGCCAATAAGTCACGAGGAGAAGTGACATGTGCTACTTCCAGATTGGCACTTAACTGCCAAAGTTAGACCAGCCAGAGTTCTCCTTCCCTCTGGGACTATGAGCAATAATGTCTTAGGTGGTGGCTTCTGCATCAACTCTGTCTTGGGGTGAGGGCAATGTAAAAAAAAGCCCAAGCTGAAGCATGATGCACAATACACAATAAAGAAATAAACCTTGCAGTCTTGAGGGTTGAGGTCTGTTTAATGCTGCAGTACCACCTTGTCTGTCCTGACTAATATAGTCTTTGAATTAAAAATAAAGATCATAAGGAATAGGGCTTATTTATGGAGCCTTCCTTGGGGAGTGTATTAGACTAACTCCTACCTTGTTCTCCCATGGAATGGTGTGAACCTCCCAGAGATGAAGTGAAACCTAATGTAAAAGTAATCTCTAAGATTTTCTTCTAACTCCATTAACCTTAAGCTATCCGGTTTCTCCCTTGAACAAGTAATGAGATGAGTGCAATTCTCACAGGACAACACCTCTCCCTCTCAGGTAAATCTTTCAGACCTAAACTTGTTACTCGTTTGTTTATAAATTCACATCTCTACTTTCTTCCCATCCACTGTCTTTATATTTTTCACTAGCTTTCATTTAATTATAAAAGGAAACCAAAAGGAAAACCTTTCTGTGATTCCCTGTTTGGGGGAGGGGAGCTCAGGGGTAGTTCGGGTAGTCCTTGCTCCAGTTCCTATTCGATACCATGGGAAGATTTAAGACTTTCCTAAAGTACTTCTGACACAGTGCTGTGTTGCACTGCAGGGAGCCGTCTCTGCACTCTCCTCACTGCGTTTGAATGGTCTCATCTGGGTTCGTTAAAAAAAACAAACAAACATATAGATTGCCAAATCTAGTCTGGCCCTTTCTCACAAATTTCACAATCATATGTGCAATTGTCTCTTAGATGGTGATAATGACTAAATGAAACTATCTTTATAAACTCAAAATTGAATCCATATTGTCCCCCAAATTTGCAACTCCTCCTGCATTTCCTACCTCTCAATGAATGGTTATACCATACACCGCGTTGCCTCAATTAGAAAAAAGCATATCTTTTATCTGTTTTTTTAAAATATATATATATCTCCATAAATATTTATCAAACAGATACTATGTGTCAAATATTTTGCTAGGCACTGGGAACACAACTGTGAACAAAGCATATATGGGTTCAGCCATGTATAGAGATATATAAGTCAATCAAAAATTTTATAAATTATGGTAAATAATGTAAAGGGAACAGAAGGCTGTGGTAGTGAATAATAGCATGTAGGGAGGGAAGTACTTAATTTAGAGAGGGTTGAGGAAGAAGGCCTCTCTGAGGGCATGGCATAACCTTCCTGTGAATATCTACAACAAACACCACTTGGTCCAGCTCACATTTTATACATATATTACTGCCATAGTCTTCTGCCTCAAGCCTCTTGCCTTCTACTCACCTGTTATCTGAGTGCTTGCTATCAGAATGACTTCTGAAATGTTGAGCACTCCATCTTCTACCTATGGTGCTATCAGAATGATCTTCCTAAATTGAAGATCTGATTATGTCAGTTCTCAGCCCAAGGTCCTTCAAAAGCTTTAGGAAAGTGTCATGCTAAAATATAAAACATCCTGCAGGATGTTACCTCTATCAGTCTTAAGCCACTTCCTAGCCAGCACTCTGCCCTGTTTTACTGAACTATGATGCCATTAAGCTTTGCCTTCATCTGGAAAGTTCTCCAGATCCCTTTCCTGCCAGGCCTAACTATCTAGTCTATTTACATAACCTTCTTATATGTTCCTATCATTCTCAGAGCATGCTGTTAACATGGTACCAAACTCACTGCATCCATAGATGCCTCATCCATTGGAAAAAGAACAAGGCAGTTTGATTTTTGTGTTCCCATCACCCATTCCTAGCACAGTGTCTGCCATGCAAAAGAGACATAATGTTGAATTAAAAACGTAATGAATGAATGAATGATATGTAGCTGTTTTTTTTTTCAAGTATGCAAGAATCATGCTTAAACTTGTATTTTATATATAGCACTTAAAATAGACACTCAAAGAATGTTTTCTGAATAAAGACAGGAATACTGGTAGTCATGTAACATAATGGTAATATAAAAGATGAGCATAATAAAAATTACAAATAATAAACATAATAAAAATTACAAATAAATAATTATAACCTTATGTATAGCTCTGAAATTCAAAGGTTTAAATGTTGAAAACTAGAAACCATAACTTCATTCCATTTATCAACTTATCCTTTTCTTTCATTTCTTTGTATAATTTCATGTTACTGTCTCTAGATTGTGGAAACTTGTACTCATTAGACACGTTCCATTTGAAAAATGAGAAAGCCAATCTGTGCCTATAGTAGCATGTGGCTAAGGAATAATATATAATATTCTCACTATCTTAGATATATCTTTAGATAACTTACAAGAAAATTGTTTTCTATTTGATAAATTATATTTTTGTGAATTTCCACAAATTGAGCATATTTAATATAAAAACTGTCTAATTTCATTTCCACTGGTAAATGCTTAATGCTGAAAGAGTCAGTTCCTCTTTTTTGTTTATTGCTAGTAGAAGATTTAGTCTTTTCATATTATGTAAGACCAAGGCAATCCTTATTTCCTGTTTTCCAGATATCTTAATGCTCTGCCAAACTACTCATCCCTCTGTTTTTAATTAGTTGTATATAGTACTATGTTTGTTTCAGGATGTTCACATCTTTATTTTAGTCAATTTTGCTATCTACTTCCTGCTAATCCAACATTCAGTAGCCTTAATATAAAATTATAACATATGAAATAGTACTCACAATTCAATTAATGTTTGAGACTAACTTTGTTCTCGAATTCCTTGCTTCGGAAAGGTAAGATAATATTTGACTCTAAAACCACATTTAGAAAATTTAAAGACCAGTTATGTTGAAATTTAAGCAATTCTCTCAGCAACATTCATTTTATAGATGAGTATAATAAAAGTTCAAATTAAGATGTAGCAGTACTTTCTAGGTGTAAGTTCTTAGATTTGTGAATGAATATATGTAAATGCTGACCTAATTTATATTAGGGTTTTTTTTATATTCGAGTTTAGTTGTTCATTTAAAAAAATTATTTCAATCATCATATATGTTAAGATATCAGATGAAATATCATGTTATAATTTGTAATTAGAGCTCATTTGTCAGGTCAGGTTAAATACTTCAGGCTTAAAAAAGGAGAGTGAAAGAGAGAAACAGTTTCTCAGTGAAAATTGTGGAAACAGCTAAAATTAATAGGATCTTTTGACCTAACTCAGAACGAAGTAGAAAAGAACTTTATTTTCACATGAATGAATGTCTTTAGATGATCCCAAACAATCTGAAAGAATAATTTGTTATATATTAAATTATGTGATAATATATATTAGATTTCCAAACACTCTCCATCTATGAAGCCACACTGTTACCAGTAGATAGGAGATAATTTTTGAAGTTGCCTGCTTAATCAGCTAATATACAAGTTGTGCCTCAAAACCAACTTGTGAGGTCGTCATAAGTTTACCTTTCTTTGCTTAAAATTCATTATTCTGTAATGTTTACTTGATCACAGCTTTATTTTCCCCTCCTACTTTTAATCAGAGCTTTTTTACAGCTTAACGTTGTTTTATAACTTAATCTTAAACAATATATTAGCCCTAATGAAATAGTTCAATATATTAGCCCTAATGAAATAATTAACTATTAGGTAAGCTGAAATTTACTTAAGTTAACATTTTGCTTAATGCCAAGTAAAAAGAATGTCAATTAAAACGTTAAATCCAATTTTAGCGAGGACAACTTCCTCTGAATTTCTTTTGCAAAATACAGGGCA
This sequence comes from Cheirogaleus medius, assembly GCA_008086735.1. Lineage (NCBI taxonomy): Eukaryota > Metazoa > Chordata > Mammalia > Primates > Cheirogaleidae > Cheirogaleus > Cheirogaleus medius. Next base: position 39,647,598 of record VBSM01002616.1, read on the forward strand.
TCACAATTTGTATTCCTACTGAAAATTCCTGAGAAATAGTTTGTGGATGATATGATGTTCACCCTCATAAATTACTTCAGAAGCAGGCATTCCAATTCAGATAAATAATTTATCTTACTCATGTAATTGGAGATAACTCAATAAATTACATGTTAAAAGACATTTCTAGAAACTCAGAAGGACAATATTTCAATTTTGGAGCTCGGCTATGATGCCACCTCTCGTATATCAAAGAAATCTGTGTAATGGTGGGCTCCTGCTAATCAAAATTTCAGTGGAATAGTCTGTAAGGGAGCAAATCTCCCTTTGCTGAAAGATGATACTGAAATATCTTGCCGTTTTTGAAGAACAAAGAAAAAAATGCTACCAATTGATGAATTGGGGACATTTAGACAAAAGTGACCTTGTAAGTTGATTCTCTATGGCCCAAGGGAAGGTAAGTAGTCACGTTCTGAAGAATCAGATGAGATAGAAGGCTACATAGCAGAATACACAGGTAGTAGCAAGATGATGAAGATGCTAAAAGCTATCATTTATTTTTTTTATTTTTATTTTTAGTTTTTTGAGACAGAGTCTCACTCTGTTGCCCTGGCTAGAGTGCTGTGGCGTCAGCCTAGCTCACAGCAACCTCAAACTCCTGGGCTCAAGCAATCCTCCTGCCTCAGCCTCCCAAGTAGCTGGGACTACAGGCATGTGCCACCAGGCCCGGCTAATTTTTTCTATTTTTAGTAAAGACTGGGTCTCAATCTTGCTCAGGCTGGTCTTGAACTCCTGAGCTCAAAGGATCCTCCCGCCTCGGCCTCCCAGAGTGATAGGATTATAGGCGTAAGCCATCGCGCCTGGCCTAAAAGCTATCATTTAAATGAGAGTGTGCATTCCACATACTCTTTTTTAACCTAATGCCTCACAATGTATCGTATCCACAGAACTAGCCTACAAAGTAGATATTATCTCATTTTCCAGATGAGAAAACCACAACTTCTAGAGGTTAAATATCTCATTAAGGCCCCGCATACATTTAATGGGAGAGTTGGGATCTTAATTAATTCAAAGATCATTCTCTTCGTCACCACACCAACCTTTCATTTCAGTTAGCGTAGAATCCTGCAATACTATACTTTAAAATGTGTAGTTTCATGAAATTCTCGGAAAAGTTAATTACAACTTTTTGCTTTCACAGATGTGCAGCTTTAAGAAGATGAGGTATAGTAAATTTTCCCTCCGTGGACTGCTGCTAGTTAAATTAGAGGTTATAGCACTTTTAGAGGTCTTCCAAAGTTCATATTCAGAGGTAATTTCTACTCCATAATAAATAAGCTAACTTCCTTAACAGTCCCGCTGCACACATGGTAAAGTGGAAAGGTTAGAGAGCTGTGTAGGTTTGGAGTGGAACTTCTTCATGTACTGTACACAATAAATCTAATTTATGTCAGGCAGCCTTGAGCAGAAAATGCAGTGCTATATTTCTGTTGGCTGACATCACCATTTTTTGTCAGAAGAGCAATTCTGAAATGTTTGTTTCCTGCACATTTATAAGACTGTTTGGAAAACCCACTGTTTGAAGATCGGCCTTGCAGTAATTCAAATTTCTGAAACTCTAAATTTATAGCCTCCATCACAATATAGGGCTTATGTTTCTAATTAAAATTTGAGTTCAGCAAATCATTAAGGAAATGTGACTTCATTTTAAATGATGGAAATTAGCATCAGTATTAAAAAATTAAATTTTGACCTAATATGGTAAAAATGTTTTGATATCTTCATGGATAAATCCGATCTTAAATATATCTTGGTGAGAGGTAATATAGCACAGTAGAGAGAAAAGCAGCCTTTTCAAGACAGACAGACTTGGGTTTGAACATAACCTTACCTCTTGCTAGCTCTGTGGCGCTGGTAAGTCATAAAAACTATTCAAGTGTGTCTCTTCATTTGTAAAGATATAATAATATCTAGAATTCTAGAATATGAGCTTCATGAGAGGAAAAAGTTCACCTGTCCTGTTTTCCATGGAACTGCCTCACCACCAGTACTGTGCCCACACAGGAGGTGCTCAAACACCTTAACTGAATAAATAAACTACCTACCTTCAGGAATAGTTTTGTAGATTAATATAATATTATGTCAATAAAGTACCAAGCACAATATCTGGCAAAAAATACATATTCAATGAATATTGTTTTTCCCCCCTTTGGGTAACTCATGATATATTTTTAATATTTTAATTTAAAGCTTTTATCTTTTGTTACAGGAAGCAATAAGAAAATACTTATCAAGTAAGAAAAACTTAGCCTGAAAATCAACGAAAGTAAAAGACACAAGAAATCTCTAGTTTAGCACTTTAACCTAAGATGAACCAACATCCAAGTTTGGAAAGTTCAATGTGTTTAGAAACACAGAATAGTTATTTTGACTGATAATGACCAATTAATACCAACCAATATAGTATAGGGGGAAGATATTATATATTGGCAGTTCTGGTTTTGTATTTCATACATTTTGAAAGATAACTTCTAAGTAAAGCATGAAATGCACAACTGATGATTGGACCAACCATGGCAGTAAATAATTTTCTCTGAAACATTAAAATCACTTGCATCATTTGGATCTCATATATAAATGACTTGTCTGCTCAAAGAGTTATTCTTTCAACAGGCATTTATTATACCCTATTACTGTGACAGGGTATCATATATTATAGTTTTATGTTCTTCCATAAATTTTAACATTGAGCCTCAAAAATTCTAAGTATGCTACTAATGCACAAGAAAAATAGGAAATAAATGCAGAAGGAAAGACACTGTCCATCTTTAGATAAATGTAGATTTGCTACTAGATAAAGATTATAAAGTTTCATGACACTTTAGTATTTTACTTGAGTGGAAAGATCTGGTTTTTATTAGGGAGTTTAGTGAAGAGTTCTAAGCTAATAAAATATTCTGTTTCACATTCTAAGATAGTTTTATAACATTTTAAAAATCATTCTACAACTCTGGGAAGTTTTTTTGGTTTAAGGTCTTATTTTTGTATCCCATTAAAAATTAACTAAAATATATATAAATAATTCGAACAAGTTTATTATAAACTTGATTGGATTACTTTCTGGATTTCTTGTTTTTTAAAATTTTTTTCAACTATCCTTCTCTAATATAATTTCTGTTCAAAATCATTATAGAACAAAAAGGTTATTCATACATTTTAGTGTTATAATTAAGAAAATATTGTCACCATGTATTGTCAGTAATATTTTTTACAGTTCAGATTCTATCAGAATCATACTTGTTTTTTAAAAAGATATGCTTTCATAAATATTGGTTGAAACTCCAGCTGTTCTCAAATTAAAGAAAGGCCACACCATAGTCAAAGTATGAAGCAGGTTAAATGAAAGTTCTGTGTGCTCAAACTTCCCAATGCATCCCCCATCCACTCATTCACCTAGTTTTAGAAGGTAGTGTAGCAAGATATAATAATACTAGTTCTCCAATTTTATAGCTTCTCTAATGAAGTTGATTTTAAGAAGTTGATCTGGTGACAATTACAGGGATGGTTTTCTAAAACATGATTTCAAAAAAAAATTTAAGTGTAATTATCAAAGCTAGTCTATTTGGAAAAGAATATTTAATATTAATAAATTTTTTTGTGTTTTTTAATATCTCCAAAGAGATAATGATTTTTTTAATACAGGGCATGCTTATAACAACACTCATGTATTTATGATAACCTACTTTGGTATACATATGTATTAATATAGTGGTTATATATCAGCCTTTTCCAGCTGGTATTAAAGTAGATATTTCTTATATGTATATTTATCAATGCACTCAGTTTAAAAAAATAAAAATAGATCAATCTTGTATCATTGAAAAACCAATCTTTTCCCTATTCTTTTCCATATTATCCAATTCTTTTTCATACTTCTAATTTTTTTCCCTTATTATTTAAATTCTTATAATGTCTCACATAGTGAAATAAATTTAAGTATATATCTATTAATGAGAATAATGTATATATTATGAAAGTTTAATATGAATATTTCTAAGCAATTCCTATCAATTAATAAAAAAACTGAATCAAATATAGCAAAATGCTAATATTTATTAAATTAAGTTATGAGTATATGGTTTATTTACATTATTCACTGTACTTTGGTGTATGCTTGAAATATTGTATAATGCAAAAAAAGGAGAAAGCATCAAACATCTGATATCTAATGTAATAAATGGGAGTCTCTCTTATGCTTCTAGACATGTACATATTGATAATATGTATAGATGTTCAATATGAACACTGTTCATTTCAGGAAAATTGTTTATTTCCTATCCTGTGTCCATTGATTAAAATTTTCATGACCACTAATGCATAAAATGATGAAAACAGAAAAACATCCTTTAAACATTTGGAAGTCATAGATATTACTTATAATCCTATTTTTCCTAATTAATATTTGACAGAAACTCACTCTAGATAAAAAGTCACTGTTTTAAATTAGTTAACAATGTCCACAATTCATGTATAAAGAGCATTAGTTATGACTTTTATTAAAAGTAAATGTGAATGCTTTTCCTTTATGCTAAAAGAATTTGTCAAGTGGAAATAACATTCATAATAAAATGAAAGGTTTCTCCTATTCATGCATAGATACAGAAACTAGTTGAATTCTAATGGAATATCTCTATAAAGTTGTAAGCTTAATAAATAAAATCTATAATGTTATTTTAAAAAGATATTAACATTAGTTCTTGTATTAAACTTGCACTGAATTAGTAGCAATCTGCATTATAGCAGTAAGAAATAAAAACAAATACTTTTTAAGGAAATTTCAGTTTGCTATGATTATTTATCATGTGAAGTTAAAATAATGTTTTTTCCCTCTCCTGTCTTTTTCCATAAACAAAAGCCACAGTGCCAAGACCAAAACATAAGAAATAGTAAAATTATATATTTTTCTTCTTTTCGAACAGAAATAGCAATGCCAAGTTCAGTTTGTTCCATTGATTTTAAGCCAAATAAATAGCAAAAAATAGTGAAAAGCCCGGTCACATCATGTGTCATAAGTTTCTATTAAAGTCCTTATGTAAATTTCAGATCCCTAAGCCTCATGAGACACGATTACTTCTAAGCTTAAAAACTCCATGTGATAAGAGAAAAGAAAAAAAGGGGTGAGGAGAGGGAGTATCCATATGCTTTGAGAATGAGGCGAACACATATTCCTATAGGAAAAAGTCTATATTTAAATATTATCTTCTGTTTAATTAATGCCAACATGATAAATTCTTCCTCATACCATAATGTCAATTTAGAGTCAAAGTAATCAAACCCTATCCTATAAGATGGCATCATGGATATTAAAATGAGGAAATGCCAACTTACTTGTATGCTTTAGAAATAGAGAAGCCTAAAGCAGAGGAATAACATAAATAAAACAAAAGGCTTTGGGGCTTTATTATTCATGCTTTAGAAATAATTTCACCAAATCCCAGAAGGATGCTATATTTTATTACAAATTAACAGAATCAAGACACACTGGTTCAGCAAAACTTACTTGCATAAATTAAACTCTAAGTTCACAAATTATAACATGTTTTCATTTATTTTAGAAATATTAATTAAAAATTCACTATGTGCTGGGTTGCCACAATCAGTATAGTATGGACATTTTAACAATGTTGATTCTACCAACATCCTCTGTGTTTTATAATTTTCTTTGTGGAGATCTTTTCATCTCTTTGGTTAAATATATTCCTAGGTATTTTATTTTCTTTGTGGCTACTGTGCATGGTATTGAGTCTCTGATTTGACTCTCACCTTGACTGGTATTTGTGTATAATAGGAATGTTACTGATTTGTGTACATTGGTTTTGTAAACTGAGACTTTGCTGAATTTATTTATCAATTTCAGGAGTCTCTTGGTGGAGTCTTTGGGATTTTCTAGATATAAGATCATATCGTTAGCGAAAAGTGATAGTTTGACCTCCTGTTTTCCAATTTGGATACTGTTTATTACTTTCTCTTGCCTGATTACTCTGGCTAGGACTTCTAGAACTATGTTGAATACAAGTGATGACAGTGGGCACACTTGTCTTGTTCCAGTTCTTAGTGAGAATGCTTTCAACTTTTCTCCATTCTGTATGATGCCGCCTACACATTTGTAATATATAGTTTTTACAATTTTGAGATATGTACCTTCTATGCCTAGTTTGTTGAGGGTTTTTATCATGAAAGGGTGCTGAATTTTGTAGAATGCTTTTTCTGCATCTATTGAGATGATCATATGGTCTTTGTTTTTGCTTCTGTTTATGTGGTGGATCACATTTATTGATTTACATAGGTTGAACCATCCTTGTATCCCTGGAATGAAGCCTACTTGGTCATGTGGATTATTTTTTTGACATGCTATTGATTTTGGTTTGCTAGTATTTTATTGAGGATTTTTGCATCTATATTCATAAGGGATATCAGTGTGTAGTTTACTCTTTTTGCTGTGTCCTTTACTGGCTTTGGTATCAAGGTGATATTGGTTTTATAGAATGAGTTAGGGAGGATTCCCTCCTCAATGTTATGAAATAATTTCTGCAGTATGGGTACAAATAAGACTGCTGCAATTATACTATTTAGCAAAACTTAAAGTTATGCTATATATTTCTACATTGAAGGGAAAAAGAAATTGTCCTAGGATTAGATTTCATAAACTTGCATGGTGAACTGCAATACTTTTTAAAAATCATACAAAGGCTTTCATATACAATAGCATTCATTATATTGCCATATTTTTGAGGTACCAGAAGAGAACTGTCAACAAGTTATAGCACTAAGTCACTGTAAACCGAACTATGGACAATGAGCAGTCAGACTGGGTTTAAAACATGCCAAACTGCAAATCATTATTCCCAGAATGAAAGGGCCATATGTTTATAACCTTCTCAACATGGCTTCAATAACTATGTTCTTATCTTGTTTCATAAGACGGTCTTTTCTGTATTTACCAATCCTTTTTCTCATGTGTCTCTTCTGCATCATCTTTGATAGACAACTCTTTTCTATCTGTCTGCTCCCAATCCTTTGAGAACTAGAGCTTTTACATCTGTTTACATTTCTTTGTCTTCCTGACTGATCATGTTGGTTTACTTTTTTACTCCATCTGTTTGTCTCACCCACAATCTTCTGAGTGTTTTTATCCCAAACTTTTTTATTTTTTAAGATTGCTCTTTTAAGTGTGTATCATTGGTTCTGTGTAAACAACTTTCTCTAAACTCAGGGTTAATATGATTTGAGAACAAAAGAACACAGATACAAAATTCTAAAATGGAAACAGTTGTAGAGATCCAAGTGTGAATGGTCACCCAGAATTATTTAACCACAAGACCACAGAACTCAGCAAGCAAATTGCTTTGACTCAAGTTTGATAACCTGCAGATTTCCAATAAGAACAAGCTTTAACTTGTAGCACTCAGAGTTTTCCAGGAATTGGTCACTGCATAATGAATGCATCATCATAAAAAAAAAAACCACCAAAAACCAAAACAAATCAAAAAGTCTTATGATGTAGAAAATCAGACCTGATAAGAAGCTTCATTTTTTGTGACATTTAAGATAATTTCATTTCATCAATATCGCTAACATTTTTCCATGGTTTTTCTTTGTAATTATTAGCCTCAGTTCCCTGGATTTACTATATTAAACATGATGGCTGCACAAAATGGGACAACCATTTAATGCTGAGAACAGAATTGCTAACCAATCTTTGTTTTCCCAATGTAAAACTTAAAAAAATAAAATCAATACCTTTGACGACAAAATAAAATCTTGTAGGGAATGCTATTAAATAGTCTGTTAATTTATCCCCTAGAATGCAGATAAAGAAAAATTCCTATAACATAAATTGGATTTTAATGCTATGAGAAATATATATTTATACATATAACCTGAATATGCATTAATAAGAAATTCAATAAAAAGATTCACTTTGTCCAAATTTTAAAAATTGTACCAAGAATGTATAAAAACCTGAAACTTGACCTTATTGGTTAGTATACCAAAACAGATGTTAATATTCACCTTAAAGATCAACCATTTCCCATTGCCTTTGCCTTAATTCACCCCACTAATTAACTAGTTTTCTAACTGCCATATCACCTTCTTCATCTCATCTTATCTTCACTTACCACTCTGAGAGTTTGTTCTAGTCAACATATCCTTAGCTCTAGATTTTTGTCCTCTATGAGAATCTGATTATATTTGGCACAATCTTTTTTTCATCGGTTTTATCTATAAGTAGAGTAACAATAAAAAATCCACTCCCAAAACTTCCCTTTTGGAGTATGTTTTCACAATTAATGAGAAACAAGATCTATGCCAGAGATTGCATAAAGCACCCAGCTTGGGATAAAAATTATTTCCCTTTGTCAGATATCGCAATTCATGATAAAATTAACTGTTCTCAAGTTAGCATATTTTTCTTCTGTTATTCTAGCAAGTGGAAGGCAAGACTTTAGAGCTGGAAAATTCATTTCCAGAATGTGTATATTTATGTTACAGGAACTTATATGCAAAGTACTTGAATTAATTTTCCTACAAGGTATCTGGGTAAGAAAGAATATAATAAACACCACAACAGCAACAGTGATCAGACACTGTGGCTTAAAGGGATAGGTATTATTAGTGATTTTATTTCTCTCAAAATATGCTTTTGTACACTTAGTAAATTTGACTGTTGCTTAAGCAATTTACAGCTCTTGCAGATAAACACCTACTATCAATGGCTGCTTGTTTCATTGCTTTGTTTTGTTTCAAATAAGGTACCACAAGGTTGGGATTTGGCAAAGCAAGCACAGGGCAGTGCACATGTCATGTGAATGATGTCCATGGTACCCAAGATAAGAGGGTCATTCAATAAGTATTAAACAACATGTCTACTAATCTATAAACATGGGGAAAAAATAAAAGCATAAGTGCCAGTGGCAATTTTCCCTTTTATTTCTGTGGACTTGTTTGATTCCTGTTTATCAATGTTCTTTTAAAGAGACCAGGGCCTTTAATAAAGAGTGACCTACTCAAGGTCATCAATCAGTTTCCCCAAAACACATGTTCCATGCAACCACTGTGTGGACAGAGCCACATTCTCTCCCCAGCTGCTTCTGTGAGTCACTTGAATGCATAAGTGTGGGAAGAGTGCATCCCCCTCCCTCCCTGCCCCAGTTTTCTAGGGCATGATTCTACTGAGAGAAAACTACTTCACAATCAAATGACCACGTTGTTTAAAATTGCTGTTTGACAGACTTAAAGAAGGGAACTGAAAGCCTGAAAGCATAAATACTTGAAAGAATTATTTCCCCATTTTCCTATAGGAAGTGTCAAAATTATTCAGTAAATATTTTATTTATTATCTTTTATATGCCTGGCAATGAGATTCTGCTGTAATCATAGTGGTTCCCAACTAGAAGCATTTTTGCCTTCCAGGGGACATTTGACAATGTCTGGAGACATTTTTCTTATCACAACTGGGCAGTGGGTGGGGAGGGGTTGCTTCTGGCATCTAGCGGGTAGAGATCAGGATGCTGGAAAAATAATAAACTAGTGGGTTCAGTTGTTAAAGGGAAATACTGTTTTCCCTTCTCTGAGGACAATGAGAAATGTCTCTGCAGCCTCTTAACTCTGTGTACTCTGTGGATCTTGTCAACAGTATCTCTACCAGGACAAATTTTCTAAGACTGTGTCATATAAAGTTTGTCAATGCAAATTAAAGACATAAAATTAAGCTGTAACCAAAAGTAATTTCACAGAATAAAGAAAGAGTAAAAAAAAAACAAGACTGTCCAACAGTGTAGTTCTGACTAAAGGATACAATTTAAAATACCTAGAGGAGGTTCTAATGGAGGAAATGAATATGATATTTAGGTCCCTTCTTGCCTCTGCTGAATGAGATGACAAAGCCACCTCTATAATGCATGGAGCCCCAGCAAATATTTGTTATGTGGTCCCTGTCCACATAAATAAAATGTAAACAAATGTCACAATACAACAAACAAATAAAACAAACTCTAAAAAACAAAACAAAAAAATTTCTTTGGAGAGTTGCCAAAAATGAAACAATTATTGGAACATTTTCTAAACTAATACTAACAGTTGTTAGGTTAATACATGGAAAAGTGAAAAAGGAGAAAAAAAATGCAAGTGAAAGACATTACATTTCTAGAAATAGTAACACTGGTAGCCAGCTCTGTCTAAGCATAATTATTCTTTCAAATGTTGGACATTCGAGAGATGTAATAATGGACTCCCAATCTGCTTACATGAATTCCTTGGAATAAATTCCTGGGAAATACAGCTGGTCATCTTTCTAAAATGCATTTAAAAAGGTAATTTTAATAAGTATCTATGGCATTATTCTAGATAAGTCTGGAAGGCAATTACTCTTCACATTCTCTTACCAAAAACAAATGATTTAACCCAGAAAAGAACTGATCTGTCACTGAATTACACCATGAGTAGGCAGATATTTAGGTTAATCAACTTCAGCAGCTATCATTAACAGATCTGTTCTCTTGAATACCCAAATAGACAAAAAAGTTAAGAGTACAATGACTTCCCATCAAAATCCATCCTTGAGACTTCACAAAACACTACAAAGCTAACTGATCTAGGTAGCACTTTTTATTCTAGAATTTTTATAGTTTGGGGCCTCCAGTACTTAGTAGACTATTAAAGACATGCTATTGAACAGGCCATAGATCACTTTCAAGTTGATAGTCTAGTGCATTTGATAACTTTTTTCACCACAATATTCAGCTATCTTCTTATATTATACATACTTCGATTATTTAGAAACATACAAACCAGGATTTCATTATCTAAAGCAATATTTCCATTATTTGAAGACTAGATAGATAACACAAAAAACTGTTGCTTAGAAAGTATTTTTAAGTCCATTTAATAAAGCCTGGCTGGTGGCAAAGCATCAATAATACTCTAAATAACTAAAGAACCTGCTAGTATTTAACTATTGATAAATAAAGGCTTGCCAGCTCCAAGTATATTAAAACATTAGAAAGTTTACAAATTGAACTAATCTTTTCCACAAGGACACTCAACTAAAAGATAAGTAAATCATTGGCTCCCTAGAACCCTCTCCTACCACTTTTAAGCTTCTCGAAGGACGGCATATATTCTATTGTCTCTCTTCCCACTGGAAAACTTCTCTTCAAGCATTTAAAGAAAAAAATAAAAAAAAAATTGCCTTCTGAGAATTTCACCCTCTGACTTCATTTGGTATTACTGGGAATACTGCCACATAAAAGAGATCTGCATGCTGCTGGAAGTTTATTTATCATTTAGCATCTTTCCTATATTTGGATGATCTACTCTTTGAGAGTTTATTCTTTAAACAAAAAAAAAGAAAGAAGAAAATTCAGCCAGAAAGCTATGAGTGAGCTGACAAATTATATCAGAGAATTACTGAAAATAAAGCAAAATAAGTCAACTTGAATGAAATTCTTGCTGAGTCTAAAGAATCATATGCAATTCAATGTTGGAATCTACTTTGAAGCAAGATAGATATTTTTCTATATGACAAGCATTTGATGTGAAAAGTACACCTTCTTAAATTATGTGATAAGGACTATATAATTTTGGAAGATGAAGGCAAATTTGAGAAGATCTCTTATTTATTAAGCACCTCAGGGGAAGCCAGAAGCTGAACTCTTATCCTAGCAATGATTAACGCTGACATTAGATAAAACTATATGCTGCTTGAAGGCCAAAGTTGTTTTTCGATTCCTCAAAGGCTAAACAAAAAAAAGTGCCTGACATATATTCATGTTTTTTGTATCAAAGTAAAATATGTTCAAATTCATCCTGTAAGCTAGCACACTCACGTGGGAGACAGCCTTCTGCTTTCTACTAGACACGTCTTGGTACTCAGAAACCAAGCAAGTCCTCTTTTTCAGATATCTAAAACAACTCTTACTCCCTGTGTTTTCTACCATTCAAGATTTTTCACTATTCTATCCCTAACTTTATACACCCTGTCTCTACCAAGAAACGTGAAGTCATTAGGTTAATGGAATTTTTTTTTCACTTTATAATATCTGTGCTTATTTTTTATCTCTTGTTCTGGTAGAGGGGTGTCTACTTTATTTCCAAAGCTTCTACATCTGCACTTTTTGGCAGATTTATCTAGTAGTTCACTAGAGAACAGGGCCGGTTTTCCTGAAATTGTGTAAATGGGGGGATAGGGTGGGAGTGGGGAGCTGGTTGCCTGTGAGGAAAACACAGAAAAGTGGTCCAAAATGACCACTTAGAAGAAAGCACATTCCCTTCCCTGAACCGCACTATTTCCTCAGCTCTTAATCAGTTCACCACCGAGAATTTTCAGCGTTTTCTTTTTCACAAGGATTCTTTTCATCTGCCAGTAATGAAGACACACATCTCATCTCGGCATAAAAAGAAATTTCACTCACTTTTGATGCCTCCTCTTTCTATAATCCTAACTTTCTTTCAAATCAAAGCTACTCCGAGAGAATGTGCTACTGTCTTACACAATTCTCTTCTTGTCCATCCTGCTTCCCACCACTTCTTTCTCAAAACTGCTTTCTCAAAGTTCGCCAATATCCTATTAATCATTGAATCCAGACAATTTCTAAATATGGTTTTTTCTTGAACCTCTGTGTTCTCAGCCATCTCCTTGGTGTGACTTGGTAGACGCCACTTCTGATTCTGAATCATTTCTCCCCTACCTGGGCCCTAGTGAGACCGTGTGCATTCATTAACCCCATCCCCAGACTCCTCCAGCTTTGTCAGTGAGTATTCCCCAAGAATTAGCCTTTCTTCTGCTTTTTTTCCTTTGAATATTCTTCTGAGCATCTATCTACTGATGGAGTTCGGTTCTCACCTGTATGATCAGCATTCCCAGGTTGACATTTTCTGCTCTAATCGGGCTACAGAGCACCAGAATGGCCTCTTGAGCATCTGGCTGAAACTCCCATTTGGAATTGTAATCTTCACTTCTCACTTAAGGTTACTAACACCGAACTGATCATCTTCCCTCTAAACTGGTCTGGGTTAAAGGCTGTAATTCCTCTAGTACTCAGTTTCAAGCTCCTGACCCTCCTCACTTCCTCCTCCTTTCTAATCCATAATGTCTGGCATTCTCTCTATCATTCCTTCACAATAGTTTCTGCAACTGTCCCCACTCAATAAGTGTTCATAAAGAAGTTCTTTAAAAAATCCACACATATCCAAATGTATCCCACAGTCTTCCCTGTTCAGACTTTTACTCAAGCTTTTCCATCCACTTTTCCGTCTCTATGTACTTTTGAAAGCTTACCCATCCTTGCAGCCTTACCTCAGATAGCATCAGTTCTAGGTATTTCCTAGTTCTACCAGGGAGAAAGGAATACTTATTTCCACCCAAATCTTGTCCCACTTTATTTATACACAGCCATGTATTGCTTAATAACAGGGATACTTTCTGAGAAATGTGTCATTAGGTGATTTGTCGTGCAAACACCATTGAGTGTACTTACACAAACCCTAGGCTATATGGTATAGCCAATTGCTGGTAGGTTACAAATCGAGACAGCATGTTACTGTACTAAATGCTGTAGGCTACCGTAACACAATGGTAGGTATTTGTGTATCTAAACATAGAAAAGGTACAGTAAAAATACAGTATCATAATCACATGGGACCCCATCCTATATGCAGTCTGTCACTGACAATAATGTCATTGTGTAGTGCATGACCATATTTAATATTGCAACTACCAGACGGCCTTATATGTGAATTACACGTACAAATATAGCTCTATTTCCAACTACAATTTGTGAGCTCTTAGAAAACAGTAACCTTGTCATTCCGTTTTTCTTCAAAATTAGACCTACCACAGTGCTGTACACATAGTAAATGCTTAAAAACCCATCTAAATTTAACTAAACTGAGATGGGATTTGACAAGGCCTTGGAAGATTAGCAAAATATTTAGAGATCTGTATTCAAATGCAGCCTATCTGAAATTCCCTTTAGAAGGCTGAAAGGCTTTTATCCAAGGAAATAATAGCAAGATAGGATGGGATCAATTATCTAAAACATACAGTGTCTTTTGCTTTCCAGTGGGGAATTGAAATTAGATAAGAGGCTATTATGTAATGTTTAATTTATCTACATGGAATTTCAAAAGAATAACTTTTTTGCTGAAGTTATTGCTTTTATTGTTTGGTGTGTGTTTTTGCTTTTTACTTTGAGAGTTTTTACCTGAGTTGGGGAATCAAAGTGGGACAAACATATACTACATTTAGAATATTTTTCTAGTTGAAAGAGCCAAGAAAGACCTTGATGCTTATAATGGTAATTCATGCAAGCGTGTTCTAATGGCTTTGCTTTTCAGAACCACCTTGGGCTTTTAAAGATTCAAACTTTATTTATAAAAATATTTTGTGGGTATATGTGAAATTCTGAAGTTTTCTAGCTACGTGTAATATCTGGAAGTTTGAAAATTTTCGCTATGGGGTTTTTTACAATTAAAGTTCACACAAACAATATTGTTATTTTTATGAGGTTTTTTTTCAATGTATATTGACAGAGTGACTAACACAAAGTAAAGATGAATTATACCAAAGTAGGCCATATATACGGAGTATATACTACATATTTTAAATAATGATTTATATGTATAAAAAACACTACATTACTTCTAAGGGATATGTCCTCAGCAAGTTGCTAGCCATGTTTTAGATATCAAAATGCCTTTGGTGGCAAAAATCAGAAACCATGACTTTCATACTCAGGCTCACCTGCACTTTTTAACTGGTGTAGAGTCCCAAGAATTTACTCTACATCAATTTCATCATTTTATTACCAACCTTGCAGCAAATTCTGATTTAAAATATTACAGATGTGTTCAAAGGGAGAGTTGCCAGAGAAAATGCAGAAGGAGAGGTGAAAGGGAGGGAAAGAAAACAAGGTATACGTTCTTTGGGATAACCCAAATTTAACTGGCTTGGTTTATATTATTGACTACACAAACTGATAACGAGCAAAAATAAAATCAGTTATTAAAATCTCAACTGAAACAAGTGACTGACCTAAATTAAATACAGTTATCCATACGAACATAATGACAACATAAGCACACATCAGCTTTGTAAAACACTTGGGAGAAGCTCACACTTCTCAATGAACTTTCAAATACAGCATTGCACATTCGATTCTCTTTAATTATATTTTTAGTGGCAATACAAAATGTGAGCAGTAAAAGTAAAAATTTCCACACACTTAATTCTTATTTTGCATGTTTATAGCCAGGTAAACGTAAGCTGTTATGAGATAAATTATTTTTCCTTTTCTTCACAAAGTACCCTAGGAGGAGAGAGAATTTTCTTAGTGTAAGACTCAGCCTTTATTCTGCCAGGCAAAGTAATTATGGAAGCAAAACAAATCCACATTGTCTAATTAGGTCATTAAAAAGCATAAATGCGTCATGGAAGCTTTTCTCCTTGCCTAAGACATAAAGTGAGACAATGAAAACAGTCTGGTAATATAGAAAGGTTCAGAATTTGTTTCTTTTAAAAAATAATAGGTCTTTTCATCTTTCTATTTCCCTTAGATGAAGACAGTTAATTTAGAGACAAAATCTTCTAATTAGTTCAGAGTTTACTCTGATTATATTTCAAAATATTTAACCAAAAACAGGAAGATAGGGAGAAAAATAAAATAGATGGAAAAATTATCAAAGGAAATAAATAAAATCAAGAGAGTGGGTTGCTGATCCAAATGTATTCTACAGAGACAAGATGAATATAAAATCTATATTCATATAAACACAACCAATCTGGGATACCAGAAAGCTCTTAGGAGGAATATTCTGGCATCTGCCTTGGGGATTTGAAATCTAGACTTTAATTATAGCTAACTTAAATAAAAACAAATGCCATGATTGTCTTGCTTCTTTCTCTCTCTACTTTTTTTTTTTTTTTTTGAGACAGAGTCTCATCTCTATTTATTATTTCTTGAGTTTTAGAAAACTCATGGTCTCAAGTGTTAAAAAACAAAATAAGAAAAAGGAAAGGAAAAGAAACTTACCTGCGATCCTCTTGGCCCACGCTTGTGGTCCCATTCTGAATGCCCCATGAGCTGTAAAGACAATGTAAAAATGACAATGAATTAAATATTGATTTTACATGGCAATATTTCTATTCTTTCTTTTAAAGAATAATGTTGATGAAATCTTTAATAGTAACATATTAAATAGCTACCCTGAATAAATTAACATACCTGAAGTAATAAACTTGCTGTTTGATAGATAGTGTTTCAACTTCTCATTTTTTTGAGGGCATTTTAATATCACTGTGACAAAAAGAGGCTGCTAATGTATACATCTACTGCTCTTTCTCAGGAACATCCTAGATAGATGTTAAATCATGTAAAGCTTTATTTGTGTATCATTAACCTTTCAATTTATTAGGAAAATATGCTGAGTAATCCACCAGTGTAGTTTCATCTACTGTCATTGAATGATGAAAACCAAAAGGCCAAAATATTTTGATTATTTTTAATTCTATTTTGATAATATCACAAAAACATGAGACTTCAAAGAGTGTAATTACTTAATATGAAATATGCCCCCAAAGTGACAAAATGCAGATTTTTTTTAGAAAAACAGGGACTATAAAATATTATCAAGTTATTCCCATAGTTGTAATAGCCTTGAGCTACTTTGCTTACAAAGTGGGATATTTATTCATTGAAAATAACATTTAACAAGAAGAATGTTAAGGAAGCATAAGATATCAACTGAGAGGAATCAGCTATCCAATATATTCATTACTTATGAGTAACAACTGATGAACTATTTACAACTAATTAACCTAATAACCTAGTGTAGTTACAAGTGGACTACAAATGTATTTATATACATTAGCTTTTCTATCTAACACCAATGACTCCTTAGATTTAATAACAAACAACTAAACTGTTCACCATAGCAACAACAAAAAATAATACACCTTTGAACATTATCAAGAAATGTTTAATAATCATATACAGAAAATGGTAAAACTTTACTGATGGACATATAGTGCTACTAGTTAAAAAGACTGAATTATATAAAATTATTGAGTGCTCACTTCTATGTGAACAAATTTATAAGTTTAACTCAATTTAAATGAAAAGTTAATAGTATTTTTTAGGGGGAGGAGGGGATGGGTATATACAAACATAATGAGTAAGATGTGTAACCTATGGGGGATGGTCATGCTTGAGGCTCTGCTTCGAGGGGGGAGGGGGCATGGGCAATATACA
>VBSM01002616.1:39664985-39695310 GCA_008086735.1 Cheirogaleus medius
TATTTGTTGCATATATTTCCCATTACGCTCTATCGTTTTTTATTATGGGTTTTCCCCTTCATGTAAAGTTTTGTGTATATATTAAACTGGCTCTTTTGTTCCCTTGTAAAAAAAAAACAAAAAAATAAAAAACTTAAATTTCACCTGAGAGAATAAACATATGAGAATCAGTTATGTAGGATGACTAAGTCCAGAGATCTCACATACAGCATGAGGATTATAGTTAATAATATTGTATTGTATTACTGGAAATTTGCTAAGAGAATAGATCTACAATACTCATCCAATTTACATAAAAGAAAAGTAATTATGAGAAATGATGGATGTGTTCATTTACTTGAATATAGTAATTATAATACTTTACTGTGTATATTTATATCAAACATGTAGTACACCTTAAATATATACAGTAAAAAAGAATCAGAAAATGTTACAAGGAATGAAAATATTCTTTAGGTTATTAAAATATATTATAAAACTTAACCCAAATTATGGGATAATCATTTA
Organism: Cheirogaleus medius; assembly: GCA_008086735.1. Lineage (NCBI taxonomy): Eukaryota > Metazoa > Chordata > Mammalia > Primates > Cheirogaleidae > Cheirogaleus > Cheirogaleus medius. The sequence goes on from VBSM01002616.1 coordinate 39,665,493, forward strand.
ACACTCAAAATATAAATGAATGAGATATAATGGCCATTTGAAATAAACACAAGTATATGTACCAACAAAAAAGAAAAAATATCAAAAATCAATAAGTATTTGATGAATTATTCTACAAATGAAAAAGAGAAATTAACTTTTTGGGAAAAAATTCAACTTTAACCTTAAAATAAATACCAGTATTAAGTCTAGATTTAAAAGACAAATTTTAAAAAAGATGAAACTGTATAAAACAGAATAAAATCCAGGTAAATGATGTTAAAAAATATAAAATTTTTTAAAAATAACTTTTAAAAATTTTAAAAGAGGACCAATTGATCTGGCTATATAAAACTGTAGAATATCTGCACAAATGTCACATCAGTAAACTACACCAAATGGCAGGTAAGGGATAATATCCTCAGTACATTAAGAGCTTTTACAAATTTGAAAAAAAACACAACCCTAGTAAAAAATTGAGGGAAAGATAAGAACAATTTACAGAAGAAATATCAATAGTCCATAGATTTATGGAAAAAATTAACTTTATTGGAAGTGAAAGAAATTCAGTATAAACAATGACAAGATACTACTGTTGCCTATAAATTAGCAACTTAATAATGCTGAATATTTGGTAAGGAGTAGGGAGAAAAGCACATAATTTCTAGTATATAGCAAATGTATATACACACACATAAATACTTTATATTTATTTACATATACACATATAAAACATATATATAATTTAATACATGTCCAATATCCTCTGAACCAGTAAATCAAAATGTAAAATCCAGTAATTACCATGTGGCAATTACTATAGTCAACAAAAGGGAAACTATCCGATAAATTATAGCATAGAAATGAATACTACACAGCTATTAAAATTTGGCATTCAAGGCCTTTGTAAAAATATTACATCGTAAATGCTCATGGTATAGCAAGTGAAAAATATAGTAATTTTAAGTGACTCAGTTTTAATAAGACATAGTCAATTATTATAAGTTTGGGATCATTACAATGATTTAATTATAGTTTGCCTAGGACACAATTTTGAGTATATTAGCTGAGATAATCATTATGTATAATGGAATGCTTACATAATTATTTCTTTAATGCTTTATTTTCAATTTCTGGATTTATTGGCATTACATCTGCTAGTAAATATTAATACAAATTTAAAGTTGATTATAACAAGGTTTATAAACACTAATCAACTAATGAAATAAAAGATATAAATTAAGAACACTTAATTAGTTGTTCACTAGACCTATCAAAAACAGTTCTTGACACATTTCAATCATCTGCTTTATTTAGGCCTCGAGAATATTTTATATTAATAATAGGAAGACTAGATGCTTGTTTTGGGAAACTTTAAGGAGATAATAAAGTTGAGCACTAGGCTGCTAGTGAAATGAATTATCAAAATCTTCTGAAAAAATACTTTACAAAAGATTGGCTGTTTTGACTATCATCCTCCATACTAATGAGGATCAGGATAACTTGGTAAATTCTACTAAGCATTAGTACCACAGTAAAAGAGGTAAATAAATCTCAGAAATACAAATTGGAATCCATGAGATATTGATTTAAGAGAGAATATTTGACAATGACAATCAGTCAAGAAGGTAACATTTTTGCAGAACCAGAACTAAAATAAGAAAAGCATAGAATTCGTTGCCCTCTGTCATTAACTATTTTGATAATGATTTTTAGTCAAAGAACAAAAACATTCAAAATGACTCATTTGGGTCATCACTTATTACAGAAGAGAAAACCAATTTGATAATTTGCAAATCAGAGCTTATAAAAATAAACTTCCCCAAATTCACCACCTAAATCTTTTTCTTTTAAAGCATTGAACAGTAAATTTGCTAAATGTGTTATGTATCAGAGAGTTATTTCCTTGCATTATACAACAAACTAATGAAAAATATTTAGGGTAAAGAAATTCTATTCTTATATATTTATATGTTATATATTAATACCATTATTATATTTGAAAGCTATGAGTTGACCAAGAATTTGGCAATATTTTAAAATATACACTCTAGCTACTTATTTCAAAATAATAAAAAAGTTACAGAAATCTACATGCTATGTGAAATGTGATCAAAAATAAATTAACTGCATATGATAAATAAGATATGTTCTCAATAAGAGGAGCATTTTCCCCTTTGGACTAGAGGAAACCATACAAACCCTTTACCATTAAAATTCCATTTTTAATTAAAATAATCTGAGCCAAAATTTAGCATTTATTATTTCAGTGTTGAGTGTGTGGAATTTATTATATAGTATTCTTTGTCTTTTTTTTTTTTTTTTTAAGTGCTGAGAAAGAGGCAATGGTGTGGGTAGGAGCCGGATAAGGTGTCAGGGCTCTGCTGCTCCCTATGAGAATAGCATACTGGGCACTGGATTAGGGGATGGGTAGGGATTGGGGGAGTGGGGAAGTGAGTGAAGATAAGCTTCATATTATCACATGATAGCATATAATTTTTTATCCTATTTGCACACACAAATTTATTTTACTGTTGATAAGAACACTGTCCTCAGAAAATGGACAAAAGACTAAAATAAGCAGTATAGTTTTAGTTCTCTTTTTAAAAAAACTATCCCTAGTGTGATAAACTGCCTTTTTAATTAATAAATTACAGACTATTTAAACTAAAATGAAGTACTTGGCCACTTGTAAATATTCCTGTTAAAATAGAACCACAACGCTCAATGTTTTACAAAGATTGGTCATTTACAATAAATAGTAAAAAAAAGAAAAGAAAGAAAAATAAAGCTTATACATTAAAGTCAATGAATTTCAGAATTCAGTGCAAACTGATGTTGATGTCATATTGATGAGAAAGTCAAAACATCCTTTCAACAGAGCAGACAGGATTAGTGTTAAATTGCAAATGACCAAAGCAGTCATTTGACATTATCATGAGATTAGATAAAAGACATTAATAGACAATGAAGAACAGAAGTAGAAACTGTGGAATTTTTTCCTTTTGCAATTGTATTTATCTGGACTAAACTTTCAAGATAAATGAATAGCAGCATGCTACCTAAGCAATTCCAGGAAAAGAGTCAGAAAGTTTAAGATGATATGATACTCTTTTTGGAAGAGGAATGCTCATGATTTTAAGATTAGCTATATAAAATTGCTAGAAATTTAAAACAGAGAGAGAGAGGAAGAGATTGAGACTGGAAAAATGAATAAAAATACAGGAAAGTCAAATATATTCTAGTTGACAAGAGTATATGACTACCTAATTCAGGAAGAAAAAATATGTTTGTCTCTCACCATCTATAAAAAATATCCTCCTGGCTATTTAATTATGATAACTCCTCTGGGTAATGACATTTTAATAAGTATCTTACCAGAAGGTCTGGGGATATATAGGTCACCAAGGTTATGCCTACAAATGGCAAACAAAATCTTTCCATCTGATGAAGGAATTCTCTTAAAAAAAAAAGAGTATCCTTCCTCTCCTCTCAGTTCCCATTAACCAAGATAGGCAAAATAAAGACCATTAAATTTATTGCTGGCCAAACAAATTATACTTCCTTGAAAAGAAACACAAGCTGTTGTATAAAGTATTTTGAAAATCCTAACTTCTTTGACACGAAGTCATTTTGATCCTTATGGAATAAATTCTTCTCTCTTTTATTTTTAATAATAAATTTCTACATCACGGCCTTCAGCTAACAGTATGTTACACAGTACTTAGCTCCAAGACAAACAAAACTGCTGCCAAACACAGAATTTAAAAAGTTCACAGGAGAAGCAAAGAAGAAGTCAGCATGGAAACAAAAAGGTTCTATCCAAGCAGAGATATTTTTAATAATAGCATGTGAAATGAAGATAGTTGAGAAGTGTATTTCTGTAGGTAAAATGTTTTCCCTCAGTGTTTATATACTTTTCCCTGTGCTATTTTCTCCTGTTATTTGTTTATATAAAAATTAATGCTTTTTTTTTTTTTAAATTAATGCTTTTTAAGGAGATTCATGGGAGAATAAAAATCCCAATAACTATTACAAAAGTGATGAAAGCTGCAGGAGAACCATGACTAGATGGGGAATAAAAAAACCATTCTTTGCGTGTACTTTAAAAGAAGTGAGAGGTTTTGGATTTGAACAGAGGTAATAACTGACAGCAACAGTCACCACTGCTGTCTTTGCATTGCTCTTAAGAAAACCATTCTTTCTCACTTGTTGAGAAGTACCTTCAAATATTTTTGGAAACATAAAAATGATATACATAGAAGGATATGAAAGGTACCATATAACCCACTTTTTATTTCATCATTTTTTCATTAAGTAAATATTTCTTTATGCCTATTATGTGCAAGGCACTGTTCTATGCACAGCTTATATGTATAACAAAACAAAACGTATCTCTGCTTTCCTGGCTCTTGTGTTCTAGTGAAGGAAGACAGAAGATAAACCCATAAACATAATATATACCAGGTGATGATAAAGCTATAAAGCAGCTTAGAATAGAGGACGAGGATGAAGGATGAGTGGGTAATGGTGGGGAGGGACTGGGAGCAGAGCTAAGTGTAGAATTTATAAAAGATCAGGGAAGTCCTTTCTGACAATGGGACATTTTATCAGAAGAACTATATAAAGTGAGAGAGGCAGACACACATACCTGGGGGAAGAGCGTGCCAGACAGAGGAAACAGAAGATGCAAAGCCCCTGAGGCAGGGGCAGGAATGATATGTTTGAGAAGCAGCAAAGCATCCTTATGCTAAAATTTAAAAAGGAGTTGGATCTTTGTGATCATAGATATATACCGTGTTTCCCTGAAAATAAGACAGGGTCTTATATTTATTTTTCCTCAAGAAGACACCCTAGGGCTTATTTTCAGGGGATGTGTTATTTTTTTTTAAGTACGGTACAACAATCTACATTTATTCAAATATAGTTAAGTCGTCCTCTTCTGGAACATCGTCATAACTCTCCAAACCCCGAATTTCATCCTGAATTTCTTGCAACTCTATTTCCTTTAGAACCATAAGCCCCAATCTCTCATGTCAAGCAATAGAGCTCTTATGGGGCAGATGAGAAGGGCTGCTTGTCTTCTTTACCACGCCCAGAAGAAATGCATGGGTTGTGCAGACACGCTGCGTAGCCACGCCCACCACCAGGTCTTATTTTCAGGGTAGGGCTTCTATTGCGCAAATGCTTAGAAATCCTGCTAGGGCTTATTTTATGGGTAGGTCTTATTTTCGGGGAAACACGGTACTTAGCATTTAACTCTATTCATTTAGTATGAAATTGGTCCATAAGGTAATCATTAGCTCCATTAATTAAAAATTCCAAAAAGAACAATCTCTAGAGAAATACTAATGCATCAGGGATTCTTCTTTCCCCAAACTCTTCCTCTACTCAATACAATAAGAATTTACAGAATGTGTAACACATTTCACAAAGGCAGCCTTAGATTAGTCACGACACATAGCACAATTTTATCGTCCCTTTACATATGTGTTTTGTGTGTCAAGAGTTAAAAAATGCGAAAGAGCAGGGGCTGTTCTTTACAGCAAGTTTACTGTGATGTGCATGGAGTTTTCAATTTGATAAACAAATTAAAATATTTTCTTTAATCTTGGCATGTTGCTTTGGATTCTTCCCTTGGCATACTATTTCTTTAATCTTTTTACTACTTTTATTTTCTCTCTCCAGAGTTCCATGTAAGAAGAGCCTGCAGGGTATACTGGAGGAAGTACCTGGGACTCAGAAGATCTGCGGTAGACAGTTTAGGGCAGCTCAACCCTTGTCTAGTCCTTTTAGGGAATTGCCCTTATTTCTTGGTGTTCCTTTCCTTGGCCTCTTCTTAAGAACGGAGTAAGCATTGTGTGGGGGAAGGGAATACCTCTAACCCTTCTTAGGAAGAGGCAAAGAAATACAATGTAACCAAAATGTCAAAAAAAACCAAAACTTTTATTGGGTGGTGGGCAGGTTGGGGGGAGAGGAGGAGAAGACTGTATACTTACATAATGAGTGTGATGCGCATCACCTGGGGGTTGGCAGGGGCAATATATGTAACCCTAGCAATATCTGTAACCCCATAATATAATGAAATAAAAGAAAAAAAAAAGGAAAAAAAATGGAGTAAGAATGTCAAGACTGCATTGCTCTCTTTAGGAAAGGGCCACTGGAAATCTGCATTTGGTCTGGGGTTTGGGCCTAAGGTGCTAACAGAATACTTGAGGCTCATTGTCACTCAGCCCTCCAGGGTTCTACACTGGAGTTTGAGGTCTAGAAAGACCTATGTAGGCAGTGCCAAAAAGCTTTGCCCTCCTTTATATTTATTTTACAAACTGGTAGACTGCATCAGCTTCCTTTGGGTGAACCAGCTATGACCAGCAGCCACAGTCTCATGAGCAGCCCACCTTGATGACAGCTGCTTCATCACATGTCTCCACCCCCGAAACCCAGCCCTCTCTATAAGGCATTATCAAGTGATGCTGACTTCATTGATGATATCACAGGGAGACAAGAGGACACTGTTACATTATACAGAATGCAGAAAAGAGCCATGAAAATAGCCATCGGACATGACCACAGAGCATTTTTTTCTTTTTCTTTTTTTTTTTTTCCCTTGGCAGTCATCACCTCTTACCCTTTATTCTTGGGGTGGGGCAAGGGAAGTGAGTCTTTTTCAGCGTACTGGTTCCAACCTTTCCTGCCTCTGGGATCTCTCCCAGGATCTAAATCTCTTATGGTTCTCTGAATAATTTAATGTTTGCTTATACTTCCCATCTTAAATCTTCCAATTACCAGAAACAAAAAAGAGTCTTTAGAACTGACCCTCCTTAGAAAGCATTGAGAGCCTGAAAATACAGCACTGAATGACTAAAATTAACAGATACTTTTTTTCCTTTCACAATTGGTGATAACTACCTAAATTCCATCCACTTGGCAGATATTAAATTCCTGATCTTGACTCTGAGCATTCCAACCTAGCAGCCAGCATAAATTTCATAAACACTAAGGAATGAGAAGGCTTTGGATAGAGAGAAATTCAGATATCCCAGCCTCTCTGCTACAAGTTCTCTATCTATTTCTGATAATGATGACAATGATGTTTCCACACTCCAGTTTAGAATGTTTCTATAATTCTATTTTTGTCCTTGTTATCACAATGACAATCATTACCCTAAACCTATACGCTGCTGCTAAACTTACAAAGCTTCCATTATTTTCACTTAATACATCTTGCCTATCTTGATTGCACGGAATTTTTGCAACTTTTATTGCTAATTTGTATTTTTGCTATTACTAATAATGCTACTGCATCAATCTTATGCTTAAACAGTTTCTCTGTGAGATAGTTTATGAAAAAAATGACAATTAAAGGATAATAAGCTTGTGAAATTCTGCATAATACAATTCCTCCTTGGATATGCCCAGTACACATTAGCATGTCAAAGTTTGGGGAAGTCTTAAAGTAAAGGAACTTAAACATTTTTTTCTAGAAGTATTTAATTATAAGACCTTTCTTTCAAGAGAGATTTATAGTTTTCCATGGAACACAAACACATTTTGAGAAATATTTTTTTACAGTTTTCTAAATGCTTTTCTTTACATTATTTTCTTTCATCATCAAAGAAACATAGAGGCATATGATCCTTATTTTATGGATATGGAAATGAGTTGAAAGAGGTGAAATAGTAACATATCTAGCCAGTGGCTAAAACACAGATCAAAATTTAGGTCCACTGGTTGCAAATTATGTACTTTTTTATACCTGTTGGGCTACTTTTAATAGTAAATAGTTAGAGCCCAAACTCAGTTTCAGGTTCTTGACACTAAAGTATCTTGTAAGGAAAAAGAAAAAGACATCAGATTTGATTTGTCTTCAAGTAACTCATGGTTGTAGTTAATGTGATGGATTTATTTCTCCACAATCAATTTTCTACTCTCTAATCTCCACTTCCTTTAAAACAGTGGACTAAGAGAAAATTCTAATTTCTCTGAAAATCCTTTGTAAACACTATATATTATTATGCTTTAAGATGTTGGCTATGGAATTACCTCAAAATGTAAATTGCATATCAGATATTTAGTTTTACCAAATTCTTCTATGAACATATCTCATCAATATGAATTGTTCATTTCTGCATTCATTCACTCATCCATTCAAGCATTCTTTCAACAAATATTTATTGTGTATAAATATATAGCTCTGTGCTCTATGTAAACTTAACAAATGTTGAAACTGCCAACCCAGAGGCACCATAGGATTTTGAAGTACCTTCTAAATCATTAACAAAGTACAGCACAGTGGTTATGCATGTGAGCTACTGAGGCCAGATTGGTTTAAACCCCACCTCTGCCATGATATTTAGTCTCACTAGATACATGATCTTGGACAAGTTATTTATTGTCTTTGTACCTCAGGTTCCATGTCTCTAGAATTCAGATAATAATAGCATCTAACTTGTGTAGGTTTATAAGCATTAAAAGAGACATTATATAAAAAAGACTTTGTGTAGTACCTGGTGCACAGTAAGGAAGGACTCACTAATATTTGCTGTTATTTTCATCACTATGAATAATTATGTAATCTAATTTAGACATTATTATATTCTAATTCTTTGAGAAAAGCATAATTCAGAGAATATATATTATTTTCTATTAAACTAGAATGGGAAAAACTCATTCCCTGACCACGCCAACATACAATTTACAAAATTTGATTAAATTTATAATTAAAACAAAACTTCATGCATCTTAATTCACAGTAACATGTAACACATGTGCATGACCATGGAGTCTACTGAACCTACTGAATCAGATTCAGATTTATTTTCTGCACAATAACCATAAAATCCAAATTTTAACATTACCACGTTCCCTTGGTGATAAGAGAGCTAAGATAGCTTAATTTTCCTAAGGCATAAAGAGTAGCAAAAGGCTGAGAGTCTAAAATAACAAATGTTTGAAAAGATTAGCTGGGAAAAAAGGTATGAGAGAGAATATGGAAAGGGCTTGTCCCTTCAAGTATACCATTTGTTAGCTGGAAACACAATCAAATTTCTAATGCAATTAATAAGGCCTAAAAAAAAAAGCAAACCAAACCAAACCAATGAACAAACCCCCAAAAGTCCACACAATATGTTTATAACATCCACAGTAAAAGAGCTTTTAAGTTTTTCTGAGCAGACAAAACAAAATGCTGTTTTCTTGTGAAATACTTAAACAAGGCATTATGGTTATTAACAACTCTATGAACTTTTCTTCAGGTGAAACTCAAACCTCTGAGCACCACTGAATGTGACTATAAATCTGTATTTTACAGTTTGTAAAACTACCTCTTATATTATTTTTGCCAATTTGGGTAATTGAGTAGGAAACATAAAAAATAAAATAAATGCCTCATTTATTATTTCCAGCTCTTCACCTGTTGTTTTTAGATTGGATCATGCTAATGTTTCTCAGTTTCCCTATATATTTAGGTTCCCTTTATACAGGGCCTCATGAAAGAACTCATTCAAAGATATTTTCCCCAGAAAATTATTAAAACTCAGTCAAATCCACTGGGGCAACTTCATGAGGCTAATCTATAAAATTGATCTCTTCTCTTAGAAAAAAATAAAACTCCTAGGAAAAATAATGAAATTCAGAAATAGCCTCAGTTATAGCAAAAGCTTTAACTCAACAAGATTTATGAGTGCTTGCATTTGGATAGATTTTTTTTTTGTTTTCCTTTATCAAACATTATGATATATTGCATTTGGTGTAAACAACATACAATTTCTTAGACTGCAGCATTAAAATTAATAATATATGCTGAAAAATGGAAAAAATTACTTTGGTCCCCAAAGAGTTTACATTATGGCCCTATTAGTTATACACACACACTCTTAGTTTTCAAGCTGTTACATGTAACAAAACTAAATCAGAGAAAAATTCTCTACTTAAACTATCTTTTTCAAAAATGGCCTTAAATATTAATAAATAGGTGACTTTTAAAAATAAATCTCAATAATTCATGTAACTTAAAACACTGAATTCATTTAGGCCTTAAAATGACACAAAATACTGAATTCATTTTAATACAATTTCCTCTTAATGTGAAAGACAACATTTTTCCAAAAATGCTTTTTGCAAAATGTTTAGTCTTATTTCATTCAATGCTTAGCCACATTTTTTCATCAGTGCCAAAAAACTTCAGCAAAAAGACAAAACTCCAAACATTTCCCATACTACTTGCTCCTCCCTAATCAGTTAGACTTTGGGGGTTGTTGAGTACAGCACAGATTGACTAAGTGGCAGAGAACAATACATGACAGTCCCATCATGTGTCCCTTGGGTTTCTTTTACCTCTGAACTTGGTTCTTGCCAAAACTACTTCAGTTCCACTTTTGATTAGTAGATTTTAACAAGACATGTGCATTTTGTCTTCAGCTTCTTAAATGCTCCTGGAAATAATCTATCGCTGCCCCTAAATTTGACCTTGCCCCTCAATTCTTCTTCATGACTTCAAGACCCGTTTGATGCACTGAAAGTAATGTCATGGGTTTGTTTATACTAAAGCCAATGTTCTTTTACAAGAAAAAAAGTTTTCATGGAAATTTATTCCTTTTGGGGATATATAATGTGGCTCTCTATTTAGAGGCAAAAGAAAAGAAACTAGAATAGAAGATGATGTGGCAAGGAAAAGGGAAGAAAGACAAAAAAGGAAGGGTAGCCTGTGTTCTAAAATTGTATTTAATTAACTGAGGTGGATAAAATTGCAGGTGCAGATAGGAATACCACACATTTCTTTGTTCTTACTTCAAGTACTAGAACTAAGACACTTATTCTCTCTTTTTCCTTTCCTTTTAACCAACCATCTGTACCAGACCCTTGATTAAAGGCAAAACATTAAACAAAAAAAGAGGAAGAACCTAAAAGCAAGAATGGAGAGAAGAAGTACAAGGAAATAGTAAAATAGCTACTTAACAATGGCTATTTAAAAAGCATCATTTTGGGTTGTATAAGAGGAAGCTTTATCATGTCGATTTTAGCACTGACCTTGTCAATTTGAATTAGTAATATACAGTGGATGGGATTCTTGGCTTATTTGATTATATATCTAAATTGAAAGCTGTCCAGATTATTTTCAAAGATGTGGATCTTACAGGAAGTATATGATTTAAAAAATCTAACTGAACACATTTTCTTCTTTGTTTCCAACCATAATTTGAAGTATTAAATGTTTTACCACAAAACATGTTTCACCATAAATTGCATTACAGAAATGGAAAAGGGTAGAATATGGCAAACAAAATATTTGTACACTTTTGCCATATCATAGCCAAAATTTTTAAATAAAATTGCCAAAGAAAATTCATTAGTTTCTCATCCTTTGTGGAGGAATTGAAGAGTTAGAATTGTGAAGTTTCAAACTGATTGGAAAGTCACATTTGATAATTAAAAGTTATTGTCACTTTATAGAAGTATTAGGGTGATTTTCCTGTTAGCCTACAATTATACTTTTTTGGAAGATGTCTTGAAGGAATGACTGGTCAGTCTCATGTTGTTTCCGCTGGCAGGGTGTGCCCCAAACACCCAAGATAATATTCTTGGAAGATGAAAAATTCAATTTTTCAGAATCAATACATTATTCAAGGTATAGTCAGACTTCAAAAGTATAGCCCAAATGGACTGTCCAGCTTGAGTTCGTAATGTTTTTCCTCTTTCAAGCTATTCTTATTCTAATAAATTTATTTTTTTGCAAGTTTCATATATATTCAGAGTTCATTAGAGCCATAAAGTAGACCCCTTATAATAATTCAGTTCATAATTTATTGCAGAATGACAACTTTGACTTTGAAAGAAAGAGATGGTCAGAGGAGGCTCTGGGAAACTCTGCTATATATTCAAATCCTAAGTCGCTACTAAAAAATGTAAAAATTGAATCCATTCAATTGGCAGATAGCCTATTTCCAGCCTTTCTTTCTTGCTGATTTAACAATGCATGTGCTGTTATGCAAGTTACTGTACATTTCATCGTTTACAACATGATAGAGTGGTTAAGGTTGGATTCTGGAGCCAAATTTCTTGAAATCAAATCCCGATTTGACTCTTACCAGCTCCGTGAGTCAGGATAAGTTACTTTATCACTTCTATAGTCAGTGTCCTCATTTGTAAAATGGAGGTAGTAATAGATTACTTACTTTACATAATTTTTATCAATTTCAGTTGAGAAAATCAATGTAAAATCATTTAATGGCTTCTCATTTATTTTAGAATTAAATTTGAACTCACTACTATAACCTACAAGGTTTGGATGCTGTTTATTCTGCATGGAATAAATGTTTCCATATCTTAGCCCTATTGGCTCATTCTAATTCTTCAGGTTTCATCTCAAATAATACCTCCTCAGAGACACTTTCATGAGTAATCATCCATCCATCCATCCATCCATTCATCCAACACTAACAAATCTATACTAAATACCTATCCTGCACCAGGCTTGGTGCTAGGTGCTAGGTTTTGGGAGTAAACAAAAGAGGCCAGTCTTACCTTCATCTTCCCCTATTACTCTTCAGCATATGACCATGTCGCCTCCTGCACTTAGTGAAATTTGAAATCATCTCGTCTAATTATTTCATTACTGCTTGAGCATCCCTGATCCAAAAATCTGAAATGCTTCAAAATTCAAAACCTTTTGAGTGCTGACATGATGCCACAGATTGCCCACATGGATGGCTGAATAGTGACATCTTTGTTTTCTAATGGTCCAATGAAACAAACTTTATTTTATGCAGAAAATTATTTAAAATATCTTATAAAATTACCTTCAGGTTATGTTTTTAAGGTATATATGAAACATAAATGAATTTCATGTCTAGACTTGTGTCTTATCCCCAAGATATCTCATTATGTATTTGCAAATATTCCAAACCTAACAAAATCCAAAATCGGCAATACTTCTGGCCCCACGCATTTCGGATAAAACGTACTCAACTTGTACTCCCATGCGTCTGTCTCCCATTCTAGAAAGGGAGTTTCAGGAGAGCAGAAATCTCATTGGTTTTAACCAGCACGAGGTGAGGGACTCAATAAATATTTGTGTAAAGAATAACTGGTTTTTGCCCAGGAGAAAAATTAATAAGCCAATTAGTTAGAATTTTAAATAATGAATTGATCAAAAAATTCTACTGTTGTGGAAATATTTATTTGTCTTTACTTTAATCCTGCCTAGAGCTCTCTTGCTATGAAAAAAAATCCCATAAAAGTTATAGGTTTGGAAAATTATAATAAATAACATACGTATTGTTTTTATTTTAAAATCCTGTGACACCTCTTGATGGACATATAGATATTTTGTGGTGCTGCAAGCTGAGGGATGCAAAGAAAAGTACATGGGCAGTAAAGAAGCTCTGCCCCTTCACTCTAACTCAGAATTTTCTATCTGTCATCCCGGCCTTATGTGACAAAGACTGCTAGTTGCTCACACTATATACATCTTATTTGTCTTCGTTACTGACAGAACCCCAGTTTTCATAAGATGGCAATGGGCCCAGCTAGGAAACTACATTTTCTGACGTCAACTTCTTTACAGATCAGGAGGTCATGAGACAGTCCTGGCTGATGAGATATAGGTAGAAGTCACTGTGTGAAGCTTCCAGGAAAACTCTTTAAAGGGGGAAAGACTTGGCTAGCTTGTCTCTTTTGCATTTCTGCCTTCCCATTCTTCCTGCCTGGAAGCGTTATAGGATTCTGGAGATGAAGCAATGATCATTGACACAAAGTGACCATGAGGGAAAGATAACTGCTTCTGCCCCAATGTCCTGAAGCCATGGAAATGTCATCCTTGAGTTCTATTGGAGCAGACATGTACAAATACACACACACACACACACACAAAAGTATAATTACTTATGAAAGAGTAGCAATAATAGCAGGCAACAAATACATACTGGACAAAGCCCTGGAAATAGAAGAAAAACAGACCTATACACCCCAGCTGACTTTGGATTCACTAAAAAAAATAATAAAAAAAGTACACCATTCTAACTATACGATTGGTAGACAGAGGAATAATTTATGTCATTAGCTTGATTCTCACTATGTATATAATATAACACATATATCAAATGCAATCTTGTGAGTTAAACAAAGAGTTAGTTAAATGAAGAGTCTCTTTTGTTGCCATATATCTGAATAGAATTTCAAAAAAGACTATAACTGCTTTAAAAAAACACAATGAGATACCACTTCACACCCACCAGGATATCTATGATATTTTTTAAAACACACACACAGAAAATAATACATGTTGGCAAAGATGTGGAGAAATGGGAACCCTCATACTTTTCTAGTGGAAATGCAAAGTGATGCAGCCACTTTGCAAAACCACTTGACAATTTCTCAAAATGTTAAACATGTAATCATCATATGATTCAGGAATTTCACCCCTAGGTATATACCTAAGAGAAATGAAATAGTCACATATTTTCACACAAAAACTTGAACATGAACATCCACAGCAACATTATTCATAATAGCCAAAAAGTGGAAACAATTAAAAAGTCCATTAACTAATCAATAAATGAAATATGGTATATGCGTACAACGGAATATTATTTGGCAGTAAAACAAAACAAAACAAAACAAAACTATGAAGTATGCTACAACATGGATAAACCTTCAAAACATTATGCTAAGGGAAAGAGGTCAATCACAAAAGACCACAGAGAGTTTGGTTCTTTTTATAAGAAAGTTCAGAACAGCAAAATCTATAGAGACAGAAAATCGATTAGTAGTTGATGGGAGCTGGAGGTGGTAGGGACACAGGTGGGAATAGGAAGTGACTGTTAATGGGCATAGGGGTTTTTTTGGGGGAGGGGTTATGAAAATGTTCTGGAAATAGAAATGGTTGCATAACTCTGTGAATATTATAAAAATCAGTGAATTGTATAGTTTAAAGGATAAATTACATTGTATGTGAATCATACGTCAGTAATACTTCTATGTCCATATACATACCTCACACTAAAGGAGCTCCTTCAGGAAAAACTCAAGGAAAAACTGATTAACATTAGACTCATCATCTCTATTTAAATTTGAGAAGCATTGACAATATTGCAGAATAGAGAATTATAATTAACTTTATGTGTAAGATATTTTAGCTGTATTAAACAGTACAAATAAGCATGGCTAATAGAAATAAGTACGGGCATGGTAATCATTATTCATTCCTGTTAGTAGCTACTTTGGAATTATTTAGGAATGTTTCCACTTACACTAGTTCCACCTGCAGAGTCTGAACCAAAGTTAGATTTTATAAGTACTTAACATCGTTTTTATTTCTAAATTGGCACCAGGAGTATTCTCCACTGAAGAGAGGCAATATCTAACATTCCTAGACTTGTTATTTTAAACTGTGGTTCACACAGTAGCTTTCATTTTCCTTTTCTCTGTGAGAACAGCCCCTCTCAAAACATTTAAGTGTCAATTTCAGCATTAATATGGATATTTAAATCTTATTTTAATAATCTTCTACTAATTCTTCAAATAATTATTGTTTTGACCAATGTGATTTTCCATATATTACTATATTAACAATAATCATGTAAGCTAATCTCCAAGAATTGTTGGATGCCGCTTCTACAATGATGATAGAATTCTGACCATCTCATTTTATAAGGGAGAGAGATACGTAAGCATATTAAAATAAAATGTAAGCCCACAAAACATTTGTTTTTTGTATTAGTGGTTGAGTCTTTATTGAGTGCCAGGCTCGTACTAATTTTTTTTATGGATTATTTTTAAAAATCTACAAAATAACCCTCTGGAACAATATAATTTCCCCTCTCTCATAAATGATGAAACTCTGATACACAGAAAACACTTTACAATGTGGAATCTTCTGAAGGTCCTACAGACAGAATGCAAACAGTAAGCAATGTCTGCCTTTGAAATACTAGCCCTTACTCTCTCTATTTTATTCCCCTACATATGAATGAACATGTGCTATTAAATCACAAAGACGGAAACAATGAATTCTCCCCTGAGAGGTGAGGGCATCTCTGAAAGCTGAGCTAAAGATAGAATGCGATCCTTGAGTTGGGTTTTAGGTAGGTATAAGAGATTACCAGGGATGGGGCAGATTTCTAGGTAGGTTTGGGTCAAGATCTATAGAACCTTGTCCATGAAGTTTAAGAGTTCAGAATATGTTTTAAAGGTAAGAGGAGATGATGAGGGATAAGGGAGAATTCTAGTTATGAGGGAGTCAAGATACATAGAACTTTGTATACGAAGTTCAAGAGTTCAGAATGTATTTTAAAGGCAAAAGGAGAGAAGACATCAGACACTTCAGAGTGTGAATTATATCACATACCTGTGTTTTAGAAAGAAAAGTCTATTATTAATAACATAGTAGCAGCTTATTTGTATGATGGGAGAACTTGTGGGAAGAAAATTGATGGCAAGATCACTTAAAAGATCCCTACTAAATGTGGAGTTAAAATATTATTTTTTATTAATACTCATTCCCTTTTTATTTCCACAGGGAAAGATCAAGTCAATTCAAGAAACATTTGTATTGGGATAGAAGCATCTCATCCATGATCTCAACCATGATTTTGCAACTATATCAACAGGTATAATTGACCGCCCCCCAAAAAATCAAAGCCTAATAAATTAGAGAACTCAACAACAACAAAAAAGGAGATAAGAGGATTGATATTTCAAAGGGGAAAAATAATCTTATTCTTTTCTTCCCTTAAATAGGTAATTTAAATCTCAGTTGCAGCCTGAGTTCCCTTTAGCAGCTGCCATTGTGTCCAAAGGTCTAGAGGGGTTGCCAAGCACTGAGATTTCCATTTTTTTAATTACACAGATTAGTGTGAGGGCTCATTTCACTCACAACACTGCACTTAAAGTATAAACGTGAATATGGATGAAAAGATAAAAACACTAATTTCATGGCATACATCCTTTCAAGGAGATCAATATAAATGCTTTGCCATTGGGGTCATTGGTACCCATTAGAAGTAGATAATACCCACCTCACCGATTGGAGAGGACCAAAAAAGTAGGGGTTGAAAAGCAAAGAATGAAGTCCTTCAGAAGGCCAAGGATACACATGCTTTGATAGGGAGATTAATATTATGTATTCGTCATTCACTAATTCAATAATTATTGGGCATTGCTACCTGCCAGACACAGGTTATATAAGAGAGAGAAAGAGTTGAATGAGTCTCTACCGTGAAGGAACTCTCATTCTCCAGAGGGAAACAAAATATGCAAATGAAGAATTACAATATAATATTAATATTATAATTCTTAAACTTTCTGTTCCTCAGTGACAGGAAAGGCTGCATAAACCATTTAAAATGTGATTTGAAGGTTGAACAGGGTTTTATCAGAAAGACATGGAGGGTGATGCCAGGTGGCTGAGCATCATTGACAAATACTCAGCATGTGAAAGCACACAGATGATTTTGCTCAGGAAAAGCCAACAAGTTCACTGATGACCTGTACTTAGGATGCATTAAAAAGGGGGTTGCAAATTCTGAAGTGCAATTTTGAAGGGCCTGATAAGGCAGGCTAAGAACTTGGAAAATTTACACCATGGGTTTAAAAAGACAGTCTGGCTTTGTTCTGATTTGTTCTTTATAAAGATAGAATCTTTCTTTAGAAAGAGAGTGAGTATCGTAGGTTGGGGTCAGGGGAAGCAGGAAGACCTGTTATGAAATACTTCTAAAATCTGGGCAGGAGATAGGGAGAACCTGAGTCAAGGAAGAGACAACAGGATCGGAAGAGATAGGGGAGATGGAGATGGAGGGACATTTCTGAGGTGGAATTTTATTTACTTAAAGAAAATGAATAAGGGCAGCCTGAGAAAGAGGGCAATATTACTCACAATTGTATGTTTTTCATACTCTACTATAAATATCTACCTAAAAGAAATGCAAACTCCTTGATGGCAGGCCTGGCTTCTTAGCCTAGCACTGTGCTTGGCACCTAGTAGGTGCTCCAGATCTGCCCAGTTAGCTACTTACATAAATGCTGAAATGTCACGTGGTACAGCTTGGGTTCTAATATATTCCTAATACCATAATTCTACAGTCCCCAACCTCCAGGCCATGGACTGGTACCACTCAGTGGCCTATTGGAAACCAGGCTACACAGCAGGAGATGAGCGAAGCTTCATCTGTATTTACAAGTGCTCCCCATGGCTCACATCACCCGCCTGAGCTCCACCTCCCCACCCCCTCCTCACCCCCGCCACCTCTAGCCATGGAAAAATTGTCTTCCATGAAATCAGTCCCTGCTGCCAAAAAGGTTGGGGACTGCTGTTAGACTGTGTCTACTCATTTTATACACAAAACAGTACTGTTAAGCTCTTAATAAACGCTGCTGATTATGGTGATTAAAAATAATTGCCAAAATGAAATTCAAAAATATATCCAATACCTATGCAGTATACCCATAAATTACTCCATATGAAATAAGAATGTGATGAATGCCTTGTACCTAAATCATTATATTTCTTACCATAAATTTTGTGAAAGTTTGCCTTTTTTTGTCTTATACATCCATCACTACTTTTATTTGTATAATAGCTCTTTAGATAGCTTTTGGGACAGATGACCCTACATGTGTGATCACTTCGCATTCAGAGCATTCATTAGTAAATGAACATAAGCTAATTTAAAATAAAGTTCCTTAAGGTTTCCAATGTATTTGCTTTATATTTTGCTATCTCTCTGAGAGCAGAGGTTGGAACTTAAAGGTATAAACCTATCCATTTAGCAACCACAGAAAACAGATCTATCAGTTTTGCAAGTGAGGCATAGTTATTTTAAAAAATCAACTCTTTTTTGGTAGTTCCTGATATTGAATAAAAAATAGAAGGCTAAGAGATGGAATAAACAATTTAAAAATCACTCAGAATTTTCAGTGTAAAACAAATCCTCCAATAATAATCTCTCTCTCAGTGTTCAATTAACTTCTTAGGTATTTTACAAAGTACTACTCCTGTCAAAATAGTAGTATCATTTATTTAATAATTGCCCAATGTCTTAATTGACACTGTAATTCCCTAATGAGGCTACACTTCTCAGAATTTAAATAATGTACTTTTTTTTTTTTTTTTTTTGCTAACAGAATAAATTTCACACTATGTTTAAGTCTTGGTCCTACTACACAAGTGACCTTCAGAAATTCATTTCACCTCTCTGACCCTCAGTTTCTAAGTACATTGGAGGCACTACTGTTTTACACATTTAATAGAGATTTTTATGACAGAGCAAATGAGAGAACAAAAGGAAAAGTGCTTTCTTATCTAATGTATGATTGTAAGTAGAAGAAATCTACATAAATTATGCAACAATTTTTAAAACCACTGACTATACATTTTGTAATGTTAATATAAGGTCAAGCAGCATAAATATAGAATTATCTCTAATTTCAAGATTATTCCTCTTCATACCAAATAAACATCATTTTGCTCTGTAACAATGGAATAAAAGGGATAACTGCTTATAATGTGTTATAAACTAAGCTGTAAGAATGAATAAATGTGGGGAAGATGTTCACACAGATGCAGTTTTCCTGATCACAACGGATTGCTTTTGCTAAGTTTAGAACAAATAATGGAGCAAATTTTGTTTGAAGATATCAACATAAATAGAAACTGGTGTAACAGGATGAAGCTAAGAGGAGACTTGTGTAGGCATCAGAAATATGTCCTGATAAGGAGAACGCTGCTAGCTTCTAGAAACTTCAAGCAGCCTAGTTTTGGGTGACATTTCAAAGGAGTCAACCTCAGGATTATCCTAAAATAATCTTGGCTGAAACCTGAACCAGACAGATGACATTAAATCTCTTTTCATTCTCAGGATCCCAATTTTAACTTACTATAAGGTAACTAAGTTTAATAAAATACAGTCAAAACTCACATAGCATGGAGGTATTTAAAAACATGGTTAATTTCTACAAAGTGAACAGAGCATTATTCCAATCAATATACACAGATCAAAAGGCCTGGAGGAGGATTGATTGATCCTTGTTCCATTTTCTAATTTGTTGAGCTTAGTGAGGCATTCACATTTCTCTTTTAAATTTGCTAATTCATTTTAACTTGAAAAGAGGGATTTTTTTAAAAACAAGAGTTTTCCATAGTGCCAATTCTTGATAAAATGTATTTATAGTCATTAATATGTATTTATAGACTCACAGTCAATCTTGAAAAGTTATCTTTGAAATCTATTATTTGGTACCCATACTAGATGTACCTCGTGCAATGTAAACTCTTGAGTCTTGTTTCTACTATATGGAGAAGGGTGTGCCCATGAGATACGGTGATGCGGTCAGGCTCAGCTGACTTCTTTGACTACTGTGGATTGTAGCATAGTTTATAAGTTATAGTTTAAGTGTTTACACTAAGCAAAGGAAAAGATACACCGATTATAATGTTCTCTAGATTTCATTACGCAATTGTGAGACGTGAAGGAAATGAAGGACTTTTACCTCCTGCAAGTTGAACTGTGCTTTAACAAATGAAGTCTGTGCCTGAAATTACTAGGTTTCAGGAACTTCTTATAAATGAAACAATTCATGGTTTTTAGTTATCTTTGTACATGTATCATGTATCTTTGATACATGATACATGTACAAAGATAACTAAAAACCATAAAAGGTGGGGGGCAGAGGCAATACTAGAATGACAGTCCTCATTACAATTTGTAGAATATCATGCATGTATTTTTATAGGAAAAGAAATGAGTACGTTTCATTTGTGGAGGCAGGCTCTGAGCATTGAACACAGGAATCCAACCGGGGTCCAGACTTGACTACCTTACTCATTAGTTATCCAGGAGACCAGGCCCAGGACCATCTATGATGTATCAGTTTGCTAGGGCAACTGTAACAAAGTATGACAAATTGAGTGCCTTAGAACTACAATAATCATTATCTCAGTTCTGGAGGCTAGAAGTCTCAAATCAAAGTGTTGACAGGGCCATGTTTTCTCAAACCAGTAAAGAAAGAACCCTTCCTTGCCTCTCCTGGGCTTCTGGTGGTTTGTTGGCAATTCTTAGCAATCCTTGTTCCATCTGTTTTCAGATGGCCATCTTCTCTTAGTGCATGTCTGTGTCCAAATTTCCCCTTTTTATAATGAGCCCAGTCATGTTGGATTAGGGCCCACTCTAATGACCTAATTTTAACTTGGTTACATCAATAAAGACCTCTTTTCCAAATAAGGTCACATTTTGAGGTCCTGGAGGTTAGGACATCGACATATCTTTTTGTGGGGTCACAATTCAACACTTAACATATGGGTCTTAGTTTTCTCACCTATGAAACAGGGAAGGCAGACTACCTAAAGAGGCTCTCCATCGATTATGGATGGAGCAATTTTCATTTTCTCGAAATAAAATATACACTTGATAAGTAGTAGTGGCAGGACTTGTTGAATGAATGAAAGATCTTGACATGAGCTGTGCTGCCTTCTATACTTTCCAGAAAAGCCTAGCAGGACAGTTGTGTATAGTGACTGACCATACGATTCTTTTCGTAGATTTGATTTAGAGATTTAGGACTCCTGGCTTAGATGATCTCCAAGACTTTTCTAGCCAGGACTTCTATGATTCTTGAACATATTTGAGACTTGCATTCTTATATAGATTAAATCAAAAAAACAAAACAAATATATCTGTCCTGTCCAAGAATTTTTAGCATGAAAACCTAAAAACCAGGGGAAAATATCACTCATAACTCAAAGTACTTCAAATATTATTCTTATTAACCCTTTTACTGATATTCTTCAATTTTGCAAAACCAGAGTCTATTCTTTGTAAACACTATGCTTCTTCTGTAAACATATACTTCTCCGGATATATTCACTTTGATCAATCATAGTATAAACTTGTCAGTGAGCACTTATTTGCTAGATGTTATGATCCCATTTCCGCCTGCCTGTGCCATGATGTATGTGTATTCTGGAAAGGTCATGTATCTCCCCTGCCTCAGTTTTCTCAGTTGTCAAATGGAGATATTAATTAAAATCCCATCAGGCATGTACAATGAGCATACCTTATTTAGCAATAACTTATTACTAAATTATTACTCTTCATAAAACACTAGTCTGAGTTGAAAAAACAAAAAAAAGGAAAAAAGAGAAAAAGAATATAGTAAAAACAATAAAAAGAATTAAAAAAATAAATTATTATAGATGCAACAAAAACTAGGAAGATAATGGTCATATCAAAGATTTTGAACATTATAAACAGCATCAAGGTTGCAAAGAATCCACAATGAAAGGCGATAGATACTCCCTATAGAAGCAGAAGCTTTCATTCATTTACCTTGGCTAGCCACTAAACTGACCTTATCTGTTCCTGGGCCTCTGATTCAAAGTGTCATCAATCCTCCTGGGGCACTTACCCAACTGCCACCACCAGAACAGTTCGCAATACATTATTCAACATCAGTGTGCTAGTGCAGATCACAAAACACAACTCCATTCTCCATAATGCTAGTAGCTGGGGTTTAAGAAAGGGAATGAAATGAAAGCAGGCTGCACTGAAAAGACTGAGAAATAGCAAATGGAATGTAAATCAATGTGACAACCTCCTAGGTTGCCAATTATTCCTAGCCTAAATTTTTTAGCAATTGAGAGTTAACTACCCCTAATTAAAAAAAAAAAAAAAAAAACAACAACAACGACCAAAAGAAACTATTAAAGTTGTCAGGGCATTGCAATGCCTATGTACCCTTTGATCATCATTTTAAATCCTTCTCAAAAGGACTGAGTCCATTCTCACAAACTCCTTGACTTTCAATATGAGACTGGGCCTCAGAGAATCGACCAATTCCAGCTGGGTAGGCAGAGCCTGAGAAAGTTTTGTGGGTTTTGCATTTTTTTTTTCTTTTAAAGTTATACAGACACACATAAAATGTGTGCTTCTACATTTTAGCCACCTCAATATATAAAATGATGGGGTTTAAACAGTAAAGTAACAATATAATGGGGAAAAAAAAGTTTTGTCCCTGGCATCGGGTATTATAAACATCAAGGAGTGCCAGTGTAAACCTTTATTCAAGAGACTGGGTTCTTTGTCAAGCAATGCCTTTCTTCCAAAACATCCTTGCTGCCATATGTCTGCACCCAGCCAGCTGCAGATCTAATAAGAAAGTTCTTATTCATGTTGTATAATGTTTTACAGGTTTGCCACGGGGGTCACTCACTGTGAGTCCTTTACGTCAGAGTCAGAACTCTAACAAACAGAGGAAAGATGCCAAGAAATGTAGGTTGGGAGGGGGGAGGACTGAGGGAAAATAAAAGAAACAGCGCATCAAGGTACTCATTTAATGCCAGAAGCAATGTTTTTGTTATTAGGGAAGAAAAAGACGGGAAAAAAGGGGTAACTATTAGGTTGTGTAAATATCGTCATCAAATATAAGATTAGAAATACTTAACTAACTCTTCCAAATATCTATTTAGAAAGAGGAGATGCATTAATCTTCTCAAACATTCAGTAGCTATTTAATTATATTTTTGCTGTCGTATTCATCATGTTAAAAAATACAAGGAAAAATGTTTCCTAATGGCCTTAACATATGAAGATGTATTATTAGCTCTGTAGTTTACTTCAATAAGGGATTTGGATACATCATCAATTACAAATACTCTATTATCAATACAAACTCATGTTGACACAAAATGAAATACAGCAAGTAAAAAAAATAAAATCAGTTTAAGACTGGCACTACGGTAAATGGCATGCAATGTTTTCAAACATGGAATGGATGATAGATTTTTATAAGTCTTTGCTATCCCAAGTACCACGTGCCTTGTTAAGAACTCATTAAGTAGATTTGTAGATCATTCATACCATGGATCTCTGCTTCCAGATGCTTAGAGGTTTAGAAGGAACATAATACATGCCTATGTTACTTTCTTTTCCTAGGTTGACTTGCTTTAATTGCAACACTTTTTTTTTAAACAAATTTGATAGGAAAATGAATTTAAGTGAGTTTTTAGATCCTGCATACAGTTTAAAAATGTAATCACAGGCAAATGATTTTTTAAAAAGATAAAATGCAATCTCATTAGAAGGGAAATATTGCTGGCTCGTTCAAATACAGAATTTTAAAGCCAACAGACATGTTGCCTATGGAGTTGCTAACTAGAAGTCAGCTTGAAAATAATATCAGTGGGGAGAAAAATCATTTCACTGGGTAAAAATAACATCAACTGCATAGAAGGTGAGAAGTTTCTATTGGGCTCACAAGCCAAAGCATAAAAAAGGGGAAGGTATGCATCAACCCTCAAGTGTAATGTCCATGTCAACACAGAGATCTCGAACAATAATCCTTGCATAAACTGAGAAGAGAAAGAAAAGTGGCATGAAGAGTTTCAAAATACCTTATTAGTGAATTTTATATTAACCTCCAAAGCCTCACCAACTTTGAAGCAAAGTCCAAGAGTATCAAGGTATTTTCTTTTACTTGAGAAAATTATCATTGTTTTTCATTCTTGTTTATAAATACTCAGAGAAAAGTAAAACTCTCTAAGTAAGAAATTTTTCTTTGGTTATCAGTATTAATAAAGATAGCAAGTTTTGGTTACTCATTCTCTCATTTTACAATCTTCTGATTTTGCCAATTCTCTTATTTTCTCTCAATCCTTTGTCCTCTCATACTCTTAGAAGTACTCTTTAGTAAACTCAGCAGAAAGCCCAAACCCCAAAAAAACAAAGTAATATTTTGTAAAGTCTGACACATTTTAATACCACCCTTCACTGTATTCAAATACAATCAGTCTGCACCAATGTTACATAGCAAAATGGCGACCTCCTGTTAATCCAGTAAATCACCAGTAATTGATGATTACTGGTGTTACATTTTGAAATCGTGACTCTGGTTTAAAGGGTATGTGTTTAAAACAACTTCCATGTTGCTTCGATGGAAATATCTTAGAAAGAGATTTTGACAGTACACAGTGATTAGGTTTAAAATAAAAAATTAGCCATTATACAAATTTTAAAAGTTGGCATAAGTAGCAACCTGACTGAATGTGAGATTCAGACAATAAACTCCATCGGTTTTTAAATCATGCACACCACAATCTTGGCAATCTTTCATCACATTCTAAAAGGTAACTGAAGATCCCCCCTCTCTTCTAAGAAATAAACTTTGAAAAGTAATGACCATTCTAGGATGTGGATTTCCTCTTTAAAAGAGAAGGAAATTAGACAGACTATCATTCAAATACCTTACAGCTTTAGAATTCTAAGGTGGGAAGAGCTAAATGAAAACCACAACTCTTAAGAAAACTTGTCACTTAAATCTAAGTACTGTGCGTAGTAACAGAATTTGTTAAATCAGGAGTAAGCATGAAGGCTCAGTCCACAGAGTATGTTTCTATGGGCTCCCCTTAACCCCTATCCTGAGCTACTCCCCTGGGGCTCTGATGGGAAGTTCCACAAGTGAACAAGACAACAGAAGACCTGGGCTCAAGACTTGGTTCCTGCAAAGATAGGGAATCAATCTAAGTGTCCATCAACCAATGAGTAGATAAAGAAAACGTGGTGTATATATTTCACGGAGTACGACTCAGTCATAAGAAAGAATGAAATAATGTCTTTTGCAGCAACTTGGATAGAAATGAAGGCCATTATCCTAAGTGAAATAACTCAGGACCAGAAAAATAAATGCCACATATTTTCACTTATACATGGGAACTAAACTATAGCTATGCAAGACTCTGCAAGGGCCCACAGAGTGGTATAATAGACAGTGGAGACTCAAAAGGGCAGGGGAAAGTGAGAGGTACAACGGACACTAGTCAGGTGACAGGTACAAAAGCCCAGACTTCACCACTATGCAATATATACATGTAATGGAAAAAAAAAAAAAAGACTTGGTCCTCCACTAAATTGGTGTGAGTCCTTAGGTAAGTCATTTATTTAACCATTCCGTTTTTCACAAATTTGTTCTATTAAATATACAAAAGCACTTTTTATCAATGATACATAAATCTAAAGTAATAACCTTATCATATATATATACCAAGTATCTTCCTAGAGAGGTATGTAAAATTCAAATAACATTTTAAATGTTCCCAGTAGAATTTGATGAATCACTTTAAGGCAAAGGACTTTTCTATGAAGTGAATCTTTTACTCATTATTTTCTTTCATAATTCAAATTTTAAAGTATTTTTTTTTCATTTTAAATGATATATTTCTACATCATAGAGGTATGATTTTCTGAAGGAAATCCCAAGAACCACATGCCCAGTTAGAAATTATAAATTTCACTATTGCTTTGGTCAATAGCTCAGGGCATTCAAATGATCACATCCAAACATATCAAGTTCTAGGACAGTAAAAATCAACATTTGAATTCAACATTAAGACTCTGTCTAGGTAGTACTAAATAAGTCACCTGTCAAAATGATTCAAGTACTATTAACTTAAAAACAAAGCAAAGCGAAGAAAACAAAACCTTAATTTTTCTTTTAGCTCTGTGGACCAAAGAATTTTCCTATAGAAAGTTTAAGAGAGGGAAAGGAAATGACAGAAAGAAGACTGAAGATGACAATTGAGGCAAGAGGAAAAGGAGCACTCTCCTCTCCTAAGCAGAATTTTGTATCCTGTCTGCATGACCCCCACATTTCAAGGAGAGCCTACAGCAGAAAGCTGAAGGAGCCAGGAGTCTGGATCCCATAATTGGGAAGGTAGAACCCCTGCCTCCAAGGCAAGAAGCCCTGGCCTATGAAAGTCAAGAGGAAAACTATGGCCCCAGGGACACCCAAACAGAAAAGTAGCAAATCCAAGGAAGGTATTAAACTTGGGGTTGGGATAGAATGTTGCCACTTCAATGTATCAATCTCAAAATACATATACAAAAATAATATTTAGCAGTCATTAAAATGTCCTAATTTTAGAAATTCTGCCTAACACTCCATCCTCCCAGGTATACCCCAGGACTTGGTCTTCAGACCACTTTCCTTCTTTATGTACATTGATTCCCTTGGTGATCTCATGCTAGCTTATTCCTTTAAATACTATTTATATGATGATGACTCCTTAGTTACTATTTGCAGCCCCAACCTTCTTCCTAAATGGCAGACTCATCACACAGCTTCACACATGGCTAATGGACTTTTGAAACAATGTTTCCAAAATCTAATGTGTTATTCTTCTCCCCAAACCTGCTTTTCCCCGCCCCTCCCCATTCCATTGTTTCCCATCTTACTAAGAGGTGCCACTAGTCACGAGCTACCACCAGACATTTGTAGGGACCATCGACAACCTTAGAGTATCCTGCATTTTCACACCACATTTCCAATTAATTCGATGGCAATCGAATTGATCGAATCTATCAAATTCTGGAGGTTCTGCCTTCAAAATACATCACAATTCCAACTATGCTTCAATTTACTAAAATCTCTAACCTAGAGCACTGCAAAGCCTCCCCTGCCCCCAATTCAGATGCTCAAACACCCCCAGAGGCCTCCCCTTAACTTCTTCATAGCACTCAGTGTTTCCTAGTGTACTTAATCATCAGTTTATTATGTGTCTTTTGCAGTAGTTCTCAAACTCCACAATCACCTGGAGGGCTTGTTAAAAGGCCAAAAGATCGCCAGACTCCACTCCCAGAGTTTCTGATTCAGTAGGTTTGGGCTGGAGCCTGAGTATTTGCATTTCTAACAGTTCCCAGCAGGCTGATACTAATGTTCCAGGAAACCACATTATGAAAAATGCTGCTCTACAGAGTGTAAGTTCTTTGAGAGCTGGTCCCTGGTCTTGATTGCCACTATGTCCCCAGCACATGGGAGAACACCTGGCCTAAAATGTGTGAGTGATGCTCCAGTACACTGGTTGAACAAATGAATGATTTTGGAATTGGGTTTTAATATAATAGACATTTCCATGGGCATCAGATTCTAAATAGTGTATCCCCAAACAACAAAAAATAGTATAAATACACAATACCTCTTTTTGAAATGGGCTATGCATCAAATTGGAAATTTGGGCATTACCAATCATTATTAAATGCATTGATAATCAAGACAGTTACATGTTCAATACCACTAATACACAAGGGAGTACACAATTTATTTAAACTCACCTCTCAAAATGACTAGCTAAAATGTTTGTATTCCTAACGTCTATGGTTTTGTAGACTTTTAAAAAAAAATTTCTCTATTACTCATATCACCTCTCCTCTTTCCTAACATAAAGTCTCACCCCATAGCAGCTAGATTGTGCAGCAGTTCCTGGCTCCAAAAAATGTGTACAAATTTGAACCTATGTCCACCTGTTTCTAGATGCCTGCTTGTTAACCCGATTCTTGTAAGTCCAAGAAAAGGAGAAAGATCCTAGAGAGACAGCCAGGAGTTGGGCTAGGAATATATTTGAGGCAGAAAGGGAAGGAGTACAACAAATAAAAGAAACACCACTTGCAACACTTGGAACAAAATATGTTTTCATCTACAGAAGTGGGGGCCATTCTTTAGTTCAAGCCAGGGGTGGACACGAACAAAAGTCCATCAGAGAGGTGGGGAAAAGGATGTGCAATGAGTCAAGATCTCCCCTCTGGGTCTTCTCCCTCAATCTGGAATCATCAACCCCTTTGTAGCATGAGTCCCACATGGACTGCTGAGTACAAAGCAGAGAGCTCCTCAGTGCACAAAACACATGCTAGTATTTCTCAGAACAACACTTGGCTCTGGTTCCTGCTTGCCTAACTCTGACCCTGTTCCTCGTTTTGCCACAGGGCTGACAGCTGATGGTGGGTGCTTTTGAGCACATGGAGCCAGAAAGCAGCAGAGGGATCAGCAAACCTTGGGCCAAATCCTAGAAATAATTTGGCAACTGCATCAGATATCTGTCATCCTGTTATTTTATGTTTTCATGAGCATACGTTAAAACAAACCAACAATCTAAAAACACAATATAACAAAAACTTCCCATGCCATTGGCAGACATGGGAAAAGTAATTATAAATATTTCTTAAGCATCTGCATGTGTCTCTTGGCTGACTATTCATGGGGAGTTTTTGCTCCTATGTTGGCTGACAGCCAGCACACAACAGGGTGGAACTCAGTCACTTCCCAGCAACTGTGCATTCAGGAAAAAATAAAGCGCAATTCAAGTCAAATAATTAGCTAAATCTGCTGTTGATTTTAACTCCTGAATTTCTTTAGGACTCATGACATCATTGCCCAGCCTAAATCTAACCCATCCAGGGCTCCACATCACGTGCAGAAAAAGGTTTGCAAGTGTATTTACCACGGCACAGACGGTTCTTTATTACCTGGTGCCTGTACTCCGTCCCTTCAGTTGCTTCTCTTTGTATCCTGTGGTTCAATGATACTGCACTATTTGAATTTTTCCAAACACTCTAGTTGCTCATTATTGATACCAATGACTTATAGTATAATGCATGGGCTTTGGCATTAACCATACCTAGGTTCAAAGCTTAACACCTCCACTGAATAACATGTCACCTTGGGGAGATTTCTTAAACTCTGAATCTTTGCTGCACTGTCACTAAATGAGGATTAAGGACACCTACCATGCAGGTGTATGGAGAGAACCGAAGTGAGATGATGCCTCTAAAGTTCTTAGCAAAGTACCTGGGGCACCGCAGGCCTTCCCTTCCTGCCCATCCCCACGCCAGCTCCTCCTCCTCTCTCAAAACCTGCCTCAAAAGTCATTTCCCTGACTCAGCCTTCCTTGCCTGTGCCCCCTTCATTTTGCCACCGGACTGAGAGAATCACTCAACCAGACAAACATCACTTCCTCTTCCTTTGCTATTTGAAACTACGTACACGGGTCAATTATTGTACAGTTTGTTTTCCTTTTTTTTTT
>VBSM01002616.1:39695410-39758015 GCA_008086735.1 Cheirogaleus medius
CTGGTCTTGAACTCCTGACCTTGAGCAATCCACCCACCTTGGCCTCCCAGAGTGTAAAAGACAATTTAAAAAAATCAGTATCCTTCATTATTGCACATATCTAAAATTGAGACATCCCTAATTTAGCAAAGAATCAGGAACCGATTGCATACCAAGCATCACAGACATAAAAACAAATACGGCATTGCCTTGAGGAGTGGCCCAGCTTAGAGGGTGGCCAGGATGCTGCACGTACAACTCCAGGGGATGCCATTCATAATTTGTCCACTCTTGGTGTTGTGTAAAAGGCATCTCCAGACTCCCTCCACGACATCTACTTGCTTTAAAAGAGGGACTTTAAAAATAATAGTAGAGGGAGAAATAATAACTATCTCTACAAGAATATCTAAAGGGCTGCTCCGTAAGAAGCCACCTTTAGACACATAAACTATAATGCTAAACAATCATATAGCTTGTTGTTCTCATAAAGATGTCAGTTACTACTCTCAAAATTATGAAAAGTACATTTTTGCACTTTCTTCCATAGTGACGCAGATCAATACAATAACCACTTGCCACATGTGGCAACTTACTTTAAATTAACTGAAATTAAATAAAATTAAAAATTCAGTTCCTCAGTTACACGACCTACACTTCATGTGTTCAACAGCCATATGTAACTGTGGCTGCCAGATTAACCAAGACAGACATAAAAAATTTCCTTCACTACAGAAAGTTCTATTGAACAGTGTTGCATCTGGTGAACTAAAATGAAAATCTGGGGTTTTTTTTTATAAGTATGATTATTTACCTCTGTTTACTTAAATCCATTACTAATTGAGTTATTGACTCTGTTACTTAAAAATAGTTGGTCACCATTATCCTTTATATGGAAAAGAAAAAAAGGATGGAAGATAAAAAATTTCAGATCTGAAACATCTATTAATCTTGGTTTACAAACATGAAATTATTCTGACCCAATATTAGGAAGGCTTTTCTTAATGATAGATCAGTTTACTTAATTTTTAAAAAGCATCCCTCTGTTCACTGTTCATAATCTCTATTGCTTTTGGGGTTTTTTTTGTTTGTTTTTTTTTGAAGTCAGTTATTGTCTTAGGCACAAGTAAGGGGTTAATGTTGGTTATACTTGGAGATCTCCTTAATGGATCCTTTTTTTTTTTTTTTCATTATTAAAGATCCTTGAAGCTCTAACTCTGAACCCTCTAGAAGTTCAGTAATTGTCATATCAGGGATTAGAAAGCTCTCAAAAAGTGCCCCCTCAATCTTTAAAAATAAACTGATCCTTAGTCTTTATTTATTCATGCCAAGAGTTTCTGTGCCTGTAATATATTTGAATATTGAAAAGATTTCTCTTTATAAAGCAGTCTCTGATGAATGAACAACCAGTCCTTTCTGAAGCACTGGGGAATTTTGTCTGCAATTTACTCTTGTGGGGCAAATTTACTGGGTCTCCCAATTCTTAAGGAGATATAAATATTTTGATATTCAAATAACAGCGTATAGAAATTGCTCCTGCCAGAGTAACTGCTGCCAACGAGGGAGAGATGGGTGTCTGCCTGTCTTCAGAAAAGAACATGGCTAGTCAGTGTTTCTCAAAATGTGGTCTTAGGCCACTCAGATTAAGAGTCTCACTGTCAAAAAGGTGTTACTAAATAGATTCCTGGGGGGCCACATCCAGAATTCCATATTTATTAAGTCATAATCTTAAGGTCGGGGCCCAAGAATCTGTATTTGACAAGTTAGCAAAAGATTAGTATGTGCATTCTAGTTTGATAACCATTGTCATAGTGGCAGGGACAAGAGAAAAGGACTCCACACTATCTATCCCTGAGTTCCTGAGCTTGAAGAGAGAAGAACCTGATATTTAAGATATTTGCAAAGTTTTATAATAGACCCATGGATCACATTCCAGTGACTTTTATTTATTTATAAATATATGTATTTATAAAAAAAATGAATATAATTTTAAAGGATATTGAGTAGAATTAGTTCATCATAAATATTCAATTTGCTGCAAGAAGGAGCTGTAGGAAACACAGCAGAAAGTCTGTAATGAAACTTTTTTATGTCATCAGGATGCCTATTATACAATTGAGAAAAACTTTTGGAATATGAGCTACTGTAATTATACAACACTTGGATATCCAAGCAATCCAAACATACTCAGAGTAAAAGCTTCCTCTTTTCTCCCCATGGTTCAGAGTCACAGTAATCCCCATTGTACACCCCCTTCAATTGGCCAGCCACCAGGGCCATGGCTTCTTTTATTAGTTGTGTTTTGTTCTTGGTACGTAGATCACTTTAGTTATTAAGTCACACTTTGTTGACTGGATGAGTGGAGAAATTAATAAGACATGTTAACCAGAAAAATAAATCACACCTGCTGCTCTGAAAGAAATCAAACAGCTTTCAAAATTATTTTCCATTTCCTGGAACTGCATTAGAAAACATGAAATAGAAGAAAGAACTCCATGTTGCTGATATAATCTAACTATTATACCTGGCCTTCCTGGTAACTTTGCCATTCACTAAATGCCCCTGCGAAACTGAGCAAAATCATGTGCTCTCCTGGGGCACAGCAAGAGGCAAGACAAGATGATCTTCTGCTTTGAAATTCTGTAGTTTAGTTTGGAATAAAGAGTTCCTTATCTTAGCTATAGCTTTCAGCTTCACAGAATAAATTATTTTAGCTAAATTCTTTTGAATAAAATATATCTCAATGTAATTTACCTTACACTGACTTATTAAAATTCCTACTGGTCTGTAATTAGTTAAGTTTAACTACATAAAGCAAAATATAACAACTTAGAAAATAAAAACATTTGACTTTTGTGAATATTTTCACTATTAAAGTATTCACGGTGAATACTTTAAAGAAACCTCATTAGGAAATAATTTGAGATTCTTGTATGATGAAGAATGGCATCAACATAAACCAAAGAGGGGGGAGGGGAGGGGCAATATATATAACCCTAACAATATTTGTACCCCCATAATACAATGAAATAAAAAAAAATCAAAAAACCAAACAAACAAACCAAAAAAAAAAAATAAACCAAAGACATTTGATGCTTAATTTTTCACATATGTAAATGTTTTGGTATTCTACATGCCAGGTAATGACAATGTTGATTACAGTACATTTGAAATATATGGGAAGTAGATACCGGCCATGTAAATTACCTGATTATTTCACTAGCATTTTGAAAGATACAAATCAGACGAATTATAGTTGACTTTTACATTTCTACTAATTTTAAGTGCTACTCTATAAAACAGGAAATAAATAAAATTTATCAATATTTCACTAACAGATTTCACATAAAGCAAGATTGAGATGTATTACTATCTAGCAAAGTCAGAGACTGCACTAGAATTATACTGATGTTAAATGGAATACTCAATTTTCATCCTCTTTTGAATGGGTTTAAATAAAAATACATGAAAAAAATAACGATCTGCCTTTCGTCATGTTTCCATGATAATTATTATCACTTCTACCACTACCTTAGCCAAGAACAGGTCCAAAACTTTCCTTGGCATGGCCTCTTGCCCAGGAACATTCACTGGGTGCCAGGAAGGTGGAAGGGGGGAGGAGGAGTTGGGTATATTCACACCTAATGGATGCAGTGTGCACTGTTTGGGAGATGGGCACATTTGTAGCTTTGACTTGGGCAGGGCAAAGACAATATATGTAATCTAAACATTTGTACCCTCACAATACACTGAAATAAAGAAATAAAAATAAACAAAAAAAATAAAGAAATAACAAGATGTGGGACATTTAAGAGGTGATTAGGCCATCAGGCTCTACTCTCATGGATGGAATTAATACAGCTATAAAAGGGGAAATTCGGCCACCTTTGCCTTCTCTTTGCCCTTCTGTCACATGATGCTGCCACCATGTGATGGCACAGAAGAAGGTCCTTGTCAGATACTGGCATCTTAAATTTGGACTTCCCAGCTTCTAGAATACTGAGGAAATAAATTTCCGTTCTTTATAAATTACCCAGTATCAGGTATTCTGTTACAGCAGCACAAAATAGAGTAAGATGGACAGATATTATTGAAACCAGTTTATACAAATTCAGATTAGGTCACATGCCAAAGTCACACAGCTAGTAAGTCACTAACTGAACTAATGTTTGAAACCAGGTTCACTTCCAAAAATCATATTCTTTCCACTATGCTTCACTGCCTCTCTATTTTTTCCAGAATGCTTATTTCTTAATAACTTTATACTCCATATAAGTTAACACTGAATATATCTGTAATTGAAAAGCGAAAGTAACAATTACAGGCCTGGACACTGAGAATTAGAAAGTTTAAATGACCTTCTCAAGGTCATACAGCTTCAAATGTGTTAGGAACAGGACTGAGAGTGTTTCTAACCTTGGACTTTCAGGGTTCTAGTTTTTTAGAAGCAGTAAACTTACTGTCACTGCAGAAATTTTCATAGCAAATGTTATCAACTGCACTGTACTTTAAATACAACACAAAGAGTATAATTCACACATGTGATGTGTGGATTTCTTGAGAGCAATGGCTTTTAGGAAATTTAATCAAATTGGGATGTTCATGCATAGTTTATAAAAAGATGACTATATTCCTTCCAAAGTACATTATTTCCCAAATCATGTCAATTAGTTCAGTGATCAAAGATAATATCCAAGGATTTGAAAATTAAAAATAACCAAAATATTTGGTATAGACTAAAACATGTTACTGACTTATTTGATTATACCTTGAAATTTGATATCATCTTTGAAAAATTCAAACACAAAAAATAAACATAAGAAAAAAACTTGACAACCATTTTCAGCAAAGTAGTAAAAATAATAAGAGTACAGCTAGAAATCACATAACTCAAACATTTTATAGAAGAGAAGATGGAATAACTTGCTATAATAGTTCTCACCCTTGGCTGCATATTGTGAATCACCTGGGAAACATTAACAATACTGATGCCTGGGTCTTAGCAAATGAGATGCAGATTTAATTGTTTTAGGATGCAGCCTGGGCATTGGGATTTTTACAACTCCCCAAGTGATTCTAATGTGTAGTCTACATTGGGAGCCACTACAACTGCCAGAGACCTACAGATGGTTAGCGGCAGAGGCGGGACTCACAAATTAGTTTTCTAAGTCCCAGTTGTATGCTTTCTTCACTACCTCTTCTTTCCTTTCAATTAAAACAAACCGAAAAAGTAACAGTACTTTACGCTGATAGTAGTATAATTCAGAAATATTTTAACCTCATTTAATGGCATTATTTAAAGTTCTACTGACTGATAAGCTGACTAAAATTAACCTAAATTGTTTACATCATTCAGTAAAATTTCAGTGGAATCTGTATCTGATGCGTCAAAACTGCTTTCTGGGCTCCTAAGACAGTTTACTACGAGAAGTAAATATATCAACACAGTTTTCTAATATAAGAGACAGGTAAGAGGGTCATGAAAATCTGAGAATCTTGAAAATGCTAAGGCAATTTTTTAGTGTATATTTTCACAAATTCCATGAGAAATGAATACAATTGGGAAAAATACATCCAATAGTTTGTAAATTAAAGAAAATAATATAATACAAAACCCATCTTGCAACCATTCAGAGCTGATACCTTTCTCCAGAGAAAGTGTCACTGATGAATTTTGTAGCTGTTATAAAATTGTAGGTGGCCATTACTAACGAAATGGTTTATTTTTTTGCCATTCAAAGGCAAGTTCTCCTTAGAGATGTTGCAACATTGAGGGGTGGCTGCCATTAAAAAATAGTGTGGTTTCTCATGATTAAAATCATGTAACTATTTCAAAAGTTTTTCAAGTTTGCTCACTATGTTGCTTACAAGTGTTAGGAAATGGACAAAAGAAATACTGAGTGTCTTTTCAATGCAATGCTAGGGGGTTTCTATTGATTCCTCTGGGGATTACATATAAGAATCTGTATCTCTGATTTTTTTTGACTAGGGTATTTTACAATTCTAGGGATGGACCTTAAGTTAGACAAAGCTAATAGCAATACAAAGGTTTTCTGTCATAGCGATGCAAAACATTCCTGTTCCTGGCAATTCAAATTAATTCTGTCTGATTAAGAATATAAACTTCTGAGAGTCAAATTCTCATTTGACCCGGGTTTAACATCTTCCCGGTTCCTTTGCTAATTAATGAGTTAAAGAAATCTTTGACTTATATTAATTTTATGTTTCTATGAACCACGATTTTACCTTCATGAAAGTAATACTTTAACAGAGGAAAAACAGCATCTAGAATTCATAATTACGTTTTAGTAAGACTAAATAACAAAAATTATAACATGATTATCTGATATCTTCTTTCAGCTATCAGATTACTAGCAAAAAAAGAACTTAAGTATTATTTCAGGTTTTTCTATGTTTTAAGTGGATACAAATTATATTATAGATGGCCCCTAACTTACTATGTTCAACTTAATGATTTTTCTATTATACGTTACCATAGCGTGAAAACAAGAGGCACTCAGGAGAAATAGTACTTCAAGTACTCATACAACCATTTTGTTTTTCACTTTCAGTAGAGTATACAATAAATTATGTGAGACAGTCAACACCTTATTATAAAATAGGCTTTGTGTTAGATGATTTTGCCCAAGTGTAAGCTAATTCAAGTGTTCTGAGCACATTCAAGGTAGGCTATGCTAAGCTATAACATTCGGTAGGTTAGGTGTACAAATGCATTTTCAACTTATATTTTCAACTTAGGATGGGTTTTTCAGGTCGTAACCACATTGTAAGTTGAGGAGCATCTATATAAGCACCAACTCTTCAAACATTTTTACAAGTCACTGATCTACAGTAAATGACCATATGAAATGAAGGTCTAAAGAAAAAATCTAGACTTCTTTAGACAAAGGTGATGTTACCCTCACTATTTCTCATTATCTTCTAAAGTTGAAAGACCTCTATCTTGAAGTTCATCTTCACCTAAGAATTCTATTCCCATTCCCACTCCAGGGGACTCCTCATCAGTCCCATGCTTTATGTGAATTATATTCCAACTGATTTGACTTCCTCCAAATCTCCCATCTCAAATTTGTGGTTCTCATTGATCACTGAGCCAGACGGTTTATTGGATTAGAAACACAACTTTGACTTTGGCAGAACCTGGTTCTCCATGACAGGATAAATGATCCTGAACATGGAATGGAAGCCTCCACGATCCAGCCTCCTTTTGCTCTGTAGCCTCACTTTCCACCACATGAGCACCAGTGGCAAACAGGGTGCAGTTTCCTTGCATTTTCATTATTTCTTGCTTCTTACTCTTTCTGCCTTAAATATTTTCGTGCTCCCCACTTCTCTGGCTACATTTTTAAAACATAATGCAAAGCATTATCACTTTCACTTCCTTAAACTAGGTCCTCCCCCAATCAAACACCAGGTACTTACTTTTACTATTGTAGTAAAAAAAAAAAAAAAATCCATTGTAACTATCTGCTTAGATGCCTAGCTCCTTACTGAGCTGTGAGCATCTTGAGGGCATGATAAAAAACCCATTACAAATGTTAAAGTTTGTTACATATGTTTGGGTTCAGCTCAACCAAATAAATACTTAAGCACAGAAAATATACTGAAGCAATGCAAAAACTACAAGGTTTTATCTCTTTTAGATTCCTGCCTAGAATTTTTGCATTGAGTATGCATAAAAACATTATATAAATATTTATTACTTAACATGACAAATGTTCTCAGTGTAAAAACTCTTGTTGTCATTAAGTAACTTCCAGAAACAACTAGTAAATTGATACATGGAACAAGAAATGGTGTCTCAGAATCTCTCCCAATAATTTTCACACCACCAGAGGGACACAGAGGGAGAATAAATGGGATACAAAGAATTTTTATAAATATTACTACGATTATTTTTCTCAATTTCCATACTCTATGTTTTCTTTGCCAATTTTGCCCATCACATATTAAACTGTGATTTTTTTTTATATTGGTCAGTGGATACTACTTTGATAGACACTAAATATTTCCTCAAATCCCCTGTTTTCTCTGGTCTTACTCAACTCCCTTAAATATTTCTAACATGCTATATACCACAGTATATTGCTAAAATTATATAAATTTATACTATGACTATAAAATATATGTGCATAGAATGACTATAAACATGGTTTGATTCTATAATAGCAGGACCCAGATTTTTCAATAGTATAAGTGGTAAGACATAAAACACAGAAGATTGAGAATCACTGCTCAAGGATATATATCACACTGGAAGAGAAATATATAGACAGAAGAGGAACAGGCCTTTGGCAATATCCTTTTGTAAAGTAGAAATGATTCTGTGTACTTTCTGCAAAAAAAAAAATTTATTCAAAAGAAGCTCAAAGGAAAAGGACTGAATGAATATAATCTGGTGACTCCTACTATGAATAATGCTACATATTAAATGGATCAATTTACACAATAATAGGTGTTGCCAAAATAATGATAAATAATTTGCTTTATTTATATTGAGTCTTTTTCTCCCAGTGAACAAGTTCCTTGGAGCCTGGCACTTTGAATCTGTCATCACTTTCAGGGTGACAGGACACTACCTAATATGATGGAGTTGCAATTCACTAAGCAGTTCTCTGATGCCTCTGATAATGGTAAATATAGGCCCTAACATGCTCAGAAATTCCTGGAAAGTCATTTTGTTTACAGCTTAAAATGTGCTATATTCTGTCAGATAGTCCATTCTGTAATTAAAAATATGCTCTTAGGGCCTTTCTGGGCAACCCCCAGCACTAACACTGTCAAATGTTGACTATTCCACCTGCTTCCTCCATCGAAAGATAGGAAAGAAAGAGTAGATATCATTCCATCAGCTTTGGAGGCCTCTACAAAGGAGCACTCAATAGATCAAAATAGTACTAAAAGGATTTGTCTGGGTCTCTTGGTATAAGAACGGCTTCATAATAATAACCAAACAGTATATGATTTGCAATGTGGCTTCTTTTCTAGATAAACTTTCTATTTTAGAATAGTTTTTGATTTACAGGAATGTTTTAAGATAGTATGCAGTCTCATATTCCACTCCCTCTCTACCAACCCTCCCAGTTTCCTGTTACTAACATGTTGTATTAGTACGTTTGTTATAACTAATGAACAAATATATTATTATCAAGTACAGCCCAAATTTTATTCAGATATATTTAGTTTTTAATCTATTGTATTTTTTTCTGTTCCAGAATCCTATCCAGGACACCACAATATGTTTAGTCTTTAATGTTTCCTGAGGCTTCTCTTGGCTGTGACAGTTTTTTCTGACTTTGTTGTTGATGACTTTGACAATTTTGATGCTGGTCATGTATTTTGCAGAATATCCCTCAAGCGGGGTTTGTCTCATGTTTTTTTCTCCTGGTTAGACAGAGTTATAGATTTGGGGAGAGAAGACCACACAGGTAAACTGATATTCTTACCACATCATACTATGGGTATATACTATCAATACAACCTATCGTTGTTAACGTTCACCTTGATCAACTGGCTAAGGCAGTGTTTGTAAGGTTTCTCCACTGGAGAGTTACTCTTTCTTTTAGCCCCTTTCCATTCTGAATGCCGTAGAAGGAATCACTCTGAGCATTCCATGCTTAAGGGATGGGGAGTTATGCTACACATCCGTAAGGGAAGGAATATACATAAATTATCTGGAATACTTTTGCATGGGAGACTGTCTCTTCAGTCCATCTACTTATTTATTTAATCATTTATATTAGTGTGGGCTCATGAATATTTATTTTATAATTAGAATCATAATCTAATACTACCTTATTCATCTTATTTCTCAGGTTGTTCCAGCTCTCACTATTGGGAACTCCTTCAGTCGGCTCCTATGTCCAACCAACAAATCCCCATCATCGTGTGTGCATGTACGTGTGCACACAAGTGCGCACTTCCTAAATCATGGCCACTAAAAAATACTCCAAGTTTTTCTTGTATATTCTCTGAACCAGCCCTAGGAGAAGCCACTTTTTCACAGAGCTCTTGTTCCCTGTATTTGTGAAGGTATTAGAAATCAAGATCTCAGTGCTGGGTGTGGTCACCGCTACGGGGCTATAGCAATGAACACTCCAGTATTCGGAGGAAGAAAATATGTGTGTGTATGCTAACCCCTGTAGAAGAAATAGAGGACATGTTATGGAAATTCCCTCAACTTCAGGCCATCCTTTCTACAAATATACCCGTACCATAACCATCTTTATCTTCTATTTCTGTAGGGGAAAAGGTATTCGTCTTCAGCCCATGTTATTAATAATAGATCCACCTGGGGGTTAAACTCCCTCCTGCTGCCTCTTCGAAGAACTAGTCCCATCAGTCTTTGCCTGATCCACCTCGTGTCTTCAACCTTCCCATCTCTGCCCTGTATTTGTCCTCAGCAAACAGTCTAGTCTCTCCCATCTTTTTACAAATATAGATTTTTATCCCCCAAATCACTTTCCAGCTAGTCCTCTCTTTTCCTATTTCTCTACGTAGCCCAGAACTTTGAAAAAAATAATCTAAATTAGATTTTCCCACATCTCAACTGCCATTCATTTCTCTACTTCAATATCTGGCTTCTACCGCTAATGAAATTTCTACTTAATTTGCTAATTCCAGTGAGTTATATTTTATAATTTATTTTAATTGATCTATAATAGCTTATCACAGGTCAACAGAAAAGGCATATACATTATCCAATTAAACTGGCTGACAAATTTGTATAGCAATTTAGGGAAAAAAAGCACAATTTGCTTATTACTACATGCAAACTACCATCTGTATAACTAAATTCCAAAAGTGCTCAACACCTACATGAAAATCAGTAAAAAAAAAAATTTAGAAGAAAATACTAATAAAAATTAGTAATTATCTGAATGGAGAAAGGCTATCTTAGAATTTTTAAAGAATGTCTACCGGAAAAATGATAAAAAATTTGCATTTCAAAAATATATTAAATAATTGCATGTTAAATAAGACACTTTAAATACTTTATCATATAAAATAAGTAAATATTAGTAATATTTAAAATGTCAATGAGCATACAATTAATGAGACAAAATACAAATGGCTAAACAGTATAAACATTCAGCTTCATGAGTAATAAAATAAGTGAGCTATTTTTTCACCTGTCAAATTTGTAAGTAATTCAAATATATCTCTCAATTCTAGTAACAGTGAATTAAGACCATGGTTTCTAGAGAGTGGTAGAAACAGGTATGATTTTTATTTTTTGCTCACTTCTAGATTTTCTAAGCTGTACTGAAAAAAGACATTTAACAATTAGAAGGAAAACATTAAAAGTCATCTAGTAACAACAAAATGATCAGGAGACATAATCATAACTTCAGGGCTAAACATTGTAAAACCATGGAATAGGCTGAGATACCTGCTGGCGTTATTATAGTGCTAAAAAGGCCCTTTCAAAAATAGTTCTGCCAACTTATTCATATCTACACTTTAATGGAAAAATGCTTTTGTTTACTTAATTGAAAATAAAGCTATAAAGACAAATACTTCTAGGGTAGATAGTTCACACTAAAACATAAATGATAGATTGCTTCTAGAAAAGAGGTTTTAATGAGGGAAACACAAAGTAACACAGGGGGTACCCAAAAGAGATAAACAAAGTGAACACTCTACTCCGTAAGAGGAAAAATATTTGGTAAACTAGAAGCCCAGAACACTAAAGACAAGGCTTTGCCTGATACCTAAAACTAGACTCTTTCAAAAACTCTTGGCCAGAATATTATGCTTTAGGTCCTGCTTAAAAGGCAGCAGCTGTGGACACAGATGTGGTCTCCCTCTGTGATCCAAGCCCAGGCTCTACAGGATAGAAGCAGATTAATATAGCTTTAATGGTGGTAGATTAGATATTTGGCCTGTTTGCTAGACATAATTGAATCTGCGTTTTTGAGAACAGCTCTTGATGACGCACAATGTCACAAATCCAACATAAGAAGGGTAGTTTAAGATCTGGTGACAGAATGCATGTGTTAG
Source organism: Cheirogaleus medius (assembly GCA_008086735.1). NCBI lineage: Eukaryota > Metazoa > Chordata > Mammalia > Primates > Cheirogaleidae > Cheirogaleus > Cheirogaleus medius. The sequence goes on from VBSM01002616.1 coordinate 39,707,411, forward strand.
TGAATAAAAAATGCTGGCTATATATGCAAAACATATATACAGATAAATTATGATGGAATTTTATGTTTTCATTCAGAGGTATAATTCCTAAGAGCAAAGCTAATGATCATATTTATGATATTTGAATGCTTAAAAAATCAAGTACTGGAGAAAAAATTCAAAAACAAAGATTTTTTTTTTTTTTTTTTGCATCTACTACTTGGCTAATTATTTCAAGTATTCATTCAGGCTGAATGAATCAGAAAAGAATCAGAAAATTGATAATCACAGTGAGGTTTTTATGTAGTAGAAACAGAAATCAATCCCAGGTAGTCCAATCCCAAAGCTACTACCAAATTTCTAACTGTTTAATTTAGGTTGCTTCCAAGTTGTTTTACAAATTGCAAACAGGCTACTCCAAAGGGTATGTTGCCTAAATGGTTTCCTTTTAGATAACAGTATTGGATGAAATGTAAAGTAAAGAACCCTAGGAATGCATTTTTCTGATCTAATTGTTGTTTACCCAATTCATTCCACAAATATTTACTGAGCACCTAGTATGTGCCAGACACTGTCCTAGATGCTTGAGAAATATCAGTGGACAAAACTGAACAAAGTAGCTAGCATTGTAGAGCTCAAATTCTAGTGAAGGAGACAGAAAATAATGGATATAAAAATAAGTAAATTCTATCATGTATTAGAAGATGATCAGTTCTTTAGAGGAAGAAAGAGTGAGATAAGGAGGATAGGGTAGAGGGTACAGAGGGTAGAGGGCAGAGGGTGAGTTAGGATAAACCATAAAAGGAAGGTGCATTTGATCACAGAATTGAAGACATAGGCAGAGAAGAAATGAGCTGTGAGCATATCTGGAGGGGAAAGTGATCCAGGCCAAGAGAACAGCCAAGTGCAATGAGAGTGTGCCTGGTGTATACAAAGAACAGTAAGGATAAGTGTAGCTGGAACAGAGTAAGGGAGGAGAAAAATAATAAGAGGTGAAGTAATGACAAAGATAAAGGAATGCAATTACACAGGCTCTATGGCCAGTTATATGGTCTCTGACAGGGGAAGTCATTGGAGAGCTTGGAGCAGAGGAGTGACAATAACTGACTTGGGTTTTTAAAGGATCACTCAGGCTACTTTGTTGTGAACAGACAGGAAGGAAGGAAAGATGGAAACAGAACTGCTGAGAGGTTTCTGTAGTAATCACGGCTAGGCATGATGCTAACTTGTCTAGAGTTGCAGCAGCAGAGATGGTGAGAAGTCATCAGATTCTGGATTATTTTGAAAGTAGAACTAATGGGATTTGCTGGTAGATTGGATGTGATGTACAAGGGGGAGAGAGGAATCAAGGATGCCTTCAGGATTTTTGACGAGCAGCTGGAAGGTTGGACTTGCCCTCAGCGGCTGTCAGGAAGACAGCTGACGAAGCATGTTTGGAAGCAATGATTGGGAGTTGCATTTGGCACATGTGGAGTTTGAGATGTCTGTTGGAGATCTAAGTCAAGAGGTAATTATTACAGTTGGATATATGAGTCTGGAATTCAGGAGAGGGATCCGAGCTGGAGATACAATTTTAGGCGTTGTCAGTGTGCCAATGAATACAGCACGGGATGTGAAGTGCTCACTGGTCACATAGCACATGCCATGCATGACACCATGCACTCTCACACACTTTATGCCATTTACTTCTTGTAACTTGCCTGTTTTTACAGGCTAGAACTTTTTAGGGACTAGTAAATTAAATTGAGAAAATCTCAGCAATTCCCTGTGGCTAACCAACTTCCTTTATGGCAATGAATTTTAGAAGAGGCAGAACTTGGACTCATATGTAGGTTTTTCCATTAGCTATACACTATAATCTCTCAAAGGCCCAGTGCAAACAGAAATGTAGCTTACAATCTAGCTGTGATGGAGGAAAAAAGAAATCCAAACAGTAGATGCAGAACTGTGCAAAATTACCCCCTACTACCATAATAAATGCCCTTGATGTGAATTAAGTTTAATAGCCTTTTAAAAGGAATAAAAATATATAAGGTCTCTTAAAATTTTAATCAAAATGCTTAAAACATTTTATAGTTTTATTTCTTAAATAAGTAAATAGTCTTCTTGAGAAATCACCTGTTTCTCACGAGACACCTTATTTTGATGTCAAATGAGCTAAATTGTGTACACATATGTGGAACTTTAGGTAACCTATTTCTCTAAAACAGAACATAAAAATAATGACTTATTCATTTGATGCCATGCTTTTCAAAAAGAAATAATAGAATTCCCTCTCTTCCCAAATACTTAGCTTAATTCTCTTGTACATTTTAAGTATATTATAGTTACACAAGATCTAGATCTTAGATATAAAATATAACATAACATTTCTGAAAATGTTTAGAAGCCAAACTATAAATTTACTATAAAATTATAAATTTAACTACAAAACATGCTAAATTTGAGAAAATAATAGATCCATAAGATTTCTTATTATAAACTAATCTCTATATTATGGCAAAAAACCTTGCAAAATTTTCCTCTAATATGATTAATAAAAATGTCTCATTTATACATTAAATACCCAACACCATAACCTCTATTCTTTCTGTTCATGTTAGACAGATGTAAAATGTTACAATAGGATGGAATACTGTGTGTATAATACATATTATATAGAAACAACATATATATTAATAAAGAGCTATTTTATGAATTTACAATACAACTTACAAGAAAACAATTTTCAATGTGAATTTTCAGATGAGTTATGGTTTTATAGGAGGAGCTAACTCAAAGAATAAACATTGACTTAGCATTAGCATTTACAAAATAAATTTGTTTAATCTGCTATACATAAACAAACTCTTTAATATTCCCTGAAGCTTTTTGATCTGTATCTAATATATGTTATCTTGAACACTTTAATACTTATTAAATATTTTTCAGATAAACCACCCTGGTCACTAGGCAGGTCCCCAAAAGTGGTGACTTAACAGACTCTGGAATGTGTGTTTTGGAGGGCACTAACCCATGGACTTGAAGCCTTTTCTCCCTGTTCAACCAGAATAGCTTCACATATATTTGTTTTGTATATGGCAGATCCATGTAATAGTTTCTTGCAAAAAGGTTTCTACTGCTTACAAAATAACTTGGAAAACTACTGTCCTGGAGACTTCCTAGTTAAAAATTTTTTAGCATCAGAGTTTGACATTTATTTAACGGAACTACAGAAAGAAAAGTGAGACCATCAACCAACCATTGGACTAACATTACTTTTCCACAAAGAAACATGGCTAAATAATTCTGCTCTGTATAACTTACTAGAAAGTTTAACATTTGAGGCAGTACTAGGTATGATTTTATAAAATGCTGAGTTATTTTCAGTAATGTGCAAAGATTCACCATGGTTCACATTAAAGTAAATAAAACACTTCAGGAGAAAAAGGCCCTTTATTAAGGCCTAGAGAAATACCATGTAAAGAAAAAGAGCTCTATACTTTATAAAACATTTTTCATTGCAATGTTATTAGTTTTAGGAGTTGAGTAAGACAGATTGAGTTATCATATGTAATCTATAGATAAGCAAATGAAATGCAGTGACAAAAATGATTCACACAGGCTTGCAAAGTTAGCAGCAGAGGAGAAAGGAGCCTCCTAGGTCAAGTTCCACAAAATTGGCCATAGAACCCTGTCATTGTGTAATGACCTAATGTCTTACGAATTTACTGTAGTAGGATCTCAAGTGATAGGCCATAAATATAGGACTATAGAAAATAATCGCTGGTTATGCATTTGGAATGAAATCGAAACTTAAAGAATGGAGCTCTTCTTTTTAGCTAAGACCTCAGACAGGTTTAGCCAAAGCACTTGCATTTTTCAGCCAAGAAGCAACTCTCCTGCATGATTACAAGGAAAAGGCCTCTGGTACTTTCAGCCACTGGCATATACTCAGTGTACTAGGCAGAATAATGCCTCCCCCACCAAAGATATCCAAGTTCTAATCCCCAGAACTTGTGAATATGTTACCTTCCATGGCAAAAGCAACTTTGCAGATGTGACTAAGGACACTGAGTTAGGGAGATTGTCCTGGGTTATCTAGGTGGGCCCAAATTAATCGCAAGCATCCTTATAAGATGAAGGAAGGAGGATAGGAGTTAGTACCTGATATGAAGATGGTAGAGATCAGAGCGAGATGATGTGAGAAGGTATCAACTCACATTTGCTAGTTTTGAAAGTGGAGGAAGAGGGCCACAACCAAGAAAATCAGGCAGCCTCCAGAAGCTGGAAAAGGCAAGGAAAGAGATCCCTTCTAGACACTGGAGAAAAGAATGCAACCCTGCCAGTGCCCTGATTTTAGCCCAGTGTGAGCCATGTCAGTCTTCTGACCTACAGTTCTATATAGTCACACCGAACTATAAAATAATAAATTTGTGTTGTTTAATGCCATTAACTTTATGAAAATTTATTAAAGCCACAACAGAGAATTAACAAAGTCATTTTATAAGAACATGTTTATATATGAAGAGATATTTTAAAATTTATTCAAGAAATATTCACTGAAGATCTAAAATGTGCCACATTCTAGGATTTGGGATTGAAGAAGACTAAGATGTGTTCTCTGAGGTCAGGAGTGAGTAGCTCTTCAATGTATATGACTTGGCTTATATGTACATGTTACATGTGGGTACACAAATGTTCTTTTGCATGCAGAACATCAATAGAGTAATAAGAAGAGAAGGAGAAGAAGAAATTTTAGAAATCACCTAAACCATTGTACAAATGAGGAAACTGTAGTCCAGTTTTGCCTTCTTGAAGTTTGGCATCTACTTTCTCAGATCCACCTAGCACTTCTTTTGCTTAATTAATAAAGTGAAAGCAACGTGAAGTTTTCCTCCTTAGATTCTGAAATGAACAGTCCCTACATTTAGATTATCAATCAATCCCAGACTATTCTGAAGACAATCAGTTGTCATGGCATTTTCTTCTTGTACAAAAATTTTTAAGCTAAAGAATTGATTCCTATTTTTTACTGGTAACAATAAATTACAGATTCTATCATTATACATTTGAAAAAACTGTAATTTAAAGATGGTAGATTTTAGAATGGTATATAAATTCTAATGAATATCAAAAATGCTGTTTATTTTAAAATTAGAACCTAAAATGAGCAAAGCTACCACACATGGAAATGTATTGATACAGTAGTTATGATACAATAATATGCATCTGGAAAATTTGGTCTCAAGAATATTTTTACATATAACCATAGTCTCAAAAAAGATATTCAAATTAAATGACACTATAAGATGAGAACGATCAATGTAATTTATAGACCATTACACATGTCTTCTTCTGAATGGTTCCTAACTGATGGAGATTTTCTATTTTGGATAGGAAATTGACAAGGAGAAGATAAAAGAATTTTTGTCTTGAATTTTTTTTTCTTTTTACAACTTCAGCCTCTGTGGTTGAACTTATATCCTGCTTATTTCTAAAATCTATTAGGAATAATAGATTCTGTAGAATACCTGTTAAAGCCGTAGGAGTCAGAAACACTAGATTGGTGAATATTTAATATTAATTGGTATTATAAACTAGTATTGGAACAAAACATACTATTAATATTATTTAGCATTCTAAACTAGCATATCAACCTAGTAAATTTCATATATTTGTGGTAAACTAAGGGTCTCTAAATATATTAAATTCAGGAAAAAATACTATAGTGACATTATAGGAAATAACAGACTAAATACCTAATTTATATGATAATAACTAAATGGTGATGATGATGATGATGACAATGAGAGCCATAACAGTTTGCTTTGGGTCAGGCTCTGTGATACATTATCTCCTTTGGCCTTCACAAGAATACAGTGAAACACACAGCATCTCCATTCACAGTTGAGGAAAATTACTTAGAAAGATGAAGTATCATTCACAAAGTCACATAGCTAGTGAGTGGTAGAGCTAAGATTCAAACTCTGGCCAAAGCCAGGTCTGTCTAGTTCCCAAACATCAGTTCTTAACCCATTAGTTTCCTTGATACATAGGTATCATTTCCCATATGTAAATTAGAAAGATTAGATTAGATGATGTTAAACAATTCTTGTTAGATCTATAGTTCATTCATTTTTTTGGTCATGTACTCTGCATAGACACATGCTGAATGCTTGCTAATTGCCAGACCAGCTGCAGGTGGTAGGGACAACCACCACAAAGTAGAAAAGGTGCCTGACTTGATCTCATTCTAGAAAGGAAGACAGAAGACAAACATTCTTAGGGTGAACTACCTCAAGGAAGGTGTTTCTGGAATGGGACATTTGAATTGTGACCTGAATGAAATGAGAGATTTAGCTATAGACATACCCTGGGGGAAGAGTTTTCTAGGTAGGGGACTCATTCCAATGGCTCCTTCAAAGTCTAACCATGCTGGGCATCCTTTTGACTAAATGTTTCTTCTGTCTGATTGTGGGACTCATCCTTTAAGTGAAAAATTTTTAAGATGACAAAAAAAAAGTTGGAAGTGATTAGTAGCATTCATCTGATCCTTACTGTTCCCTAGACCCTCTAATCTATAGACTGAAAATCTACCATTTGGGAAAAGAGCAAGTCATGTGATTCAGCAGGAAGTACCAAATGGGGAATAGTAATTTCTACAAAATATATCTGAAGTATTAACCTCATATATATCCTTACAAGATATAATAAGTGAAGATAATCTTTTGGATTAATATTACTCTGTGAAATATAATTTATAAATGGATGAACAATTATTTGAATTCCCCAGTGTTTTGAAGTTCATTCCATACAAAGTGGAAAGTTTAACAAATACAGATTTTATCAAAATCAGAATTGAGTCTCTATATATTTAATATGATATCAGGATGAACTGCAGAAAGCTAGCTGAATTATTTAGCCTAAGACTGGAATAATAACAGCTTATTGTATTAAATTTGATACATCAAAAGGAATAACATAATCATTGGCATTTCCATTATGTTCTTAAAATCTAGCATCTTTTTTCAATTTTATTACCATAGGATCAAATCAACTTGGATTTTGTAAAATAGTCTATAATGATCACTTAGGATATTTAAGATCACTTCAAAATAGCTTTGTTTTTATAAGTGCTCATTAAATGAATAGAAAGCAACTCTTGGTATGATTTGCTAGGCAAATAAGAAAAATAAAATTTAACAACATCATTCTATGACTAATTTCAAATCACTTATATAGTACTAAATAGAAAGTGTTACTCCATTTAAATAACCAAAAAGCTGACACAAACAGGTTGTGGGAATAATTTCATTTCTATTTAGAGTAATAATATTGTACATAACTAGTCATGCTAAATCATTTATGCTTTTATTATTTTAATTTTACATATACCGTATTTACTTAGCACTTTCTAGGCATTAAACAAATCCTGATTTGATGTTGAGGTTGCACAGATTATAGTTTTGTAGAGACTTATCTTTACATAAAGAAAATATTACTTTGACTCAATGAATATTTTCCCTTTTCTGATTTAATTATTCTAGCTTACTGTTTCAGAATGTTTATAAGCCAAAAGAGCAAAGTACTATAACTCCCTGCTCACAGAAGTGTGAGAACATAATATTAAGAGGGAAAATTCCTATGCTTGAGCCATGATTCCATATTAATATTTTATTTTCTCATTTATGGGTAACACATATAAGTTCTCTACAGTGAAAGAGTTCAAGCCTTTTATACTTTCATCAAATTACTTTTAAAAATTAGGGAAATAAAGCCCTCTAGCAAAATACAATATAGATATTTCTTTAAAAACATGAGGAACATATTTGAACTTCTATATAGATTTCTGCTTAGCAAACTGGCTGAAGAATGGTCTAAATACCAAACATACGAAAAAAAAATTCCTGAAGAAATAATTTTAGACCATAACACACAGAAAAAAGATTTAAAGTCTAAAGAAAAAATGATTAAGGACCAAGTTTAGATTTATGGTCTATATTTTCAGTAATATAGGCAATTATTCTCTTCAGAGTATAAAGATAAATCATTTTATTCTTTAAATAATTTATAAAATGCTTCTATTTGAGGATCAAAATATATTGCCAGTTAAAAGATAACAGACAATATTCCAAATAAAGTGTACTAAATTCTAATTCAAATATTTTGTGCATGAAGCATTCTACTTTAACATATATCATGTATAATATGGTTTCTAGGTTCTATGTTTTCAAGAGGACACATAACTTACAGGAAAATTCTTAAATCTCTCTCTCTATATTGACCTGGATCCAATTTTGATTTAAATATTCTCATCAAACAAAATGACTGAGAAGTTTGAGTAGGAAAATGTGTGTCAATTTTACCAGCATGAAGAAAAACAGTGGAAACCTAGGCAAGAGGCACAGATTCTTGCTTGTACAGTAGTGATGGAAAGATGGTTTGGTATGGTAGTTAAGGGCCCAGGCTTGTGTTTTAAGGCACACTTTGCCACTTACCAGGGAGAGTAACCTCAGGTAAGTCACTTAATCTTGCTAAATTTAGTTCTTATCTGTAAAACTGTATATATTAGTAGTGTGAAACAGAAGGGGCTTTGAGGATTAATAAATGTATAGGTAAGATGCTCCATATATATATTTGACCGTGGTGATCACACAGTATGTGCTGTAGGCTGTTAATGATAGGAAAGAAACTAGTAATATGGGCCAAGAAAAGATATACAGGTCACATGCATTTGTCAAATTCATTGAACTGTACACTTAAGATGTGTGTGTCTTACTGCATACAAGTTGTACCTCGATAAAATAACCAAAGGCAAAATAATATATATAAAGGTAGGAGAATGAGGGTGCAGAGAGAGAAGAAATGTAGACTACTTGATTCTATTAAACTAAACAAGGCTACTAAGAATGATTTGTTTGAAACTGTATGTCTCTGCATTATTAGTTTAATTCCATGAACACTAACAGTTGACCCAAATATATTTTGTATATTCACAAAAAAATCAACTTGTTACTCTCATTTTTTGTCATTATAAATTCTGAAACAGACATAAGACACCACCTCAGGAATATCTCACAAATTGTAATTAGAATCCTTGCAAAATCTCTCCACTTATTGCTTATCTCTAACCATTTTGTAAGGGACCATGCAAATGACATATAACCAAGATGACTAAGGATTAATCACTTCAAACAAGCCCATGGTAGCTAATGAGAGGCAACTGCACATCAGGCACAATGTTAATCAGTTTAAAAATTATTTCTTCTTATAATCTTCTCAACAATTCTACAGAAGCATAGTCTTCAAGCTACCATACAAATGTGGAACCGTAGAACTGTCAGCCTAGGTAAGTTGTCCAAGGTCACAGAGCTAGTGGTGTCAGGATGGATTGGGACCCATCTCAGACTCCATGGGCTGTGATTTTAATCATACTTTCTGTAGGGCCCAAAGTGCAAATACACCTGCATGTGTCAGTTTTCTACCTAAGAGTAAAACATACATATGATCTTTGGTCCTTCTCTTTCATAACTCAATGTGAGGCAGCAATCAGTCACTTAGGATTTCTGTCTTCACTGCTGCTGCTCTTTGTGTCTACATTAGAGAGGGGGGGGCACGGAGAGGAGGAAGGAACGGAGAGAAGGAAAGAAAGAAACAAAGAAGCAAGAAAAGAAACATTGTTTCCCATCATTATATTTTATCTTAGAGATACGAAGTTCAATTTTATAGGTTCTACATTATAAGAGATAAAGGAAATTTAAGACAAAGCATGACGAAGTAAAAGCCTTCTATTGAAAAAAAGAAAATCTTATTTTGAAATAATTTGAGATAATAGAGAAGAGTTACAGAGTCAGTCATTCCTTGGTATCCATGGGGCCTTGGTTCCAAGACCCTGCAGATACCAAAATACACAGATGCCCAAGTCCCTGATATTAAATGATGTAGTATTTGCATATAACCTATGTACATCCTCTCTTATAATTTAAATCATCTCTAGATTACTTATAATACCTAATAGAATGTAAATACTATGTAAATCGTTGTTATACTGTATTGTTTAGGGAATAATGACAAGAAAAAAAAGTCTGCACAGTTCAGAACAGAGACAACCATTCATTCATTTTTTTTCTCAAATATTTTTGATCCAAGAATGGTTGAATACACAGATACAAGTCCTACAGATAAGGAGGGCTGACTATACAGAGTTCTAAATATCCTTCAGTCAGGGAAGCCTTATATTTTAATCTACAAAATCCACAGTGCCCACCAATCTATGAGACTTAGATTTTTACATTATTTAATATCAGGATGAATTTTTCTTTAACAGCATAGGTATAGTCCGCCTATATACCTTTGTCTGCATTAACTGGGATTGCCCACCTATAACAAATGTCAAACAATAGTTTCCACCTTTCCATATCAGCAGGTTTGTGAGTTTATTGCTTCAACACTTCACTTATTTATCCATTTATGTGTCCCTCCAACAAACATCCCGAGTACTCAGTGTCAGGCACTCAGCTATCACTTCCCTCCCCACTGATAAGGCAGCCATTGTGGGTCAGTGCAGCCCACATTCTCTGGAGTGACTAACACAGACTCAGTCCCCATCCCTCATTGCTGGTTCCAGGCCAAAGGAAAGGAGGCAGGACCCTGGCACAGTATCTTTCACCTCTGCTCATTTCTACTGACATTAAGGGTACCAAAGAGAGGGAAATATGAGTCACATTCAAGACATCATTGTAGTCTGATGACTTAATGAGAATAAAAATTATATAATTTATTTTAACATGTACATTTCCTGTAACGCAATAACAGAAATTCAACAGACTCATCTTTGTTTTAATTGATTAGTTAAATGTCCATTTGGCCTCTTATCAAAAAAAAAAATCCAATTAAAAATTTACCAGGCACTCTCCTACATTTCTGGTGAGAGTGTAAATTGGGACAATCTTCTTGAAAAGCAATTTGTCTTTTCAGCCAAATATATACAGGAAGCTTAAAAATATTCATGCCATTTGGCCTAGTAATTCCACTTCTAGGAATATTTTGTAAAGAGGTCTTATGCAACTTGAAATGTTTTATACAAAATTGTTATGTCACTATTATTTGTAATAGGGAAATTTAAAAAACAAGAAACAAATGTCTAACGAGAGTAAGTTATGTCATAGTCATAGAATTGGCATATTACCATTAAAAATATTTTTGAACACTTAATACAGGGAAAAATGTCTGGGAAACAGACAAGCTTAAAAGGAATATTCAAAAATTAAGTAAACTATAATAGTCTATGTAAAATGTATAAAATGGTGATGAAGATACATAATATCTTATCTTAGAATCTTATCTTAGAATCATAAGGTTTTAATTATGCTTCTTCTTTGTATTATTCTAACTTTCAAAACATTGAGTTTATGGTCACAAATTAGAGAAATCCAAAATCTGGTATACTGAAAGCATTTTAAGTATTTAGATATCACACCAAATGCCAGGGATAAAGGTTCAAGCCTGAACCCAAAGACATAGATTAACAGAGCATGTGTTATGGACCACAAGAACAGTCAAAGAAGCAGGAGAAAAAGAGAGGTGAGCAGAATTCTACGCAGACACTCAATGAACACATTTCAGACAGGCAGACTGAGGGCAAAAGATGGTGCATGAAAATTCTCTTTTCCACTGTCCATACAGAAGAATTCTTAAATGATTTTAGACAGAAGGTATGCTAAAATAAATAAATAATGTTGTAGATTGGTTTCTTATATTAATGACATCTGTTCTAAGTCACTTATTTGATGAAATGGAGTAGTATTATGTTTAGGATATACTTTTTTGGTTTTGGTTTTTGCAGAATTTTCTAAAACATTATTTTCTCCAATTTTCTTCAGTTATCTTTTACTAGGTGGAAACTTTTTCTCAGTCTAAATTCTTTACAGGGCAAAATATTCTTAACTATTCAATGCAGAATGACATATACTGCTTTTCACCCCAATTCTGCCCAGAAGTAGGAAAGAAGTAAACATATGCCACTTGTTTTCACACTTGCTCAACTTAAATTTGGTAAAGTTTACTCTATACATTTTGTAGGAAAGGGAGGATTTATCTCATACTTCATCATGTATGCAGAAAAAAGTTTTAGGCCCAAACAATATATATATAAAACAAACCCATTCACAAGATACTTTATTCCATTAAAAAAAATTTATACACACACAGCATGAGATTCAAGTCAAACACCCATCATTGTGCTTCTCTGACCTCATTACAATGAAATCACCTACAGTGGACCCTTGAATAACTCAGGGGTTAGGGCCATAGGCCTCCCTCACAATTGAAAATCCTAATATAACTTTTGACTTTCCCAAAACTTAACTCCTAATAGCCTACTGTTGACCAGAAGTTTTACTGACAACAAACAACACATATTTTATATGTTATAGGTATCATATACTGTATTCTTACAATCAGGTGAGCTAGAGAAAAGAAAATGTTATTAAGAAAATCATAAGGAAGAGGTGTATATATTAACTATTCATTCAGTAGAAGCGAGACATTACCATAAAGGTCTTCATCTTCAATGTCTTCATGTTGAATAGGCTAAGGAAGAAGAGGGATTCCTCTTGCTGTCTCAGGGGTTGGCAGAAGCAGAAGAAAATCCATTTATAAGTGAAGTTCAAACTTGTGTTGTTCAAGGGTCAACTGTAGTTCAAACATTTGTCCCTGAATTTGATCACAGAGTTATCAATATTTTGATAAACTATATGAAACCTAAATATAGGTCATATTGTAGTATCAAGAAAATATTTAAAAAGCTGTCCTTCAATAAAGTTAAAGGTCATGGGAAAAAAAATCTATAAACCTTTTCTTTCTCTATAAAATTAAATTAAGTTAGGACCTAGAAAAATAAAAGGCTTCAGCTACTTCTTGAACAGTTGTCCTAATGTCATTCATTTACATTCTTTCTCATCAGAGAGTGGCTTGAAGATCATTTAATCTAGATGACTCAAAGTACATAAAACTCACTTACTTCTCTTGAATCCAAAATTAGGGGTTAAAAGATCTAACATTTTTACAGCATTGTGCATAACAGTAAAATATCGAAAATACTCTGAATCTCCATCTAAAAGGAAAAGTTAAATGTAGTATGGTATACCCATACAACAGAATATTCTGAAGCCACTAAAAAGTAGAGTTTGTGAATGTGTAAGTGTGAGTGTGAGTGAGTAGAGAGAGAAGTGAGGTGCATCTGTGTTTGTGTTTGTGTGCATGTATACCTACGTAGAGTCATCCCTTGGTATCTGAGGAGGATTTGTTCCAAGACCCCCACAGATAAAGGGCCTAGTATCTGCATATAACCTATGTACATCCTCCCATATACTTGAAATCGCCTCTAGAATATTTAAAATACCTAATACAATGTAAATGTTATGTTAATAGTTATACTATTTTTGTATTATTTTATTGTTGCATCATTATTTTTTATTGTTTTTTTCCTAATATTTTCAATCCATAGTTGGTTGAATCCATGGATGCAGAACCCACAGATACTGCAGGTAAACTATATATGTGTGTATATAATTTATATAGAAAAAAAGAAGAGACGAAGGTGATCAAGATATGTTGCTAAGTAAAAAATCACAGATAGCTGAATAGTGCATGTAAAATTAATTCATAAAGTATCAACATTACTATTAATAATATTCACTGACCAATTTCTATATAGGAGGCACCCACCTAAACACTTTGTACATACTGATTCATTTAACCTTCATAATAACCTTGTATTATTGGTTCTATTGTTTTCCTCCTTAAACCAATAAGGAAACTAAAGCACAGAGTAACTTGTAAATAATGTGCCTTAGATCAAACAGCTATTAAGCGTTTTTGCTTGTAAGTCTCCATTTGTACCCTCCCATTCCTAATCCCTCTTCCTTCTCTGCCCTAAAGAGGCTGATTACTATACATTCCAACATCTGCATTCCAGAGTCTATGGATCTCATCTGGATTAAGGCCATGTGAGTGACCATCAGAGGATATGGAACAGAAGAAGAAAAGAGACTGACCCTGTCCCTGCTGTCCTACCCTCACCAGCTCACTGCCTTATGCTAGTGATGGAACAGTGGCTGCATTTCTCCACTCAGGCCCACAGCTCCTGTTCAGGAGTCCCCTCCCCACAGGTACTGCTCTCACTGGGCTTCCCTCTCCCATGCCTTTAGGACGAAGTTTGATAACAGCTTTCCCCTCTCCCTAAGCCAGGTTGCCTTACCATTCCTTGTTGCTTCCCTTAATACTTCCTTAACTAGTTCCTTCCTCAAAGACTTCAATGACCTCTTTGATCGAGTCATCTGTTTCCTGCCAGGGATGTGGTTGTTATAGCAGCAGAAACAGGATTCAAACCCAGGCAGGCAGTCAACAGTGTCTTTTTTTTAGTATTGAAAGATTATGCACTAAATTATTAATAGGGACTTTATCTAGGAAGTAGGATAATCAGAGGGGATTTACAAATCTATATTTTATAGTTATACAATGTTTAAATTTTATTATATATTTTTCCAATAAAAACACAGTGACGTATTATACATTCAACATTAATGAGATCACAATAATGGGATCTGATACCACTTACTACTACTGACTACTCCTTTAAAGAAATTTATTATACCTATAGAATAATCCACTTAGGACAGACAACCCACTTCGCAGTTAAAATATTATTTGACAATCCTGACTACAAAGTTTTCTTATAAAATATGAATAATCATTCTCTAACATAGAGGTCTAGACAATGTGTTGTCTATTGATACTCTTGGACTGTAAAAAAAAAATTCTTGCATAGGAAAATATTTGAAGATTATTAAATTACTATTCCTCCTATTGTTGATAATGTGCCAATGAGATACTGAGTTATAGCTCTTCGAATGGGATAAAAACCAACAGAAAGAAATGTTTAATATATACTTTTAATATTTATACTTCAGATTTTAACCACCATAGACTTTTATATTCTTCCTTTGGACATTACTGATGTATAACAGAGTAAATTTGCTTCAAATTTCATCAAATCTCCATAATCAAACTATATATGCTATATATTTTTTTCTTTTTTTTATTTCAGAATACTACAGGGATATAAACGCTTTGGTTACATATATTGCCTTTGCACTGCCCGAGTCAGAGCTACAAGTGTGCCCATCCCCCAGACAGTACACACCACACCCATTAGGTGTGAATTTACCCATCCCCTCCTTCAACTTCCCTCCTGCCTGACATTCAATAAATGTTACCTTCCATATGTGCATATAAGTGTTGATCAGTTAGTCCCAATTTGATGGTGAGTACATGTGGTGTTTGTTTTTCCATTCTTGGGATACTTCACTTAGAAGAATGGGCTCCAGCTCCATTCAGGATAATACAAGAGGTAGTTTGCCATTTTTTATGGCCAAGTAGTACTCCATGGTATACATATACCACATCTTATTAATCCTCTCATGTATTGATGGGCACTTGGGTTGTTTCCACATCTTTGCAATTGTGAGTTGTGCTGCTACAAACATTTGAGTGCTGATGTCTTTATTTTGTAGGGACCCAGATTCTAAGTCACACTACAACCTGGCTATGCATGCATTGATCTGCTTAGCCACAATGCAGAGAAGCCTTGTGTTCTCCTTTTCCATGCAGCAAACACAACATTCTCATACAACTTCCCCAGTGCTCACAGTGAGTTTCCCACAGCATAATGACCTCTAGCCAAAAAATGGAATTCAGTATTAATAATTCTGTCTCACAGCTAAACAGTTTGGAATGCATCCTTTCCAAACATTCAAGGATAACTGTTGTAATGTTCTTGATAGGTAAAGGAAATTTCAATTTCCATTTTTAAATGGTAATCAATAACTAATAACAGATATGTATACCTGAGGTCTCTATAACTCAAGAAATGTTTTATATTAGCACCTAATATTAAACTAACTCAGTCCATTAAGGAAAGGAATCATAAAAGACCAGTCTTTCTCCTTCAATTCTTTCAATCTTCCACTCCCTCTCAATGTGAAATGTTAAATCCATCAATTACATATGTGGCATTTCCTAAAAGCCACATCTAGCTCACCAGAAAAAAAGAACCAAAAAAACACAAACCCAGAATTATTTCTGCACCTCTAGGTATAGAAAGCCTCCAGATGTCACTCAAATCTAACTCTCTTGCACAGATTTACTAATGAATGACTGCCAGCAGCGAATATGCTCCGGCCCCAAATCCTTCTGCCTCTATGACGTCAAGACCTTCACAGCCCTATATTTCCTGGGCAAACATGTGGAAAAAAAAATCCAGGTCATTCACTATTGGAGCATAAATGTTAACAATCAATGTCTCCCAGCCATAGCTGTTATCCTGACCTAAGACCCATCTGTCATCAACATCTAAATCAGTGAACATTATTTTCTAACTTGATTTTACTTGAATAAGCTATTTACTTTGTAAGTGAGGCAAGAAATGGAATTAACTATATACATTTTAAGTTAATGCTGTATCTTACAATTATGCATGATTATATACAAAACCGTTCAATTAAGCATTAATATACTTAGGCACAAATTATTTCCTTTCCTCTATAAAGACTGGTGGTGAGCTATGCAGTGACTTTTCATTCTTCAATGTAAATACATGGAATACATGCAGGACAAAAAAAAATGTTTATTTTGTCTCATTTTCATAGCTACAGTAGTTTGCTTACACCCCAAACAATATTTTTAAAATAAAAATGATTATAAGCCTCTGGCATAAGGAAGGCCATCATTTTTTGTGCTCACCCCAGGTTTTGCTCCTATCTGCAGAAGCTGACTGCCAGGTTTGCTGGCTATGTGAGCTGTGACTCTACATCACAACCAGACTCAGTCTTCTCTGTGCATTTTCTGCATTCAACTCCAGAAACTACAGAATGAATGCATCCTTTCTCTTACCCATGCACACAAACGAAAACAAAATATAAAAATCCTTAATGACACGACTAAAGGAAAGACATGACTAAAGGAAAATACCTGTGAGTAAAAATCTATACTTAAAAGTAAACAGAAAGTGAGATTTTTTTAAATAGCCATATTCAGATTCAGAGTGTGTTACTGAATTTGGAATACTGAATTTGTATACAAATTGGAATACAAATTTGGAATACAAATTCAGTATTTGGAAGAGAACCTCTTCAATGGTCCCAAATAACTTATTATTTCCAGAAGAATTATTAGTTTATAAGTGAAGAATGGTTAGTTTAAAATATTTACTAAAATAGAAAATATCACATTGAACCTGGAAGCTTCTGGCAAAATAATGTGATTAAACTCTGGGAATGACATTTTGCATTCGGTGCTGAAGAAGCTAATTTTCTTAAAAGCCTGTTCATTTAAGAAGAGATATTTGTCTCATAGAAACTAAAAAGAAAGTTTTTTTAAAAAAAAAAGTGAGCAAAGATCAGCCTAATTTAACACAGCTCTATAATTAGTAGTTAAATAGAATCTTTAAAGATAAATGTTAAGAATTCTTGTTTGCCAAAACTGAACAATACTCGTGCATGCATTTTTTTAAATGATGTGACTGGTATTATCAACTGAATCAAGCAAAATCTCTGATTCCAGGATCAGGGTTGGACTGATTGCAGGGATGAGAGGAGGGGGTGGCAATGAAATTAAGTAAATCTGTACATACACAAAGGGAAGTGTATGTACATACATTTATAAAGACACTGATTCCATGTAGACAGGTAAATCCTTTTAATTTACTAGTTTTCATAAGATATCAATATTAGCACATAGATGACAGAAAATAGATAACTTTATTATGTGTCATTATGGAATCTCAGCCCATTTTCCTAGTAAATAAATCAATGTACCTGAATGAATTTTTTGGCTTGTCTTACTTTGAGCACTAACAATAGAAACAAAAGGTACTCTGAAAACTTTTTTAAAAAGTAATCACAAAAGGGCAAAAAAGAATTGCTATGGGTTGAATTGTGCCCCCCTGAACAATACTGAAGTCCTAATCGCCAGTGCCTGTGAATGTGATCTTATTTGAAAACAGGCTCTTTGATGATGACCAAGTTGAGGTCATTAGGCTAGATTCTAATCTGATATGACTGTTTCATTATAAAAGGATGACATTTAGACCCACACACAGAAGTATAAAGAGGGAATGCCATCCGCAAGCCGAGGAGTGCCTGAGTCCAACGAAAGTGAGGAGGTTGGCACAGAACGGATCCTGCCCTCATAGCCTCCTGCCGACACCTTGATCCCCAACTTCCAGTTCCAGAACTGTGAAGCAACACATTTCTGTTGTTTCAGCCACGAGTTTGTGGGATTTTGTTACCACAGCCAAAGGAAACTAATACAAGAATTGACATTTCATTGTCTAATTTCGCGTTATTTACGATCAAAATAAAATATGCTGAAATTTTGCTATTCTTCAAACATGTGAATAACGAATGACCGAGATATTTTCTTAAGAGTCATTTTTTTCTCCCCAACTCACCCATGTCAACATCTACACACTTATCAGAAAAACAGTAAAAATAAATAAATTTTTGAAGCGGCTACAGTAATTTTTAAATACAATTTACAAATGACTGTTGTAGTCATCCATATATCATCACTGCTAATAATGATGTTCCATTAACACTAGTTGTTTCATACTTTCTGCCACAGTATCAAATTTGAAGGACAATTCAGCTTATGATATCTCAGATATCATAAAAATAAAATGGGATAATGGAATAAAGAACAAAAGGTTTAAAAACAAAGTTGAAAATTTAAATAAAATTCAAGTCAAAAGTTTTCTGACATGTTGATTAATCAACATTAATGGAGCTCATTATTAATAAATACCAATGTTAAAGTTAGCGAGAATAAGCATATGAATTACACAGAGAAACCCCTTTCTTGCGGGGTCAGAGGTAAGCCAAAAATCACATTTTCCTTTACGCAAAAAGATTGGAAACTGTAAAAAGGATTCATTGACTTTGAGGAATACTGGCTATACCTTAGTTATTATAAATGAGTTAATAAGCAACAATTAAAATATTAAAGAAAAGAAAAATCTTACATAAAAATTAAAATAGGCTATTTTGCTACTGAGTTATATACTATGCCACTACCATTAAGTATAATGTACTCTTGAGAGATTAAAAAAAAAATTCAAGGTAATTGCAGTAACTAGTTCATTGTTAATTTTAAGTCTAGGCAACAACTGAATAACTAGGAGGGTCTAGTTTGGGATGGGGAACATCCTAATTTACATTTATGACAGAATTCTGTCTGCATTACTTACTATATAAAGAAATTAAGTACTTACGTAACAGTTACAAAAAGACTCTAATACCATATACAAGGAGATTTTTAAAGCTACTCCATAAAGAAGGCATAACTTCATAAAACAATTCATTGAGCTATGAGTCAAGTGGGTGTGGGAGTGAAGGAACCGGTAGACTAGGAGGTTCTGTTCAACATGCTCACACACTCAGAGCCGTCTAGACAAGTCTTGCATGAGGAAAGGTTAAGAGTGTAAACATTTTTATAAACTCACATTTTAAATGACTATAGAGCTATACTCACAGTTTTATTTGGAGGATGAAAAGCTATGAAGTAAAATAATACTGTTATTGGGATAAATATTACATACTCTAAAATTAATATTTACCTTTCCTTCCAAAAATTTTCTGAGTTTAAAAAAAGACAATTTTAAGGTATGGAGCAGGATGATTTCTCCATAGCAATTAAGCCTGAAAGTAGATTTTTAAATGATATAGCAGAAATAGAGTACTATAAAGAGATAGGGAGAGGATATCGTGCATTTTACATTTTAATTTAATGAAGCACAAAATAAAAGTATCTCTGTGTATTAAAAAGTCAAAGTTCTAATTCAAGCAACAAATCCATGATACTGGGCTATTCTCAAAGTAGATTACATTTAAAACTAATAGATGTGATATTTTTTCTCAGTTTCAAGTCATTTGCAGAATTTGTCCTAGCTTATGGTGTTTTCAAAGTTTTGAGATGAAAACACTGACGTGTGGACATCAAACATCTTTGTTGATGAGATCTGAAAAAGGATGTCTAGGAATCGCAGTACCATAAAGAGAGGAAATAGCACTTATAGTTTTAAAAAATCAAGCAGAAAGTTTTATTTGCCTAATTCCTACTTTATATCATACTTTGCACTTTCTAGGAACAACAACAACAAAAAACCCTTTCCCTTCCACAGAACCATGAAACATTGCTTTTGAAAGACTGGAAGCAACTGACTAAAAATTAAGCAATTGCTGCAAATTAAATCTGTAGTACAGCTGCAGCCATTTAAAAAGAACAGCTGTTGAAGGAATAAAAGTACACTCTCGGCATCAAGCTACAAAACATTAAAAAACATAGTGACATTTGATTAAATGGATATTTATTAGAGACAGTTCCATATGGCTTTTACAGATTCTTTTCCATAAACACCAGCTTCTCTTTTTACGTTAGAAGTTGAGAAGCGCTTAGCTCTACAACAGTCAGACACACTTTGCTCCAATTTCGTCCTTCGAGAAACAATTTTTATTTCATTTGAATGTGTATTATATCTAGACCAGCTTGATTATGTATAACTGGACTTTAATGTTTTGCATTATTTCACTTTGTGTGCCAGAATCTCTCTTCATCTAAAACTCAGTTTTCCATTCCTCAACTAATACATTATTTTTTCTTTCCCCTGTGCTCCCAAGCAAAGCATTCAAGTAATGTTCATTCAAGAAAAAAAACACACTCACAGGAATAGAGAGAATTTATCTATGCCATGGCTTTCTGGTCAGTTATTTTGAAACAAAAGTATTTGTGTTTCTATATGGCTTAGAAATGTCTTCAGTTTGCAGGAAAAAAAAGAATGCTCGTGTGAATAATAAAAATAATTTTAATCACGAAAATATTTTTCATTTTCCATTTAAATGATCAATTTTGTAATCAAAAACTCAAAGCAACAAGGAGAAATAATCTAGTGATTTCTATACTTGTCAGAGAAAAATCATTTGGAGAGCTTGTTAAATATATCACTGGGCCACTTCCTTGGAAGTGTTCAAATCAGGAATCTGGCAGAGTTTGGGGGATTTGGGAAGAGATGCTCTGAGCATTAAATATTTATTTTATTATTCTTAATAATATACAAATGTCAAAATGCTTTTTTAACTTTTTTGTAGTTGTCTCATTGTGTTACTTTATATGTAACTAGCAAAGAGTAGGTCCCACGGTACCCCTAGATTTGGTTAAGGTTAGATTTAATATGGTGAAAGTCTTCTTATCCAGGTGACCACGACTAGCAGTTGATTAAAAAAAATAAAATAAGTTAATATAGTTGAAAGAGTCACTTAAAGCAGAGAATCATTTAAACAAATTAAATGAGCATATAATAAACATTCATTTTAACTTCATACTTTCATTATTCATACATTTATTCACCAAACTTTTTGTGAAGGACTGAAACCCCTCAAGGTTTAGGTCTCCTACTTGGTATTCTGTGTCATGTTTAAAAGGAAGATAATTTAAACATTTGTAATGCAGCAGAGTTCTTTGATTTTTATACTTTTCCTAATATTTCACAATAATGTCACCTATACCTAAGTTAACACATATGCTATACCCACTTTGCCTTCATCAAGTCTTTCAAAGAAAGCATTCAACCAAGTTTTCTTATAAACAGCAATAGTATCTTTCAGCTTATAGTTCAGCAGTTTATATAACTTTTACTTAAATCATGTAATTACAACAGTCAGGATAAGTGAAGTAAACTGGCTTGGGAACAAACACAATTGTTGAGTATCAGTTGGTATTTTTAACGAAAAAACTCGAGAGCACAGGTTAGTGAGGTTAGCTAGTTAATTAAGGTCAGGTTAGCGAAGACAGTTTCTCCTGTGGTTTTACTTCAAAACCTGAATGGTGCTCTGCCTTCACTATCAATGCTAGCTTTGTTTGGTTACTTAGGGAGCTTCTCCCACTAGAATTCATCTTTCTGAGAAGATGGTAGAAAAAGCTATTCATAAATATTTCTCTCTTCGTTGCCCTCCTATGGTTTTTAAGCTGAATGGAATAGCTTTGGGGCAAATCACTACTTAAAAAAAAGAAAAGAAAAGAAAAGAAAGAAAGTAAGTTATGTAATCCAAAGCAAACATCAGAGGAGGGAAACTTCTTTCCATGAGATGAAAATGGTCAATAGACCAAGTTAAGGAAAATTATTCCTAATAGACTTGCGATTAATCAAGGCATTTCTTTAATAATAAGATCCTCTGTGTTAGTTTTGCAAGTGCTATATTTTATTTGAGAAATAACATTTTAGAAGAAATGGTTTATTATGTTAAATTATACAATGTTTAAACGATAAAGAAGTTAAGGAAATAATTTTAAAAGCCTTGAATGCAGAGGGCCTATGCTATAAAGCTAAAAAATATTATATAAGCATGATGGTGTTCTATTGTTCTATGTTGGAGTTTTATCCTGTGATGTTTCTACAATGAACTGTCATTTTATAGCCGTGACACACTAATCGCCAAATCTCTCTTATTGGTTGGCCACTGACACATCGTGAAGATGTGTTAAAGACTCAAACATGCTCTTTTCAAAAATAGTGGAGGATTTGGCATCATGGCAATTAAATGAGGCCAGAAAGCAACAGCAAGAACTTCATGGGCACAAGCTCATCTTCATTACTGTCCCTATAACCAGAAGAAAAATTTTCCTGAGATCCTTGCTTTTGTCAACAGTGATGAAAAGGACTCAGAAAATGATTGATTAAAACCTTAACAAACTAAGCTTTTGATCATTCAGGGACTTCAGGTTTAGATCATCAAACTTCTCAATTTTGTCCTTTTTTATACCTCCCACTTGCTCTGCCGCACCAGATCAATTTAAGATTTTGTTATACAATGTTAAGCTATTAACATTTCAAGTTAGAAACGTTCATAAAAGATTTCGAGTAATGGCGAGAATCTTCTAAGCAACTGCAGCTGCAGAAGTCTCTGGTCCAAGTGTCCTCAGTGTAATATGAATCACTTTCCAACCACAGGTTGGCCCCAGG
This sequence comes from Cheirogaleus medius, assembly GCA_008086735.1. NCBI lineage: Eukaryota > Metazoa > Chordata > Mammalia > Primates > Cheirogaleidae > Cheirogaleus > Cheirogaleus medius. The sequence continues at coordinate 39,730,446 of VBSM01002616.1, forward strand.
AAAGCATTTTATAAGTGTGCTCATGTTTGATCATAAACTCAAAAGACCAAGATTTAGATAATAGGATAAGCAACTGGAATATTTTTCTGCTGCGAGACTCAAATTTTCCTAGACTTCCTTTTAACTACCAACCAGGGGAAGTTTTGCAATTCAGGCCCTTAACAACAGAGACATGAGATGTGCTCAGGTATAGCACTGGAGAACATGCTAAGGGAAATTAAGGTACGAAGGTGATGTATGAACTTCAGCACTGAACAAGGAGAAGGAGTAACGAAAAAGTCCCCTGGACTCACCAGTACAATCACATCATAACCATAAAAAGAGGGCAGTTCAAAAGCACCCATTGCAAAAAATCTTTAGCTCTGATGGTACCTTTTAGACTATACTGTATTTGATAAAGCTCATTTAAAGGAAGTGATAGATTCAGTATTTTTCAATTTCTATTCACTTGTGTTGGTTACCTTCTAAAGGAATTACTAAAAACTTTTTAAGACGGAAGAATATTTAGAAGCAACAGATATGATTGCTCAACAGTTACTCTTGAGAAATATTGCAACACTATCTGAAAAATCAAAAGTCAATCCCAGCTAACTGCTATTTTTCTAAGCAAAAGTGTAGATAAGAAGCCTGGCCATGAGAAATTGCGGGTTTTAATAAATGTTGAAAACATCACAAAATATACATTTTCAAATTAGTATAATTATTTTCAGCTCTTTCATCATGAGGCTGAGGAAAATGCCTGAGAAAATTCAGAGGGACGGTAACCTTTTCAACTATCAAAAAATCTAGGCAAAAATGCATGTGCCAAAATTTTGACCTGGAAATAATTTGAGATTTACAGTAAAAGAGCGACCTTTTAACATTAGAATTAATAATATTGAAATACAGCCCCCAAAATACTGGCATTATCCTGGTTTTAATAAGGATTTCGTAATATTAAAACTTGGTCTGATTATACAGAAGGAAAATGTCATTTAAATTATATTTCAAAATAGGTAGTTCCTCTGGATGAAAATTGTTAATTCCTGGAAATTTTAACATTTACAATAAATATTTACATCATTAAATTTTCTGGCAGGTTTTAATTTTGCTTAATACATCCAATGTTTATTGAGTTCTTATTGAATGTCAAGCACTGTGCTAGGTGGGTACCAAAAATACTAAAAACAAAAACAGTTAAGTCATCAGGAGGTCACTGAAGTCAGTGTGTATAGTGGATAGAGTTATGGGTTCTGGATCCAGTACTTATTAATTATGTAACCTAACTTACGTGTTTCCAGAAGCTTGATCTAATGAGATTGTATAAAATGCAACTGGCTACTTCGAGTATTTATGTCTGATTACAACTACAACTGTTGCAACTATACAATATGTTGGTATATTTATTTTCTCAGTATCCTCTTTTGAATCATTGCTCCTTCCAATTTAGCATGCTGCCTCCAAACATGGCTCTCCTATTTATTCTACATGGGCCAAGCTGTCAGTAGGAATCAACTATCCTTATTCCTAAGAGCACTTTATACAAATTTAGATGAAGAACAATTCCTCAAGCTAATTGTCCCTCCCGCACAATCATGTTGTGACTACTGCAACTGTTGACAGACTATTTTGGAAGAACATAAGTCATCTGCAGAACCTTAAAGTTTACACATTTTATTTATTTGTTTTAATTAATTCCTTGAGAAACGAGGACTTCCGAGATTTCAAGAAGCCAAACTTGTGGCTTCTGGCAGAAGATTCGATCTGGTGAGAATGGCTTACTCTAGGGACCAGGAGAAAGACAAGCTGTTGAAGCAGAGAAATCAAGCTCCATGTTTGGTTGTTATAAAGGAAGGTGGGGATGGGTAGGGGGCAGCAAAGACGTTTTCCAAAAAGTGTTCAGTTGGTGCTTAAGGGTCTCATTCCCAAGGCTAACATACTCAAGAATTAAGAGGGAAAAAAAAAAATTCTAAGTTTCTTCCTCTTATACACAATGATGTTCCTTTAAATCAAGAATGTTTTTTTTTACCTTAAAATATAAAAATCCTTCATTCCCTTTAAAACCCTCTAGCATATTGAGTAACTATGGAAGAATACATGGATTCTGCAAGGATTGTAAATCATGACATGTGTACCAGCTATAAGGTAGGGCAGGCTTTAGAATAAAGGAATATGCATTCCCTATATGCATAACAATACACATGCTTGTTTATTCTTGGTAATATTTAAAAATAGGCCTTTGGTTTACTCAATAGCATATAGCATCTCTTCACACAGGATTGGGCTGACAGTACCTTATTAGACATCTTAATTCATCACATATTCATGCAATATTAGCTCAAGAATCATAATTATATATTAATGTGTTAGAACTAGCTCCCCCTCACCACCCCCAAAAGGCCTCAAGCTATTTTAGAAGCTTCTTTGCTAGAATCCAATGAAACAAAGCTTACATATGAAGTGAATTCCCTCAGTAGAAATTACATTGTTCCTCCTCCTCTTAAACCTCAGAATAAAGTAAGGAAAACGCTGGTAAAAAAATCTAATGATCTAAAAAGAAAAAGACATTACTTTTTCAGTATTAATAAGCAGTGTTTCCCTTAGGAATACCTATGACTACCACATGGATATAAACTTAATATTCATAATAATTTAATTCATCAATCCTAAATTCAAATATTTAACAGGTTATTTTTTAAATTTTTTTTATTTCAGCATATTATGAGGGTATAAATGTTTAGGTTATATATATTGCCTTTGCCCCACCCGAGTAAAAGCTTCAAGGGTGTCCCTCCCCCAGACAGTGTGCACCGTACCCATTAGGTGTGTATATATCTATATTGAACAGTTTTTAAAAACAAATGTAACTAATGTCTTTACTCCCTCATAATCATATCAAGAGAGCAAAATTAAGATATTAGACATCAACATAATTGTGAACAACAAATTCTATACCAGCAATAATCTCTCTAAGAGATGACTATCAGGCTGCTACGCTAATAGTAGAGATTAACTTTTATTTAACATAAAACACTTTGGTTCCAGCCTATAGACAAAAAAAAAGTAACACAAATTAATTAAGAATGGTACTTTTCTATCCATACTACAAAATGAAGGAGAAGCTTGTATTAGAATCTTTTTGAGTGTCATAGCCACAACTGGAAGAAAATGTAGCTTATCAGGGGGTAATTTTGAAAGCATGATATGTATTTAAAATTTTTTAATGAATCAAACAGAATAAATACCCTGATGTATTATTTTGTTTTCATTATCAGATGCTGGCTCTTTAAAAACCACAAGTCAAAGTATAACACATGTGAATTCCAGCCCTGACAGATCCATTGGGCAACTGCTTTGACCTCTCCAAACCTCCATTTCCTTATGAGTAAGTTGAAGGTAGCAAAACAAATTTATAGTGTTGTTGTGTGGATCAAATCAAACAGTATACTTAAAATGCTTAGCATGGTGCAAATACTTGAAAGCTATTATTAATCCCAGATAAAAACTGCACCTTCCCAGCCAATTCTCAACTGCTCCTACTTTTGGCAGCTTTTCTCCCCACAAGTACTTTTTCCAGCCAAGTAGCTCTAGACTAGTTCAGTTCAAAACATAACTACCTGTAAACAAACATTGAACTTTACTTAATGATACACATGCTGACAGATTTCAGGGACATGTACAAATGTCTGTAACTAACTTTGAAATGCATCAAAAAACCTGGATGCATCAGTGGGTAGATAAAGTGTTGGAAAAATAAATGGATATGTGATTAAGCAAGTATTGTAAAATGTTAATGGTAGAATCTAGCCACTATGTATATGGGTGTTCAATGTGATATCTTTTCACCTTTTAAGTATGTTTTTAAATTTTCCATATACAAAGTTGGGGGGTGGGTAACATAACTACTCATCATATTTCATTGAAACCTCTCTGAATCTTGAGAAATTCCAAGTTTCAATTATTATAAAGGGGATAGGGGAAAGAAACTGAACTGCCACCTTCTTTGTGTCAAAAATGTTTGGAAGGTGTTACTAAGACATTCAAAAGTTTAACCGAAACACAGGAAGCCTGAGTTGTCTAGCTAATGTATGAATCACACAGATGAAATCAATAATGGTTTTCCTTTCTCCCATGATGTAACATATCATGTCAGTTGGTCATGAGATTTCCTCTATGTTGATCTGACCCCACTGAAGAACGTACCAATACTTGACAGCACTAGAGAGAATATACGATAGAAAGTGATTCTTTGCATCTCGTGCATTAATTTTTAGGAACCAGGCTGTGTGTCTATAACTCTTAAAATGTCCCCACTACCACTTACTCCACTTTCCTGCCTCCAAACCCAAGCCAGCAAGTAGACAACCTCACTTGTTTTATGTTTAAGGGAAAAAACTTTAGCAGAAAGTCAAGGTTCTTTTTTTAATCTCATGTTTATCTAGCTAAATAATGAGTTTTTCCTTTGATTTGTGGCCTTAATAGTTTGTATCTTAGCTAGAAGTACTGATCTTTATGATACTACAAAAATAAAGTATTTACTAATGAAGCAGAGGATCATTATTGCTGATGAGAAATTGGAAGGCTGGTAAACGGTCTTCTTTCAAACTGCTTGATAATTCTCATGATAACCAGGGGTATAAATTTGTTGGTACACAGTATTTAGTTTTTGCTGTGGTATTTTTAAAAGCATGGAAAAGAGGTATTTATAATGAAATATTAACTCTTACTTTCCTATTAGCAGCTCCAGATGTTATAGGCAATCCTAATCAAAAGTGTAGTATTTCTTTGCTCCAAAAGGTTATCCAATGGACTTTAAAATTCTTGAAAATGTCAGAAACACATCTTTCCTTTCTTGTACCCTAGCAGTGAGGAAGCGTTCCCTATCGTTTGCTGGAAAGAGGCATCTTCTCAAAAGATCGCACAGCAGTGAGTATATGGGCGGAATGAAGGTTAGCCCATCTGCACTAAATTCCCAAACAGCATTAGTAGTTAACAAGGCAATGTTTTCATGTTCTGTTTTTTTAATTCATAACCAACAGTAACCCTGTTAGACCAGAAAAATGAATGCTCAGCTGCCACTTCATTGCTAATGACAGAAAGGAATATAGGACATTCAGCAATTATATTCTTAATCATTTTCAATGTATAGTTTAATAAGTACTGACATTTTCAGCCTACGGATTCAAAATAATTTGATGGGATTTGCCAAGGGTGATAATTTTGTTGTCATATCTTTTTGCTCTTTGGGGAAGGACTTTTCATCTAAACCCCTAGGCGCTGGTTTGAATCCCTGCGGACCCAAACATATGTTTCGAGGGACTCATACTCTATCCTTCTTGGATAATTTAGATAATCACATGGAATAAATTCCCCTTTGATGCCAACTGTATTCTGCAGTAGGTTTACAGGATGTATGATGCCACAGAATGGAAAGGGTAGGTAGTGACCAAGCCAGGGTAGAGATATGAAATTTTAAGTTCCCATCTTTAGGGGAGGGTAGAAATATTGTTGAATTGCTTATTTTACTCAAACAGTCAAGTTTCTTTGAATGTTTCTTGCAATTCTTTTATAACTTTTATATGCCAATCACAGAAGAATTGACAATCTCTACTTATTAACCACCATAACCACCATCAAACCTATCCCACAAAACTCAAATATCATAAAATCAAATATTACACAGTACAACATAAATACCACGTGTCTCCTCGTTACCACCTGGCATAGATATTACCAAGGCATTGATTTTTTTCCCAGTCTAAAGACATGATAGATAAGTTTGCGACATTAGTGTTTTGCTTGTCAATCATAGCAATACTGTGCTAGTATGTTTCCACATATTTTCCCAATCCTCAAAATCAGAATAAAAGCTAGAATAAAACCTTTCTTTTATATGCCAAAGAGAAAATAAATTTTTTAAAATGCAAATGACTAAAGCAAAGAAATTTAGGTAGAGGAAAAACACCTGATTTTAAATTCCATAACTTCTAAAACCAACTAAAATGCAAACGGAAGTATTTAAACAACTCTTGTGCTGTGGCTTCTTGGCTCTGAGTCATTCTCTGCCTGTTTCTACTTGGGTGCTTATCTAGCACCAGCCTCTGGCATTCCCCACCAATGCTTCCAAGAACGTCTGCTTCTCAGTTTCTTCCTTTATTAGGAGTACACAGCCTGTGTCTTCAGCCCATTTAAATCCCATTTTCTTTCCAGATACACAAAACCAAAGGCATTTCCTTTGTTCATTATATACCAAGCATGCTTAAAGTTAATGAATCATTTAATTAGGCAAAGGGGTTGCAAAAGGCTTTTATATCTTTTTTTTTTTTTAACGCTTTACTAAGATTTTGCCATAGAACAAAGCTCACATGGAAAAGCAAGTGTGAAGACACTAGGCCCAAAGATTTGGACATGTAAGGAAAAGATGAGGAGCTCAGAAATAGGAAAAGAAAGGGAGGAGAAAGAAAAAAAGTGCAAATATATATACGTGTATATTGCATGCCTACCTTTGGATACATGGGAAGAAAAAGGGAACATTCCCTCATCCTTAAGTGACAGAACTGTTTTGTCACTCATGTCTGCTCAATGGTGAGCTAAAAAGAATACCTAACGAATCATTTGGCTGATCTGGTTACAAAGATCTAACAATCACAGAACCTTCTCACCACCAACTCCACCTCCACCACCAAAACAGCAAAATAAATTCATCTGCTGTGGCAGAGTGAATAATGAACAGTCCCCTAAAGATATCTACATTCTAATCTCTGGAAACTTATTTTATATGGCAAAGGGATCTTGCAGATGTGATTAAATTAAGGATTTGGGGACGGGGAGATTATCCTGGATTATCTGGGTAGGCCCTAAATGTAATCTCAAAAATGTCCATAAAAGAAAGAAGCAGAGGGAGGGTGAAGGACAGCAGAGGCAATGTGAAGACTGAGACAAGATGCTAGGCTCTGAAGATGGAAGAAGAGGCCAGGAGCTAAGGAATCCAAGAAATGCAGCTCTAAACACTGGGAAAGGAAAGGAAAAGCATTTTCCTCTAGAGTCTCCTGAGAAAGAAAGGCCCTGCTGAAACCTTGATTTCGGCCCAGGCTTCTAACTTTCCAGAACCGAAAGAGAATAAATGTGTGTTGTTTTAAGCCACTAAGTTTGTAGAAATTTGTTACAGAAGCCATAGGAAACTCATACACCTACATTAAAATTGAAAAATAACTGTTGTCATCAAAATGACTTTAAAGAGAGTGAAAATTCAAAATTATCCCAAGAAAAAAAGCACTTGCAATGTATACAGCTGACAAAAGATAATGTATCCAAAATACGTAAAGATTTCGCATGCAATTAGAGGATGACAAACCACTAACTTTTAGTAAAGTGGTCCAAAAAACACAAAGCGGTATTTCATGAATGGCTCCTAAATATATGAAAAGAAGTTCAACTTTATTATTAATCATGGACATGAAAATTAAAACCACAGTTAATTTCATTTCGCACTCATATTTGTTGGTGTGTAAAACAACACTCTGGGGTGGGGAGAGTTTATATTGTTACAACCATTTTGGAGTGTCGTTTCAATCTATCCAGGAAAGCTAAACATGCACATGCCATATGACCCAACAATTTCACTCTCAGGTATACACCTTGGAGAAATATTTGTACATGTGCACCAAAAATGTATGCATTGTTTTATTCATACTCTTAGACAGTAACATCCAAAAATATTAGAGACAATCCAAAAGTCCATTCATACTAGAATGGATATGTTATTGTATAGTACCTTCGCATGCAGAATTAATATACATTGGGAAAATGAGTGAACTATGGTTATATACAGCAACATGGTTGAATCTGAAAAACAATGTTGAATGAAAAAAGCAAAATAATAAAAGAATACACACAGTATGATTCTAATGCTATAATGCTCAAAAATAGATAAAACTAAACATATTTTTAAAAAATTATATTTTTAAGAAATTCACATTATGGAAAAACTCTAGGGAATGATTTTCGCAGAACTCACGGTACAGGTTAACTGCATAAAGAAAAGAGGAGCAGGGGATCAGGGTAGAGAACTCAGGGAGATGTATAGTCACTGAAAATGTTCTCTCTCTTAAGCTGAAAAGTGGAACAGGAGTTTGCTATTCTTTAAACTGTACATATATATACTGCTTCATGTGCATGATATTCACAAGTGAAGTTTTTATCTACAAAATTCAGTAACACAACTCACCAGAACTGTTATAATAGGAAATTAGATACTGATCTACCTCTCCATTTTAATTGTTTATTATTGATTGCTGAAAAAGCTAAGGGTCTTATACTTTACTACATGTAAGATTACATACAACATGCATATATTGAGTATCACTTATAATATATTAATTGAAACACATTTAAAAGATTTACCCTGTTGGTAAATAAGAGTTGCAATTTATTTAAGATGTCAATCTAAAAATATGCACTCTTTAATGCCTTTAGATACTAAGCTGTTTATGTTCCCAAACATTTTGCCCTTTAATCCAAGCCAAATTTAAAAATTCCCCAAAACAAGATTAAAAGCTACACATTCCAACATTTAAAAAAATTTCAGCGGAAACCCTGATAAGATTTAGAATTTAAACTGTTATTTATTTTTTTCTCAGTATACAGAGATCCAATAGCTACTTACTGTTTTTCTGAGAAATAGTTCTTAAGATGAGTTGCAGCTGTGATAATGTGGTCATTTAGATTAATGAAACCCCTGAGGAATGACTAGATTTAACAACTGAAGAGTGTTGGGTTTTAGATCTAACTAAATAGTTGCACCTTTAGGAAGAAAAACAAAGTAGTATCATTCTTCAAGTTTCCAGAATTTCCTACTAATTAGGGTTTGCAGTGGGAGGGAAGGGAAAGCTCAAGTTGTAGGAATGTACAAAAGCTAACTATAAAATTGACTTCCAGGATGCCAACTATCAGACAGCAGAGATTTTCCACTAAAAACACCCTGAAAGAAATAAGAGAAAAATGCATGGAAGTTGGCTAGAGTTTGTTAAAGACACTCTGAATTGCTTTATGGAACAACTGAGTAATCCCTTCCTGGTTGTCTTTTCCCATCCAGTCTCCCAAGAAATATGTTAAAAATGCAGATTCCCGAGCCCCAACTCTGATCCACTGAATCATTCTCTGGGGATGGTACCCAAGAAGAACCTAGGTCATGTCAACATATATTCAAATGTAAGACTCTACAAGGGACTATAGGCTTTAAGAGGGTAGGGATGTATCTCTCTCAGTGTTTAATTCAGGGCCAATGTGCACCAGCATGAACATAATGGCTGTTTATAACTGATGCTCTCTCTGACCAATCACGTTAGTGCCATACTGGTGAAAAATAATGTAAACATTACCATATCCCAAGTGCCAACATAGTAGCCAGCCGGCATTAAAAATAAAGGCATTCAATAAATATTTCTTGAGTAAGAAGATCAGAAAAATAATCTTGAGAGAAACATGCATCACATATCAAATATTGTTTTGGTATAAAATCTAAAATCCATTACTTCTTTGAAATGTTCAGTTTTAAATAAATAATACTAATTTACCCAGAATCCAAAAACCTAGAACACCTACTTACTTTCTTACTTTTTCAGTCCTGATTCTGAGATTTTAAGTACTGATGAACTTGAGGCAACAGAAGAAAAGATTATTTTTGAAACTACGGATCTGCTGTGCAGAAAATAATAGCGATGGTGCTTTGAGATTTGGAATGGGGAACCCAGAGGGAAAAGAAAGTATGATCAGACTCTGTATCTCTGGAAACCGGGATTTATGGAGCAAAAGCAAAGAGGAAAGGGGATTAATTCAGGCCAGTGGCTCTTTCTTTTGTTTGGCTGCATGTTAAACTCACCTGGGGAGCTCTTTAAAAAATACTAATGCCTGGCCCTACCCTAGATTTAATTGATCTGAAGTGGAACTTTCCATCAATCATATTGAAAAGCTCTGAAGGAGCTTGTAATGTGCAGACAAGGTTGACAATCACTTGTACACAAATTAAAAATTAGGTTGTTCTCCGCCCTAAAGGTATGCTACAAAATCCTTTGGATATTTTGAAGAATTCAAATGCTAGGCTGCTCTCCAGATCTGTTGAATAAATCTCCAGGGCGAAACCTGGGAATGTGCATGTATTAGTCAACTCAGGCTGCAATAACAAAATACCATAGACTGGGTGGCTCAAACAGTAGAAATTTGTTGCCTCACAGTTCTAGAGACTTGAAGTCCAAGACCTAGGTGCCACCGTGGTTGATGTCTGATGAGGGCTCTCCCCTGGAATTGCAGACAGCAACCTTCTCACTGTGTGCTCACATGGTGGGGGGAGATAGCTCAAGATCTCTGGTGCCTCTTCTTATAAGTGCACTAATCCTGTTATGAGGCCCCCACCCTCATGAACTCATAGAAACCTAATTACTCCCCAAAGACACTTTCACCAAATATTACCACGTTGGGGGTTAGGGCTCCAATATATAAATTTGGGATGGGAGAAGGAAACAGAATTCAACCCACAGCACTGCATTTTAAAAGTTTCATGACAATTCTGGTGCTTATTTAAGGCTCATACTTACAGATTCATAATTCAGAGATTGCTATTTAAGAAGAAAGGAGATAAATCTCATCACCACCACTTCCACATTCACATCCTTAACCTGTCCCCAATCCTGTTTAAAGTACTTTAATTGAAAAAATATTATCAACTATAATAATACACTTTTCTGACCATTTACACCTTTTTATGAGAAGCAATCCAAAATAGCTATTTAAGAATTTGAGCTTTGTAATTAGATAGTTCAAGGATCTAACTCCTAATGACAGTGGTCACACTTGATACCCTGGGACACAACCCCCTCCCTAAGTAGATGCCCAGCTCAGACATCATGAATTCGTACTTCCCTCTTTCCCACTGAGCTCAGATACAGCCTCAGAGCCCTTCTTAACACAGCATTACAGTTCAAGTAGGAACAACACTCAAGATAAAATATATTTTCCATTCTTACTCTAAAAACTTCTATTTTGTGCCATGAAGTCCATCAACAAAATTATTGCTTTATTAAGACAAAATTTTGGTACATTACAAAAAAACAACCACCCTAACAATTAAGAAAATAATGGATGATACTGAATGATTACTGTTATGCAAGTCAGAAAAAACAATCTGAGCTTTGTTAACACATGTGGCACAGACAGAACAAACCAGAAAAGAGATTAAATTTAAAATATGATTTCCAAGAAGAGGTGGAGATGGAAGTAAATTCAGAAAACAAGGAGATGCAATTTCCAAAGTTGTTATTGGCAGAGAATGTCATTTAGAGTTTCCTGAAAGCTCATAAAGCTTCTGCCATGGAAATATCTATTTTGTCTGCCTCATTCTCCACACTGACCTGTAGCTTCAGAACTAAAGTGTTATTTACAATTACAGCACTGTTAAGCTGTGTTAAATAATTTATTCTGTTTTTACTTCCTAAATAACTTAGTATTTCCCCATTCCTCTCACATAATATTTACTTTCAGAAGCCATCAAAAATGTATGCTGTACCTAAAAATATTATGCTTCTCTAGACATTATTCCATACGTAATGTCTTTTAAAAACATATAAAAGGCATCTGTATTTATTAGAAGGAAATTTGAGGTGTTTCTAAATGGAAATAGTTCCTAACTAATTATTATCAACAATGTAGGAAAGGAATGAATTTATCAAACCCAAGGAGAGTCAGCTTCCATGCTGAGTAAGTGCCCTGCGTATGTGTATAGCTTAGGAAAGTAACTCTGAAGACAATTTGGAAGACTGATTGGGGTGAGGCTAGAAACAAAAAATCATCAGGAGCCACGACCACCATCTGCGTGGGGAATAACTAGACGGCCTAAGGCTGCAGGAATAGAGAGGAGCTGAGAGATCTAAAATTGGCGGAACATTACAACATAATAAAAGTGAGAAATGCAGTTCAGAAGGCAGGCAAAAATGGATGTTGGATGTCACACCCAGGTAACTAGAAAAATACTGAGTATTAGGGTGGCTAGGAAAATCTGAAAAACGTCAGTCACTCAGTGTTAAAGAATGGCTTGGAAGTCTTTCAGTGTTAAACATGAACAAATGTGCCTCAAAAGCTGCCAAGACATTAAAAAAAATAATGATAATGGTGTGATCTCTGTTTGGCATCACTGACTTCTTATACCGCATGACTAGTGATTCTCCAGCATTGACCATCTCTGGGTTCTGAAACATAGAGGAGAGGTAGTGAGCTCCAAAGCTTCCAACTTCACTTCCTAGTTCAGTATGGGATTGTGAAGACACAAATAATTGGACCATGTTAATGATACACTCAGTGACAAAGTGGCAGCCTCGCAGTGTGCAAATAAGCTATTTAGTAACCTCTCTTCTAGAGTTATTTCACAACACAATGCCTGCCAGAAAAGACATTTGAAACTTTTGAGAGGATGCTTAGTGGTTCTTAGATCCTTTGTGTGGAGAGGTCCAACAAAATCAATTACAGTGCTTGCCAATCCACCACTAACACGCAGTGAACAAACACTTCTTAAGTACTCGTTTTTAATTTCTCTCAACAGCAGTTAGGTGAAAAGTCGTAACAACAGTGAAATAATTCCCTTAGGTCTGGCATGCTTGAAGCTGCATATGGAAGGGGAAATACAGAGATTACAAGCGTAACCTGAAACACTATGTTGCTCTTAGTGTCAGTATCCTTTGAATTGCCTCCTGTATCTTCATATAACCATGATCAGCAAGAACTTACTAGGTTTCTGATGTCCTGCCAGGCATTTCTCTTTATCATTTCATTTAATCTTTACAGTCAATCTTATAGATCCCACTTTATTAGGGCAATTTTACAGATAACAAAATGGGATCCAGAGAAATTAAGTAATTTACGGCCACAGGCTAGTACAGACCTTAATCATTAGCCATTCTAATTTCCAGACAAAAAGCAAATCGTAATATGCAATACATACAAAATATGCAAATTGTTATTAAAATGAAAGAAAGCAAGATTCTGAGACAGCTCAGAGTATAAAAGCGAATACTCAGAAATAAATTGTAAATGGAAAAATAAATGCCATAATGAATTTATGAATAGAGTTCAATCCTTATAGAACAATGTTGCTATTTTAAAACCTAAACAATGCTATTTACTTTGCTTGAGCATAAGAGACAAAATCACAAAGCTGGCTACAAAAGACGAACTTGCTATTAATATGAATTTAAATAAGTGTTTTAAGAAATGTTCTTATCCATTGACCAACATTCCACTGTTTAATTAGGTTAAATATTTGGATTAAAGTGGCTATCTTAAAAATGTGTAAAGAATAAAGTCCAAAATCTAGTAAAAGATGCCAGAAGATGTATATTCAATGCATTTAAGAGAGTACCACATACTTAGAAAAAAATAAACTAAAATGAGAAATTTTTAAAAATCCTCCTTTTTATAATAAAAAGTAATAATTCATTTTTTATAAAACATTTAATGCTGAAACATCTAGACTATGGGGTAATGGAAAGAGTCCAAAGCAAGACTATATGAAATCATTCCTAGACTATCATTATAGTTAGTTCATTTTAGAATTAAAGGTTCCCACATATATGAACAGAAGAACAGTATTATCACTGATCCCCTTTGTTTTGTTTTCTTCTTAAAGAATCTTCCATTCATTTCACATATTTATAAGCTATCATTTTCAACCGAGTTTGTCTGCCTTTCCTCAAATCAGAATTTTTTAAAAAATGAAAACCAAATTAACTGAGAATTCATATTTAACAGCTCTCTTCTTTTACTCCCAATGATATAAAAATTGAACACACTTATTAAAATAACACATAAGTTGAGTAGTTCCACAACCAAGAAAAAACTCTGGAAGGCATATTGAACAAAAGCTGTCTACCCAACCAGGACAAAAACAAAGAAGTCTCAAAAAACTAATGAAATTTGTGCTTACTTCCTAAAATTTTGAATTCGACACGAGTTCAAATGACAATTTATTTTTTGTCCTCATAACTATAAAATGAGAAGCACACACTTTATTCTATTTTTCAAACCAAAAATTTGTGATGGGAAAAGACAGATACCTTTAGTAACAAGAGCAGGGGGTGGATGGCTAAAAAGAAAGGAGGAAAAATGTATCTTAAAATTTGAACTTCATCAGGCACAAAGCCACAATCAGGTAATCATACTTATTAACAGATTAAGTGGTATCTCTATTCAGATTGGATTTGTCTAGAATATCAGCTACACAAAAACAGAGCTAGAAATGCAAAAAGAGACAAAATGGCCTTTTATATGAGACATTTTTAAATAATACAGTAGTCATAATTTAGTCTTTAAATAACTTCTTTAAAAGTACACTAAAAATAAAAAAGCATTAACTTTCTTTTATTCCCTTTCAAAGCAGTACTCATAGCTAGTCATTATATTACATTATAATCACCAGAATGCAACTCAGGGCACCCTGTTAGATGGTCCATTAACTGGCACCCGTCTGCTGCTACCTCCTCACCTTCTTGAAACACATGAGAATTGTTAATTCCCATTCAGCAAGGACTCTTGACTGCTACAACTCTATTGTTTTTGTTTTTTTGTTTTGCTTATACGTGTTATAACATTTGAATTTTTTTAAAAGGTTATTTGTTCATATAATAGAAAATAGCTTCATTCACAGATCATAGCTGTCAGCGCAAAGTGTCTGTGCTTCACAGAAGCATCTTGTTTCTTTGCCTGACTTCCAAGAGTCTGGCTGTTAGAAGCTGGAAAAGGAGGAAATTTCCATGTTGCATAACACAGTTCAGTGTCCTGGACAAAGGGTGGGGCCTCAGGACTCCCAGTGACTATTTGTACAGATCTCTAGGGAACATGCTTTTCAAGAGTCAGAAGAGAGAAAAATAAATGGGCCAGAGGGTCAGGTTTTAACCTGCTGACTTAGTTTATTGGCTCTCCACACTTGCCGATAGCCTCTGCACCATGTCCATGTAAACATGGTTCCTTATTGATTGAAAATCTCAGAAAGGGAGATGTAAAATGAGCAATATTTTTGGCACAAATTGGTATTATTTATAATGCTTCTCTCTTCTGGAACATTCTTTTAGATATGGTCCCTCAAGTTCTAAAAAGTAGGAACTGTTTGTCCTATCTGCTCTCCCCATTTCATGCAGCTACAGGACTTTCAAATTTTATATTTTCTATTTTATTCAGGACATGCTACCATTTTAAAATTTTTAAATAAAAGTACCTAAGATATTTGATATTCCAGAACACATAAGTATCTGGCTTGAGGAGCTGGTATAAAGTTGATATAATACCAGAGTTGTGAGCATGTGTAATCTAACAACTTAATATGAACTAATATAAAGGCTTCTCTATTCTTAGAATACTTACACTACAGAAATGAAAAGGATATACTAATGAAGAGAAGAAACTGTGTAGAGAAACTCACAATTTCATTGACTTTTATCCTCAGACAGGAAAGTTTGATGAACTAAGAAAAACACCCAGAATTTTGATAAACTATATATAACTTCAAATTTATTTTTTAAAAAATTAAATAAATAAATGGAGTGCCATGAACCTAGAAACACAGAAGTAAAGAGTTAGGCACAATGTCTAAGCTTCTACTTTCATTTTCAGGATTCTTTTATATTCTTGTATGTTATTAACTGCTTCTTAATTCATAATACTGAGACTTGCTTGGTGGTATAAATGGAGTATAATATTTTATCAGTTCATAATGTGGTGAGAGTTTTTAATCCCAAAATATTTGTTTTCCTCTCTATAAGATATAGTTTGATGGTAATTAGTTGGATATGTCTGGAAGGCTTTGGATAAACAGACACCAGAACTTATCCACACATTAGAAACTAATGTCTGTGCCCATATGTCTCATTTCATTCAATACAAGATCAGCCATTTTTAGTCCTGCAGTGAGTCTTCAAGGAGATATAAAATTTGCATAACAGACTACCCTGGTCATAGAAATTAGCGTGGGCTTAGGACCCTATGTGAAAACAGACTGGCTTTGAGAGTAATCCATGATTCAGCCCACAGTAAAACATCTTACCATCATAATCATCCAGAATAAGATCTTACATACATAGTATATTTCAGGAGCCTGTAGAATGACACTGTTACCATAATAAATTGCAGAAGAGAGAATTATGATAAAAATTAGCTGAGTAATGGAAAAAATAATCATATATTTAAAATCATAGTTATAAATTTAAAAAGCAAGACATGAAAAAATTATCTAGGTATTGGTTTGCTAATTGGCAAGTGGACCTTGTTAGGTGAATACATTTCTTTCTAAGTACATAAACGCCCATTTTGAAGGGGCATATTAAATTTGTGGATCTACTGAAATACCATTTAAAATATCACAGGCCTACTTCATTGAATTATTATGCAATTACATTTGTGTATATTTAATATAATGCTAATAAGACCAAGAAAATTTCCCATCATTTCAACATAATTAATATAGGGCACACATTTTTAGGAAAAAGTCACTCCGAGAACAGAGCCATCTAGTGGCAAGTGCAGAATGATGATTACAACACCCAATTAACAGTGAGTATAACAATATTTTTAGTCAGTATCATCACTAACAACCTAAACCACGCAGTAACAAATTTTAAATGGTTCTGCTTTTCAGAAAAAAAATTCAGTGAAAAATTCAAATATAAGGAATGTGTAAGCTCTTATGTATTATAGTCTTTATTTTTTGAAACCAAAAAAGACTAAAACAAGAACTATACACACATGCACACACAATACACACAGACACAGAGGCACACACAAGGTGAGGGAACTGGGTCAAAATATTAATAATGTCCAAGCTTCGGTAGTGGATTCAGTGTGGTGTTTTGTCCCCTTCTTGATACTTTTCTGCATTTTCCTCAGTGAGTACATATTTCTTTTATAATTAGAAAATATAATATTTCAAAATACTTTAGGAGAGTACTAAAAATATGAAAAATAAATATCAGAATAAAGTCACTAATCTTTCAGAATATATGGTATTTTCCACTTCTAATTGTACCTCCTTGTAGATCTAGAGATTATTTGCTGTTAATAAACAAAATCCTACCAGCTGAAATCATTCCTCAACCGGGAGTAAATCACAATAGAAGGCATATAAGCTTGAGGTTTGACTGAGCAACAAATAACAAGTAAAACATATTTATGTAAAGTTTTCAAAATACATACAAATTACTTTTCAACATACTTAATACTGCAAATAGCACACTGAGGGAGAAAAGGAAAGATAATTATTTTCATGTTTTAGATGAAGAAATGGAGCTTTAGAGAGATCACATATTTATCTCCAGCTCTGTCATTAATAAGTTAAAATTCTTCTGACTCCTAGTCTATTGTTCATACTATAACAATTCTGATGCCCAGAACTTAAATTACCTGTAAACTATTACCTATATCCTCTTAAAAAGTCTCATTGGCAGCAATAGCAATTGTTCTTATTCCTATTTATACATAGACATAGGTTATGTACTATAGCTGAGAAAATTTATTTTAGGTATAATCTGAGTATAGATTTTACTATCCTAAAATGTGTTGATATTTTACAAGAGCTTTTTAACTAAATGAATACCAAATTGCAAGAAAGCTTGAAGCAAATGTTTAGAGTAAATGGGGAACAAAGGGAAACTTTAGACGTCGAAAATAATGTTTTGAAAAATCTAAACAAATCAAACTAAAATTAAAAATGGACCTAGCAAATCACAACATTATATAAGGCAACCCTGAGGGGAAGAACACAATTCCAATAAGAGGCCAAATCCTAACCCTAATCTTCACAAATAACCAAATAGTAGTTCAATTTTCAATCTTCCTGATAATCAAAATTGATTCGGAAATTCTGGGATTAAGCACTTGTCAACAACAATAACACTTTTAGCATATTTTCTACCTAAAATTACAAGATATGTATGAGATCGAAGACTGGTAATAACCCTTGTTTGGTGGTGTCAACTTCGTCTATATATGGGTAGCATCCAAAGCAGAGAAGAGTTCAGCAGGGAGGTGGCAAAGGAAGTACTACTTCATCTCTTTTTTCTTCCTTTAGCATTCATTTTATTCCCATGCTAATTACGATTTGCTCAATCTTCTGATACCATATCTATATTTTGATACACTGCAGATAAATAATAATAAGCTACTTTAGGAATAAGACAGGATATTATACACTTGTACATTGACATTTTGACTGATACTTGTCTTTTGTGCATCTGGTGAAGCAACTACTCAAAATTCATTAAATTCGCTCCAAGGTTATGTTAGTAGGAATTATGGGTTTTTTTAAAAAAAAAAATCTTCATCATCATTATCATCATCCTTTTCACTTACGGGGTTGAGCCCAAACTTTAATATAGATTACACTTAGGAGAAAACAGTAGACAAAAACGACTATATTAATCTAGCTTTTCCAGATAACTCCATCATTCTATGTTTTATATCTCCATGTAAAAGTAACTAGAAAGAAGAAAACAAATGCATGTAAGTGTGCTATATATCACTTTTACCAGAATTTCAATTATTCACATAGCAATCACCTTAGCCATGTTATGAACCAACCACCCACAATATTGTGCACTTAGTGTTTTTCTTTAATTTGAAATTTTCTTCAATTGGATTTATTTTTTATGACTTTATATTACTACCTAAATGGAAACTCAGTAATACTTTATATAAGTACAAAGTGGCCATAAAAGTAAAGTCAATGAGAAACTATGCCATGCTGTCAAATTCTCCCAAGATCTTATTTCCTGACCAACACTGAGCCTAAGGCCTGCTCTCTGTTACAAAGGAGTGATGTTAAAGGCATACTAGCTCCACACTGAAATCTGTTCCCCTTATCTTAACCAGAAAAATTAGAGTAGAACTGAAAAGCAAAGAACTTATTAAACATAATATTTATCGGCATTTCTGGTTGCATCTAAAATAACCTTTTATACAACCACTGATAGGGACTCTATGTTTCAAGAAACACTGTAGTCTATTATACCAGGTATGCATTTCTCAAATAAAATGTTACATTTTATCAAGAATGACGGTGGTTAAGCTAAAAACAGAATGGCATTCATCTATGATCTCAATGAGTGAGGGAGGGTAGTGTTTGACTATGTGAATGGAAGTAGTGAGTCAAAAAGAGGGCGGAAATGCAGAACTCCTTTGAGATCACCAACTCCCATTCCCCTGCTTAAACTGATGAACTATATGGTCTTTAAAATAATCAGGCTGAAGCTATCTTTTCAAATAGCAAATATTTTAAAGAAGACTACTAAAATTATTTTCCATAATGAATACAATAGCATTGTCTTTGTTCTAACTAATCAGTTATATGAATTCTACCATACTATTAACATAACCAACTTTCATATTATTCCCAAAGCTTAAGGATCTCTCTAATTTACCAGGATTTTAGGTTTTTTGTATTGCATTCTTCTTATAAACTATGTGTGAGATGCATCATAGAAATACAAATATCTTTCTTGATACCATCTTATTTCTCCAACCATTCACATCCTAACAAGATTTTGCTTTTAATAAATTACAGTACATGCTTTCAGCAAATGAATTACCATCATTGTGGATTATATACTTGTAGGTCAGTTATTAAAACAAGCAGTATGAAAGAAGAAAATTACTAAAATGAGTAAATGAACAAACATGTGCAGATTGTCTATTGACTTTGAACTCCATCCCCATTATTCTAATTCACAGAAGGCGGGATGATTCTAAACCACATTTTTCTTAATCCTTAGCCAGCTGGCTTCTTTTCAGGTTATGCCAAAGGGAGGCATTGGTTAGAGATTTGAAGGTGGAAGGAAGGGAAGGCTGTTTTTTTTTCTGCTTCTAGCAGAGGCAACAGCAGCAGAGGGATACTGTGAACCACAGCAGGTGACTACGGCATGTGCCAGCCTAGTCATTTTAGAAGTATTAGTAGAGTTGGCCCCTGAGGGACTACTCAGCAACAGTAGCACAGTTCTGCTCTAAGAGTGTGTCAGAAGCACCAGCCACTCCCACAGCTCGGCATCAAATGCAATTTCATGGTCTCCAGCCCTGGGTGGTTACAGCTTTCTGATTTTTGGATAGTAGCCCTTTCTCCTTTTTGCACCCCCAGTTATCTTTGTAATTGATTTTTTTCATTCTATATCTTGCTGCTTATATTAGAGTAGGTTCTGACTTTCTGAATGGGCACTGCTGATACACAATAAAACCAGTATAACTCAAAAGTATTTTCTCTTCCTATCATTACTGGCATTAAATTGCAAAGTTTTGAAATATATATTTCAGATTAACGCTGCAAAAACCTTCGAATATGTTAAGTATAAATATACACACTGCATACACACTCAACACAAATTGGAAGAACATACTCTAAAATGATAAACAATCTCTTGATAGTCAAATATACATTATTTTTTCTTCATATTACTTTACTAACAAAAAACATATTAAAAGGTACATGAGAAAATATAAAAAGATAGAAATTATGCTAGTTAACTTCAAAAATGTCTCTAAAACTTTTACTCTATAAGTATAGTATACTTATTTTATGTATATATGTATTTTATGTATATATATATATATATTTGCCTTTGAAGTTTTCCATCAGGATGATTTTCTGCTTGTAACGAGGTATAGGTTCGGAGTCAAACAGATAACATGACTATCCTAGTCTGACCACTTCATAATTACATAATATCTATAAAAGTCTACCTCACAGGGTTGTTGAGAATTTTCCATGAAATTACAGTTGCTAAAACTAGGGTAGCAGTATACCTTCCATCCATTCTTTTGTTTAAATAGCAACTTGATACATACACAAAGTCACCAAATTACAAACAACAGATGCTTGTTTTGAGGGTACAAAGCAACATTGAATTGGGGAAAAATTTCCCCATCTGACAAGGAAGTACTGTTAACATTTGACATATTTCCTTCACCCTTATATCAAGGTACTTTTAGGCACATATTATTTATTACCTTAATACTCCTTTTTTAAAAATTTAAATTTTTCCACTCTTAATGTTTTACCATAAGCATTTTTTAATCACTCCATGAGCCACCATGTTATTGACTATATAATGTAAGTAAACACCATGTTATTGACTATATAATGTAAGTAAACACCATGTTATTGGCTATATGATGTTGTATAGACAACATTCCAATGACCCCAAAAAGCTGTAGCCATGCAAAAGACAGACAGCATCCTACTTGTGTATTTGCTTTTTACTGGAATAACTCTGTTTCTGAATCTTAGGAATGACAGATTGGTTTCCTATTTACCTTCAGACAAGTATAGCAAAACTAGGGGACTGATGGGTTTCTTCAAGTTCTTCTAGTTCTATCTGCTTGTAGTACTGAAAACTCCTCCCAGAGGTAGGCAGTAGGTTGAATGTTAACTGTAATTTTCTGCATCCATTTTTTCCTATTTCTAAGGGCACATCTGGTAAGAAGGTGGGAGAGGGCTACTGACCAGATATCATTTCTAAACTAAAACCCAGCCCACTCTTTAAACCTACATAAAGAGATTTTTCCCAAAACATTACATCATCCCTAAATTAGTTTTCTTGGAAATTAATATTTATGCACCTCGATAAAATTCAGGATAAATAAAAGGACTATTATTGAAAAAAAGGAAATAGTGGCAACAAATTCAATAGTACATTGGACATAAATGGAAATTGCAGAAGCACATAAGAATCAGTCGATAGTAGGACTCTCAGGAAACATATTAATAACCTTGAGGAAAAGCTACAGAGTCACCAGGCACTGACTTTGTACTTTTGCAACAAGCAAGACAGCCACATGGTGTATAAATAATAAATAAATCCATGTGAAGATGAGCATGTACAAAAAAATGCAAATTCACTAGCATATTAAAGGATCCAAGTTTCTAAAATCCAGGAACAAAATCTGAAAGTATTTTTGAAGAAAAATATGTCAAAGATCATACCTGCTAATGTTAGTAAAATTAATATATAAAGAGATCACCAGAATAATCATCATGTCTAACTACATAAAGAACATTGTGAAAACTTACAAAGATAAGTTCAAGATGCAGCAATTTTAGTGAAATGAAATAATCTTTCTAAATGATAATTTATCTGACATGTTTATTAATTTAATCAGGGCATAGTTCAGAAGTTCTTTTTTAAAAAAATATTTTTACAGCATTGCCATACACCAACTATGACAAATTTAATAATATTGCAAGTTATTTTTTTAACAGCTATAACAACTCAGATAAGAAAATGTTCTGGCTTTTAACCTGCCAAAAGTTGTTTAACCCTTCCCTATGAATAGAGACATTATACCCTTTTCTACCAGTTGTGTTGATAGTTTAGGAAATCTGTATTCTGTTCCAGATCAACCACTTGGATAACATTATATGGTAATTTATATATAAAATGTGTATATATAGAATTGCAGTTAAAATATTTCATATAAGGACAAAAGAAAACATACATGAATTAAGGTATATATTTTATGTCATGTATATGCACATACAAACCCATGCATATATAAACCTTAATTCATTTATGCCTCATTTTATTTATAAGTGAAATACTATAATACCATTGGGAATCCTATAAAAATCTAGGATACCTATATAAATGTGAGGTCTAAGTATAGAGGCATTAATATTAAGAACAAAACTAAGTGAATAAAGACAAAACTTTCCCTGCATAGAATTAGAAAATAGAATCTTTTCCCTGTAGTGTCCTCCATATTATTATAGAAGGGGGATTCCTTCTTCATTCAATGTCCTTTCTAAGATTTTGCTTGAAATTTTATCTCTTTGTGAATTGCCAGGTTTGTTTTTTATGTTTGTTTGTTTGTTGTTGGAAATAGATGTATTCATGGGAATGAAGTCATTGGTTTGCTTTGTATAAAGAGGATTAAAAGGATTTCCTGGATGAAGGCTTTGGCCTAACTCAACCAAAAGAGGAGAAAGCAAAAATTAAGTCTAGTTGACAAAACCATCTCTATGCATAGTCTGACAGAGAACACGTATTCTCAGGATAGTCCTCATGCAAAATCACAGGCCCTTTGCTTGATTCTTGTGAGCAAGTCCATAGCTTTAATTCTTTCTCCTGTCATTAAGTGCTACTCTACAAAGAAACAGGAGAACTATAAAGGATTATTAGAGTTCTATAGTGACAAACTGAAATGACCAAATCACTAGTTGTTCACCTACCATATGATGCTTGGCAACTCTACCCATAGATACACATATACCTATTTGGATTTCCAGCAAAATTTTTGGTAATAACTATTATAGTATTAACATACTGGAGTATTTTCCTGAGTTGATCATGTTTTTAATTACTGTAACTCTGGCCTATTATTACAAATTAGTTTAGCTTTGTAACTAATGATTTAGGTTATGTGAGGTTTGTTTCACCCTGCAGCACAGAAATGTGCACTTTTATCAACATTTTGGGAATAAAATTTGTTAAGTGGTCAACTTTAAGGTATAAACATTATGGCTTAAATATGAAATATTGATACTTACTTTACTAAATCTTCCACAATTTGTTTGCATACTATCTCTTCTTTGGTGATGTGACATATTACACAAGCAAACTAACTCCCAGGGAACATACTACCAAGTTCACTGTTTTAAAATTCTACCTGCTTCTGTCTTTTAGTAAACTTAAGTTATTTGACTTACTCCTGTTACTCAGCAAACTTATTTGGGGCAGAACATAGTAAATGCCTCCGATTCTGTTTGTCAGGATGCTCTGGATATAAATGTTTAAACAGGCAGTTCATTTTTAGTCATCCCATACTTTTAAGGATTTTTTTCACGTAATTTTTGTCAAGGAAAAATATTATCTTTGGTGATCAAATGCCAATGTCTTTATCATTGAAAATGTTACACTGATAGAAATTGATGCTTTGATGTCAGAAAGCATCACACAGTAACAGTCCCTAAAATCTGCTTGTGCGGGTTCAAGAGCCATTATCTGAATGGATTATTCTACTTCCCATCTCTTAGACCTTTCCCAACCTTTTCAATATTTTAAAATATTCACCTGCCCTCATACTACAAAAAGAAAAAGAGAGGAATAGGAGAGCAGCAATTAAGAAGATGTTTATCTACATATTTATAATTAGAAAGCTTACTGATTTTAGCATAAACATATAGCAATGACAGGGATCTGTTGAAAAGCAGGTCACCATTTCTTAGTGCATATTTGATGCCATAACATACAAGAAGGCTTGCTCAAACATTCTTCCATCTTTCCTTACTTGGCAAGCATCTCTTGTTCCATACCTACTATGTGCCAGGAACTCTGTTACCAGCAGTGTTCTTTAGCAATGAATAAGATTTAAAAAGTCTTCCTTTTATTGAGCATGCATTCTGGTTGGAGAAGGCAGACAACAACAAAGTAACATATGTCAGGTGGTAGTATCAACAATGCAGAAAAATACAGTCAGGTACAGTGGTGAGTGTAAGTATATATGAATTGCTTTAAATAAAGTACTATGGGGAAGACTCTATGAGGAAAACTAGAACAGAGGCTACAAGGAAATGAAAGAATAAACCACATGGGTATTCAAAGAAGCACATCCCAGGCAGAGGAAACAGTAAGAGCAAAAACCCCAAGGTAAGGACACACTTCGGTTCAAACAAAAGCCAGGAGCAGATGTGACTAGAGTGAGTAATAGCAAAAGTGTCAGAACATGAGGTCAGAGATATCACAGGTAGACAGATCATGTGAGCTCACCGGCTGGGTTAAGAACTAAGAATTTTATTCTGAATGAGAGGTGACACAATTGCAAGAATGCAGAGAAATTACATGATCTGATTCACCTTTCAAAGGATTAGTTCTGCTGCTGTGTGATGAATAAACTATAAGGAGGCAAGGGTGGAAGCAGGAAACCTTTAGAAGGCTATTGAGACAATTCAGGCAACAGGTGAGGGTAAGATGGTAATTGTGTAGGTGGTAAGATGGTAATTGTGTAGGTGGTAAGAAGTAGTGAGACTCTAGATATATTTTGCAGTTAGGTGGAATAGGATTTGCAGATAGATCAAATGTGAGATGTACGAGCAATAGAGTTGGGAAGGATGACTCCAAAATGTTTGACCTGAACAGCTGGGAAGTGTAATAGGATTATCAACGTGTCAATAACATAATTTCCTGAACATGATCCCTATTTATATTTTTAAAAAAGTTTCTAACATTTTATAGGTTTCCTTTCTGCTCTCTTTAACCAAAAAATTGACCTTCCTGATTAATTTTACTCAGTTCTTAGATACTCTGACAAATCACAATTCTCTCTTTCCATTGTTTTTGCTACCTATATACCTTCACTTCAGCAAATGTATATATATTAGCAAATTTGTCATCCAAAACCAGTAAGTCATAAATCTGGGAAATAAAACCCCATAAGCCTGCCACCTAACTTCCATGAGGCTGTCTTTTAAATTCTTTGCAACTGCTGATTCAAACCAGTGGTGCAGGCAGACATTAAATGAGTACCATAGTATTCTTTCTAAAGGTGCTTAAAAAAGACAAGAGGCTGAACATTCTTTCAATCTTGTCAAGACAGCATTGAGGAAAGCAGGCAAGCCACAGCACTATGAGGAAAAATAGCAGCGTCCTTAGCAGGTGAATAAGGTACACACTTCCCTACTCAGGGCCTCATCATCTAATCAAGGTAAACTGGTGCGAGCTGCCAACGAAGTGTAAGAGTCAAAGGTCATTTGATGTCAGGGGTCTGGCATGCTTCCCTTCCACGTGTTCGCCGTCTATGGCTGATGTCTATCATTAAGTTAAGCCCAAGTGATCCTCAGCGCATGATGGGAGGGTGACTGTTCCATGATCTTTGCCAGCATTTCCCCAGGTGGGTTCTGCAGATCATTAACCACATAAGATGCTCTGAGGTGGAAAAAAGTTTCTCTGATTGAGCAAATATAGGAAATGTTCTATTCTACATTCTTCCTGCAGAAATTTAAAATATTCCTTCAATAAAGGTTTTGTCAAGTCCTGTGGTAATTAAACCATTAACTGTTTAACTAGCATTTCTCAAACTTATTTTACCAATAGATAAAGAAAACAAGGACCTTAATTAAAACAATGAGAAGAGGATGACCATTTGGAGACACACTGCAAAGGAAAATTGTCAAAATTTGGTGGATTGTTTAATCAATGGATGAAGGAGAGGTAGGTTTGAAAGAGGATTTCACTTCTTTACCTGATGACCAAAAAAGGGGCAAAATTACATATTGAAACAATTGATTTCCAAATTTAAAAAAATATTTTGTTTTAATTATACTCTTCAGGCAGGATTGCTATGTTCCATACACTAAATCAGGCACCAAGAACAATGAATGAGAAAGAAACCAATCTTGCTTTTGCACGACTTAGTCTACATGAGCCATTAGGAGAACTAGCCTGCTAAGTGCAGAGGAATGCTATGATTTGAGAGCGCTAATACTTAACTTGGGTTTGGGAATGTGGAAAGCAGTGTTCAGGGAAGCATTCCAAGAAGAAATAACATGTAAACTGAGACCTAAAGCAGCAGAGCATTCTGGTCAGTTGATAAGAGAAAGAAGAGTGTTGAGATATAGGAACAAGATTGACTGATCAGATGAAGGGCCCAGTGAGTCAGGGATAAGCAATAGAACAAAGAAAGATGTGGTAAGTGTGCATGTCATGCACAAAATGAAGAGGTTAAACAGAGTTAAATAAACAACTGTCTGTCATTGCTGCCATATTGTAGGCACGAAGATTTCTAAATGAATATGAAATTTGGCTCTTTCCAAAAGAAGTCCAACACCCCCATCTAGTACATGAGAAAATTCTTCTGGTTACTGGGATGCCATGTCATATGGTGGAATTAAAGAGAGGGAAAAAAACCCTTTTGCTTTCGGATCCCTCTCACATTCAAAAAGATCATTGGTCCCTTCTCCCACACACAAAAAATTAAAACCCACAGGTGAATTAGAGACCACCAGACAGTGTATAGGAGAACTGTTCATACACTGAGGTCTGAGGGTTGGAAGTTTGAATTGCGTTCTTAAATACCTGACATTTTACAATGACTCTGTCTTCCATAGCCTTTTTCAAGTGATCAAGGCATACTTCCAAATACTAAAATTCTGCTGACATATCTAAAGGGATTAAAAGGGAAATACTAGATTTAAGCAACATGCAGTGTAAACCTGAAACTGCAAGTAACTTTCTGCAGGTAACTGGGCTTTTCTCTTGCTCCTCCTTCACACTCTTGACTCAGCTCGAGTTAAAACTCTTTCCTGCTTTGAACATGTTCTCAGAGTCAGAAAACAGAGTCTTCATGAACCCAAGTAAACTCTCACTCTGTTTAGCACCCACTTGCTGTAATGCTATACTTCTAACCCTCCATTAGCTCAGCATCCTGATATCCATCTTCATTTGTAATAAAAATACATTTGAGTTCTCAGTTCTGTTCCACTGGTCAATGTCCCTATCTTTGTGCCAATACCAATCTGATTTAATCACTACAGCTTTGTAGTATAGTTTGAAATCTGGCAAATTGATACCTCCCATTTTG
>VBSM01002616.1:39758115-39819034 GCA_008086735.1 Cheirogaleus medius
GATCCAGCAATCCTACTACTGGGCATCTACCCAAAAGAACAAAAGTCACTCTATAAATAAGACACCTGCACTCGAATGTTTATAGCAGCACAATTTACAATTGCAAAGATGTGGAAACAACCAAAGTGCCCATCAATACATGAGTGGATTAATAAAATGTGGTATATGTATACCATGGAGTACTATTCGGCTATAAGAAACAATGGTGATATAGCACCTCTCGTATTTTCCTGGATACAGCTGGAACCCATTCTACTAAGTGAAGTAACCCACGAATGGAAAAACAAGCACCACATGTACTCACCAGCAAATTGGTATTAACTGATCAACACCTAAGTGGATATATAGGAATAACATTTATTGGGTGTTGGGCAGGTGGGAGGGGGGAAGAGGGGATGGGTATATACATACATAATGAGTGCAAGGCACACAGTCTGGGGGATGGTCACACTTAAAGCTCTGACTTGAGGGGGGAGGGGGACCAAGGGCAATATATGTAACCTTAACATCTGTACCCCCATAATATGCTGAAATAAAAAAGAAAAGAAAAAAAAGAGATATGAGGAAACTTTTGGGTGTGACTGACATTCATTATCTTGATTGTGGTAATGGTTTCACAAAAAAAAATACATTTGATTTATTAAAATATGAGCACATACCTACAAACCATTTTTGATACACCACGATGGAGCCAAATTTTAAATGACTCTTTGTTGATGGCAACTTGAACTATTTCTAACACTTTTATCCAATTTGACATTTGAATAGCATTCTATCAAATGTTAAAATACTATGAAAAGGACCATCCATCATCTAAGACACCAAACTCATGCACCTTTTGTAATATTTTATGAATCTTTTTCACTTTTCTCAACAAGGCAGCTTCACACTAAAGGAGTTTTCCATTTGAAACACAAATCCAAGCACATTGGTACCTAGCTGGTACAATAGAAGGATATGCAAATTTATTTTTACCTGGTTGAGTAAAGGAATTAGGAATATAGCACTGTCTCCTCTACAATTCCTTTTAACTTAGAATTACAAAAGTCAGGAAGAAGGGTTCATTCATGTCCCTGGCTCATTGGCCCCTGGATGGCAGGAACTAGGTCTCATTCACTGTTCTATCATAAACTCACAATTTAGCATATTTAGCATAAACCTCACAATTTTTGGCAACTAGACAACCCTAGTAAGTGCTCAATACATAACTGTTGAATGAACACACTAGTAAAAGCATAAAGTACAACTATTATAAATAAAGCATAATGACTGGCAATATTTATAAACGAAACTAACCACTTGGTTGGAGAAAGAATGTGGTGCTGAACTATTTAGCTGCATTTTGCCTTATAAACCTATTTTCTAAAGGAACTACTAAAATGTATTAAGGATTATGTAGCATTTGAAAGATTTGGAAGAATACAGATTGTTACTTAATCAAAGGGCAGAATGACTAGGAGGAAAAAAAGACGATTCCCCATCTTCCCTTCCTAGAGGACAACTTGGGTGGAAGATCTTTTCACTCTCTAGGTCTGGACCATCTATAAATAAAGAAGAACATTCTTAGCAATTCAGCAAGTGATAAAAACATATCTTAAGAAGGATAATGAGCCTTAATAGAGGCAGTAGAACACCAAAATAAATCCCATTTAAAGAGAATAAATGAATCTTGTTACCCCAAACCATTTTTTTAAAATGCATTGAAATTGATACTTATATACTCTGTCTTTCAAAAATGCAATGTGGTAGTCCCAGCTACTTAGGAGGCTGAGGCAGGAGGACCACATGAGCCCAGGAGTTCCAGACTAGCCTGGGCAATACTCTATCTCAAAAAAATTTTTTAAATGTTTAAAAATGTAATGCAATTACCTTTTACAAATAATTTTTTTAGTGAAGTTGAGAAATAGTGGCATTATCAATATTAGAAATTTGAGTAAGTGCCTGCATTCATATACAAATTTATGAAAAGATTTTGAAACCACTTAAGTTGGGAAAACCAAGGCATAATGTTAAAATATCTTGACTCCAAGTTTCTTTGAAGCACTTTATTCAGAAATGTCTTCTATCAAAATTTTTGTAGGCTACAAAATTGTCTTCTTCACCAATTTTATCCCCTGTTTTTGCTTAACTGTAATCCACTGTCTACTTTGAAAGATAACCATCAATTTCCTAGGACTGATGGCCTTAATAATAGGGAAAAAACCCCACCCCAGGGCCCCATGGCTGAACTCACTGCTGATTGGATGCTTTTTGGATCCCACTGCTGATTGGATATGTAAAGCTTGTTGCTGATTGGATACTTTTTGAATCCCACCACTGACTGGATAACTCCTCATGTTCATAGTTGATTGGTTGTGTGTAACCCCAAGAAGTGTATAAAACCGGAGGAGAACAAGGAAGTGGTGCTCAGAATTTGGTGGCATGCCCCTCTGAGCCCACCGGCGCAATAAAAGTTGATTCTCCGACCCTCTGTGTGCTTCTCAGTTCTTTCCCCAGTTAATCGCTGTAACACTTGCTGGAACATTAACATTATTAATAGAGTTAATGTATGGCTAACCTTTTCCTCCCCATGTCTTCCCATCTCAGCAAATGACAGGTTCATCCTTCCAGTCTCTAAGAACATAAATCCATTAATGTAAGAAGATGTAGGAAAAACTAAAGAAGTATTTCTCCTACTCTCACACATCTCTAAACCCTACTGACACCAGATTCGCCAGCAGACACCACCAGCTGGGTATCCTCCGATTCAATTCAATGTCAACATTATCTACCTGGAGACAGCATCAGATGCCACAGTTTGAGGGCTCAGTACCACATGACTGCCTACATTTCAGATGCCAATTGCACATCCCAGGTTGTGACTTGTACTACTGACCGACCAATTATCAATCAGAGATCCCATGATCCCCCTGTTTGGGTTGAATTAATTTTCTAGAGCAGCTCACAAAACTCAGGAAAACACTTTACATGTGGTTACCCATTTATTATGAAAAATACAAAGCATACAGATGAACAGCCAGATGGAGAGAGAGATGCACAGGTAAAGCATGGGAGAAGTGGTACCCTCTTCCTGGTATACCACCTCCACATGTTCACTACAAAAGCTCTCCAAACCCTGTCCTTTTGAATTTTTATGGAGAGTTCATTATGTACGCATGACTGATTAAAGCATTGGCCATTGGTGATCAACTCAACCTTTAGTTCTTTTCCCCTCCCTGGAGGTTGAGGGGTAGGGCTGAAAGCCCCAACCCTCTAATCAGGCCTCGGTCTTTCTGGTGGCCAGCCCCCAACCTAAAGTTACCTAGGGGCCCCCAGTTATTGAACTCATTAGCATACAAAAGATACTCTTTTTAAGGGTTTTAAGAGCTATATGCCAGGAGACAGAGATGAAGACCAAATATATATTTCACAATATTACAACTAGCAAATTCATTTAGCTCCACTTTAAGACTATCTTCCCACCACCTTCAATGTCATTTCCAAGCCACCATTATCTCCCACCTGGATGGTTTGCAAGAAAAAGACTTGTCTCATGCTTCCATCCTTGCCCATCTACAGTCTAATTTTCATCCTACTCTTCCAAAGAGCAAGTCAGAGCATGCCACTCCTCTGCAATGTCACATCTTGTCAGAATAAAACCCAGAGTCCCCAACATGTCCCACAAGGGCCTCCATGACCTTCTGTCATGCCACTCTTGCCCTTGTTCTCCCACTGAGCCCTCATCTGTGAGATTTACACTCACTGTTTTCTCTGCCTGGAATTCATTTCCCCCAGACATCCACAAAGCCCCCACTGCCTTGCTTCTTTCATAGGAAAAAGCAACTTCCCCCTTATTAATTTGCTCCTCCCTGACCAACGTGTATGAGAAAGATAGCTATGGGACATGTGTACCACCTATAGATAACACTCAGCCTGCTTGATTTTTCTTCATAGCATTTATTCTACCAGATATATTATCTATTGGAATGAAATTTAAAATGAACACAGGAGTCATCTACTTGTTAGCTGGCATTCTAAATGCTTAGAGTCTGGCACATAGTAGGCACCCAGTAAGTGTTCATTGAAAGAGAGAATTAATAGTTCCTAACAAGTATTGACAGACCAAGAAATGAACAACAGCATGATGCATACCTGGGATCCAGGACACAAACTCCAATGGCTACAAGAGCAATGCCCCCACTACTTACCAACCTTGTTCCCGGCCTTCCCCAAATGTGACATTACCTCTGGGAATTAACCTCCGTGGGAAGTGATGCATTAGATATCGTGAATTACAAAACATAACAAAGCTGGAGGAATACAGAAAATTAAGGTCCTCTCTCACTCCATCTCAAAACACTCAATACACTGTTCCTCACTCAGTAGGCACTCAATAATAAATGACTGTCTGGAAGTGTAGTCATTTTTATTTTACTGGAGAGTAAAGAGGAATGAGAGATGACATGTTCTCATGACTTGAGCTTATACAACTGGACAAAGGGAGAGCGCAGTAGTAGTAGCAGAGCCAGGCTCTTCGAGTTCTCACAAGACACAAATTCCTAGTTATGCTGTGGATGGGAAGGGCTTCATTTCAGGCATGTAGGGGAGAAAGGGGAGAGGGAAAAATGCTCAGACTATGCTATTTTTAATTTATTTGGTAAGAATGGCTATTTTTCCCTCTGATATTCTTGAACCACCCAAATGTCATGTTTCCATGCACGGCTGTCTGGATGCTATCAAAGGCATGGCTCTGAGGTGAGAGGAAGGAGTCATATGCTCATCTTCTCACATGCTGCTACCGCTGCTGATTTTTTTAAAAGCTTTGTGACCTAGAAAGGAGATGTACGGTATGAATGATGCACGGACTGCAGAGAGCATAGGGCGTCATCAGTCTATTTATACCTCCAGGAAGGAAAAAATGAGTACAGGGCAATGACTCTATATTCCAAGGACTGGGTATGCAAAGATCGTCTGGAAGAAACAATAAACAACAGAGCGAGGGAGGCATTTATGCCATCAGTGAGAAATAAAAGGTGCAGCCATATTCCCATTTTCTTTGGTCTTCCAAAAATTTGGTTTGCTTTTAAAGAATTTCAAGTTGATCCCCTGATATTTCCCACTACTGTGTAAAGTATCCTTAGTCTGAGTTAAATACACTGCCACCCACATTTCAAAAATTGGCTTCCCTCCATATGTGCATACACACTCACATTTGGCTATCATCTGCAATCATTTGGATACACTATAAGTCTTGGGGGAAAGTTTTTCAGGGTTAAGAAAGTACTTGGAAAAGCCTTACAGTTACTCCTGTGACTTAACTCTGAGAAGGGGGAAAAAAATGAGATTTACACAGATTTCTACAATCTGGGAGAGATTTTTTTCCCCAAGGTATGGAGTTCATTTTTCTTAAACGATGAACTATTTCCAGGACAAAGCAGGAAAATAAAAAAAAAAAAAAAAAAAAAAAAAAAAGCACCCAAGCCCAGCTGTTAACACTTATCTCTGCATCACTAGAGAATATATAGCACCAAGCTTTACTTCTAGACTTCCATTTGTTTCCAATGTAAGCAGGATAACGTGGAGCCCACTAGAAATGACACTGTGAAACTTATCCATTTTGCTTTTTAATAAACCGTTTGCAATTTCTGGCAACTTGATTTGCTTTCGGAGTTATTTTACTGGCAAGGGCGATGGATTCGCTGACAGCTGGCCAGAGTATGAGGTTCTAAGGCTTGATGTTAGGTATTTCCTAGTGCAAAATTTACTGATGCACATAGGCTCACACCTGGAGCCAGGATTCCTTAATGGAATACAAACTGATATTGCTTTGAATATACCCAAGGCTCACAGCAAACACTTCCTGTTTCTATCACTTTCTAAGTCTTCTTCTCATCATTTCTGAGGAAGACAATTTAAAGCTTGCTTCACCCTTTCCTTTCATCCGCTGAAATCCCATTTGGTTTTAATTCACTGAGCACGCACTATTGTCATCTGTTCACTTCTTCCACAGCCTGACCTATAAAAGGGGTGAAGCTGAGTCTTGTTCAAATCAGAGAGAATTAATGCTTTTAATTCTTTCCTTTCAAAAACATCCTAGGTAATTTTTGAGCTTATAAATGTCATGAATTTGTTGTCAAGTCAATGATATTCTTAAATCAGTTGCTACATGTAAGAAACATAGTGACTGATGGATACAGTCAATGGATTTAGAATTAAAGTAGTAAACTTATCTGATTGACTAGATTTCTCAAAATGTAAATGGCTGATATAAATCACAACCGATTTGTTCTGTTGTTTTTGTTTTATGCATGGGCTCACAGGTTTAAGCGCTATTGCTCTCTGTTGTTCCTGTGTCCTCATGCCAGAAAGGAAAAGTGGGCAGTGTGAGGCTTATTAGATGAAAGACACATGCACGTGGAAAGCTGATATTCATGATGGAGAGGCCAGGAGCTGGAGGAGCAGGGATGAGGAAAAGCAGGACAGACACGAAAATTCAGCCACAGGTACTTTAAACTAACAGCTACTTGATAAATATTTGTAGGATACTCATGCGATACAGGGGAAAGGATCATGTCCTGTATCATCTTTGAAAAATCCTCTACATGCATCATGCTACCAGGAATGGGAACTTGATTTTCATGTGCTTAGTAATTACAAAGGTCTCTTGTCTCTTAACTTTCTGCTACATAAACCAGTACCACAAGATCTACCCTCCTCCTCCTCCACCTCCTCTCTCTTTCTGCCACAAAGAAGTTAACCAAATGAGTCCGCCTTTCAATGGAGATCAACCTGGCACAGACAAAACCAGTTGTTCATTCAATAGATTATGGAAGTACCAACATTCAGGGGAAGTTTGGAACAATTTGGCACATTTTCTGAGAGGCAGAGCAACGGTGTTCCAAAAGAAAATTCGCTACATGAAAAAAGCAGACCAACAGTTAATATCTACTTTGCTTTGTAAAAAGAAATTTCATTTTCATGGAATAGGGTTTCTTATGATTTCCACATTTAATCTTTAACTTATGCTAATGCATCTCTTCATAATTGTCAGCATAATTACTGTGAAGCAAAAGAAAGCAAAGGGACTTATTCAGACATATTTAACCTATACACAGCAAATGGAAGGAGATAGTCTTATGCAATTTTTAAAAAACACCACAGGAAACAACCCAATTACTGATCAGATTTTTTGAAGCAAACAGATACTTTAGATTTCCCCTTTTTATGTTTGTATACTTGATCACACTGACAGTCATCATTCCCGAAAATAATGAGGTATTACCTAAATAGCTTATATCAGCAAGGAATTCTGGCCTAACTGTATTTGTAATTCCTCCTCTCACCAACACCTTCTTACATATCTATGCAGGTAATGAAGGTCCTATATCGAAGTTTGGGGTGAAGACTATAGTGATACAGTTTAGCAATAGCCACAGACGGGACAGAGTGAGATTTTCTCTCCAATGGTACATTTATATTAAATGTCCCTTAAATCAATTTCTACATAACTTCTTGCAAAAAGAAATAACAACCAGCAATTAGCATTGACAAAGCTAAACCAAAGATGAATATTAAGAAAAATATTTTGTTTCTATTAATATGACATTCAGTATACCTATAGAGGAGCACTTCAATGTGGAATTTTGACTCATTCAAACTCTGCCCATTACCACTGACAGATAAATTATGAAAGATAATCATGGCCTCCCCTAAAATAAGGATCCCTCAAGCATGATATACACACACACACACACACACACACACACATATATATATATTCAAGGATAATTCAACCTATTTCCTGTGATACTGCCTTTTTAACACTGTATCAGTGGACAATATAATTTTAGCATGTTTTTGTGCATGTTTTTGCACATGTTCACATTTACTGAGTTAAGTTTAAGCACATGCTTCAATATTCAGTGTTTTGAGATAATAATTTTAAAAGACACATAAATCACACATCTTAAGGTTTTTTTTTTTTTAGTTTTGACTTCCAAACTGCTAGATTTTTACAAACTACTAATGAACATCAATTTCAAAAGAACTGTCTTATAATTTCTGATCTTTAAACACATTGCAGTGCTGTTAATGAAATATTTCTATTTGTCTCCCACTTTCAGCCATATGATGGGATTGCACTTCCCTGTCTCCTTGACATTTAGTGAGGTCATGGGAGGTCAGTGAAATGTATGCACAAGGGGTTTGCATTCCTACGAGCTAGAGTGCTCAGAGCCAGTTTGTAACTTACCATGTTCACCCTGCCCCTCACCCCACCATGTAATTGTGAAAGCACGTGGCATGGGGTGCTTCCCTCAGAAGTAACTATGGGGAGCAGACTCTTCCTCCCGACCCACACAGATGTGAGGGAAACCTTTTTTGTTATAAGCCATCAAGATTTTTGCAGTGATTGTTACTGCAAGCTAACTTAACCTGTCCTGACCACTACACATACCAGGTTGTGATTAGGAATCACACACTGGATGTTTGATAAAAAATTATATGAAATAATTTTTTTTTATTTCAGCATATTATGGGGGTAAAAATGTTAAGGTTATGTATACATGAAACAATTTTATACATAAAAGCCATTTTAATATGGACTTTGTAGCGTCCATGATTGAATTCCATTTTGGTGTAGAACTACATGTTTGGACATGAGATTTGCACATTTTGTATGAAGTAAAGGGTTAACAAGCAGTTCGATATTTAACAATAAATGAGAAAAATAGAGATAGATGAACTGATCCAGAGGTGCAAAAGGGTCAATCAGAAAGAAGCGCTCACCCGGGAAAAGTAGAAGACTGAGAAGACAAGATTTCAGAGAATGGAAAATAGTTCCAAATGAAGCTAGAGAGCTTGGCTGGGCCTTGCACATCATACAGAGGAGCAAAAAAGGCATGCTGTGGCCCCTGGGCACACTGTAAGATTATAAGCATGGGCACTGTTTGATCAGATCTGTAATTCCAGAACGTTTCTCTCTGTAGTTTGAAGGCAGAGTTGAAGAGAGGGAATGGGTGGAAATAGAAGGGTGAGATGAAACAAAAAGAGTAATTGGGAGGAACACATTACTCATCCTGCTCAAAAACATCCTAGGAGGGACCACAGCTTACAGAATGAAATGCCTCCAACATCAGGGGACAGAGGTTAGTGGTAAAGGCCCCAGTCTCTCATTTCAAGTTCAACTTGTGCCACACACTAGCTGTATGATGTCCTGGGTTCTTTATCCATAAATTTCTACTTCTTGGGTTTATCATGAAGATTAAATAATGTATGTAAAAAATGCTTAATTTAGCAAAGCAGCTGGCTTTTAGTGAGAGTTAACTTGCTTATCTAGTGCATTTTATGATCTATGACATAAATAAGCCATTATTCTTCAATACCATATTTTTTTCATTCTTCCTCTACTAATGATGTTGCCTTTGGCTGTGTCTTTCCCTAGTCTCCATCTGCTCAGATTCCCCTCATCTTTCAGGTCCAGCTCAACTACAGTCTACACTACAGGCTTCTCTGAATGTTCCCTATGCCCCAGGAAATAATTTCTTCCATTTCTGAACTATACTACAGTTTCTAACTGCTTCATGGCACTTAGTTATAAATTGTTTGCAGGTTTTATTTTTCTCAACTGTATTTTCCTTTAGCCAGTATGACTTCTTATTTATCCATAGCATATTCCTAGCAGTGCTTAGTTTTTATGCCTTGAACTTATTGATCTTCGTTGAGTAACTCAAGGAATTCAAGCAAATCCTAACATATAATTTGATTATAACTTATTAGTATACTATTAATATATGTTTTTATTCATAAAGTGTGAGAAACAACAACTATTTCACAAAACTGTTCGTTTTCTTCCTGCTTTTACCTATAATAATCAAAAGTTAGATAGGTTACGTCATTCTTTTAAAATGGCATGGCATATTGATGCCAAATTCTAAAGGAAAATTTATAATCTCTGGTATAAACCTCTAGCTCCCAATATTGCAGGAGCAGAAAGGGAAGAAAGCTAATCTTCCACAACTGGTCAGATAGCATTCTTCACTTCCATGGCCATAAAGGTATCACAAGGCTAATAAGTATCCTTAAAAACAACTGGCTGTTGAAAAACAATTTGAGTTTTCCCCAGACTCCACCACCAAGAGTGTCTGTGTCTGGGTACTCTCTGTCTAGGCTGTAGTAAACAAGCATTCAAAAAGTGTTACGTAAGTGATGTGACTTGTTGAGAAATAGATTTGCACTCGAAATGCAACTGGCTCCTGTAGTTTGATCATTGTAACCTGAAAAACATATGGCCTAGCCTAGGCCACTTAAGTGATCAAACCAAATTAAAAGGGACTTAGAGAATAGTTCTTGCTTACCATTCTGATTTCAACTTTTCTGAAGTAGGCTTTGACTTTTAACCTCTACCCCATGAACTACTCACTAGAGCCAGCTCTAAGCAACCTATAGGATCACAGATCCATCCCAATAACTTGTTTTCCCTTATACATTACTTTAAAATTTAAGTCTTTTGGAGGCCAAAACTTAAAAATTAAATGCTAACTATTCCTTGTAAAACAGGAGCAGTTATCTATCTAGGATACTAACCTACTTCACAGAACATATCACTTTAACTTTTCATACCTCAACACAAATGTTCATTCTTTCAAATGTCCTTTGCATGGGCTTCCCTCATACTCATTAGACTCAAAGCTTAATTAGATTTCTTTGGATCTTACAGCATACAATGACTTTTAATTTTTTTATTTTGATACAGCGTCCAAATAAAGACAATCACAAAAAAAAAGCAAAACAATTACTAATTTTGAAAGTATATCAACATAGGTAGGGAAATTATCATTTACATACGGTTCCTTTAACCAAAAACATCACCAAAGCAAGGCTCTACTAGGTAGTGCTGTCTGTTCATATTTTTTCCAGGCTGACTTTTGCAACATCCTGATGTTTAAAACTATTCTGTCATGGAAAATCTGTCTCTGGGGTGGGATGGGGGAGGGTGTCCCATTTTCTTTTAAAGTTATAATAAGAAACAGACAGTTAAACAATACAATAAATTTCTTGTATTTAACATTTTGAATTATGCATTGCAAGGATACAAGGTAAAGATAGAGATATGCGTTTGAAAGTAAAAAATTAGCAGAGACCACCTATGGCCACAGCATGAACAACACAGTAAAATCAAAATATTTTGCCTTGTAAGAGAAGCAGTCAGCAATACTCAGTGATCTGAATATTTTTCAAGTGCAATAAGTCATACATCAAATAGAGTTTTTATTTGGTTTTCTTTAAATGTTACTGTAGAAATTACAAGACTGTAAAGAAATAATAATTTTCCCTTTTATAAATGTAAAGAAACAATACTATGAGTACAATAAAACTTCATTCATGCTTCTCCTTTCCCTGTGTTGACTAGAAGATAAGTCAATATAAACAAATAAAATTCATACTCAATGTCATATATGAATGTTAGGACAAAAATAAATTGAATCTTGGTTTCTCTGACAATTAAATTTTCTTTACTGACTTCATATCCTTTCTTCCAAAGCTAAGGGCTTTTAAAGCCCTGTTGTCATTTTTTTGGATGATTATAGAAAAATTATATTTTGAAACTAAGTGAAGATTTCCATTTTTTAACATTTGAAACTGACTTAAAGACAGGACATATTAAGTGACAAGAGAAGCCAAGAATCACGGGTCTGGCTCAGTGATTAAAAGCAGTTTCTGGACTGGAAGCAAGGCACATCTCTGGACTTTGGTTTCATCATAGGAAACAGACTAACTTACAACATAGCCCAGTCCACATCCTACGTGATGAAGATATTATGACAGAAAGCTAAATCACTCCAACTTTTCTACATTATAGTATGTGCCTGAATGCACATATTTTTTCCTTCTATATTTTGCATTGCTTTTTCGATGAATAACTTTTGAACCGTATTTTCTCATATTACTAAATCACTAAATGCAATGTACAACATCTGAAAATAATTATTTCTGTGTATTCACTTAACCTTGGAATGCTGAGAGATGTATTTGGCTTAAGACACAGCATAACAGCTATGACAACTCTGCCTTAACATTATATACAGCAGGCTTCTTTAAGGGAGGAATTGCTATGTGGTTAAAGCCTTATAGTAAACACTGAAAAGCTGGCTGTGCTGAAGATAAATTAAAATTTAAGGAGGCTGAACACCTGTGGATAGTTCGGAGCTTCCTTAAAAGAGAAATAGGGGTAACTTGGAGCACTCTGATGAGCTAATTCTTCCTAACAGCAGTCTACACTCAAGACTAGGAAGACTTCTTTACTAGATAGAATTAGCTACGGAATACCCCAAGAAACGCCTTAACATTGACAATAGCCTTTCATGGGCCTGCTTTTTAAGAAAATTTTAAGAAAATGATTTCCTACTTTAGTAGTGGTATTGGAAAAAAAGTCATTTTTCTTTACATAAAAAGAGGTTTAGCTAAAATTGGGGAAAAAAGGTTTAATATGAACAACTAAACCTCAGTTGTTCATTTCAAACTTTTGAGCTATGGGCTCACAAGGATGTCTGCCAGGAAAAAATGTAAGCTGTGTGGGTACAAATCTGTTTTCCATTCCTGGCACCTAGCACACAACAGGAATATAATTAATATTCGTTAAATAAGTGAATGAAGGCTGAGTCGGGTGGAACACTGGTTTTCAAATGCTGGCCACTACAAAGTGCTGCTACCAATTTGTAGCAAAATTGGAAAAACAAGGCCTGAAATTTTGTCATAAGCCATCTACTTATCTCTGACGTCAAAGCTGATTTATCTTGCATCACCCAACACTCTCAACTTTTTTTAGTAGCACAGTCCAGATGTGTAGTCAACACTCAAAGGAACTGGATAGCTTTGGGCTCAGAAAACAACCTTAAATTTTATCCAAGACTCCAGGCAGGAAAGAAAGAAAGAGTGAGAGAAAGAAAAGTCATAATTTTTCTAATTGCAGAGGGGGTATGATTAAAATTCAGCTCTATTCTTATAAGGGGAGAGCTAGTTCAATATTATTTGATCCTAAACCTTGCCAAGACTAGAAGTGAGGACTAATTTATAATTATTAGAAAAGGTTTGGGTAACTGAAGAAACAATTTTCAAGTATGCATGTAATCGTGATTGAGAATTTAGGCTTCTCTTGGTTTCAATTCCCTTCTATAAGAGTAAAAGAATACAACATATATTACAATACACCCTGATCCCCTGAGAATGTACATCTCCTGGAACTTGGAACAGGCAGAGTAAGGCAGCCCTCATCCATTTCCCCCAGAGAGCAAAGGTGACTAGAAACCAGAATCCTGGAGATGAAATCATACATGTCTCCTGATAAATTCCCAGTTCCTCTGACTAAATATTTCCCCCCTTAATCCCAGACACTATAACTGTCAGTCATTTTTGGTCTGTTATTCCAATATGAGAAGTCTGACTTAAGTGCCATAAAAGTCTTGGGAAAAAAACATTTTTGAACACTGGTGGGCTCAGGGGACTGATAATGGAATATGAACCTTTCACCTCTAAAACGGTTCCTTGGGAACAGAAAGCAGCTTGTTTTTTCAGTATAACCCGCCTCTACCCTCTCCACATTCTTCCAGGTGGTGTTAAAACATCTAGCAGCTGCTGTCATGGAAGCTGTAAGAGTCTTTTGGGGTGATAAGGGTAGTTGTAGAATCTGGCAACCCCAGTGCTTAGGAAAATTTGCAAATGATGAGTTTGGTGATTTTGTTAAACTGCAGATTTTGATGTGGTAGTCTTGAGTGGGGCCTGAGATTTGGCCTATCTCATGGCTCCCGGGTAATGTCTAAGTGGCAAGGATCTATTCCACCATGTATACCTATGTAATTTAATTTGAAGAATACCACAAAAATTCCTCCCCCACCAAAAATCTCAATCTTAACTATCTGATGCAACACAAGAAATACCAAAAAAGGGGGTGGGGTACTTGTTTGCCCAGATCTGACACTAGATTGTACTGAGAATGGTTAGACCACATTTGCAGTCTAAAATTTGACCACTTCTAGCTTTGTGCCTATACTACCATATAAAAGCATCTGTGCATTTCTCACATGATCCTTATAATCGCTATGAGCTAAGCAGAGCAGGCAGAATTGTTATTTTAGAAAAGGATAAAACAGACTGACCAAGGTAAGCAACTTACTCATGGTCTTCTAAGTGGCAGGAGTCATATCCAGGAATCATACTCTTATTTTGTGACCCCTAAGTCTAGAGCCTGTCCATTTTAACAGTGTCTTTCACATCACCCATGTTCTTAAATCACAAAATTTCTTTGACATCATTATACTATTGTTCCAGCAGTTGTATAACATACGGTGGGAGGCGGGGTAGAAGGGAGTATCAATGGCATATGGGATTGTTTGGGGTTCACTATTTCACTACATACTGTACCTTAAATGAATTCTTTAAATCTGGAAGGTTAAATTCTGTTGGATGACATATAACTAAACAGAAGAAATGAGATTCTCAAGACTCGATTCAACAGCAGAGATATATTTTTAATCAATGTGAATACAAATACTAGTCACAGATCATCAGTGTTCACAAGTGAATGAAAATGCTCCACAATCAAGAATCTCAAGTGACTCCACAGTAACAAGGAATGCAATGGAGATTCCCTATGACACCCTATGACAGAGTGAGGAATGACAAGTTCCTTCTGTCCATGCTAGTCTCAAAGAGAAGCTCTTTTTCCAGGTCAAGTTCATGGCCCTCCAGGCCATTTGTTTGCTGTTGTACCCTGGGATATGTAAAGAGTGGTCCATAAATATCTTTTAAATCAAATGAATAACTGAAGTCTTATTATAACAATAAACAATGTAATAAGTGCTAAAATGTGTTTAAATGTGGAACCGTCATTTCTTTCTTTGTAAGTGGATTCTTTTTCACAGTAATATGAATTAAAAGTTCTTTTAAAATCTTTAATTCTTAGGATAACTAGAAACATTTTGCTCTTTACAAACTAAAACTTACTCTTTCTTTAGTTTCTGAAAAATATAATACCAACCCAATAAATCTCACTCTATACAAATTCCATAATGACTCAAATGAGAAAAACATACCCACTGGCTCCCATTTATTTCAAGTCTACTCTTCATAATATTGTGGAAGTTTAATTTCTGATTTTCCTTTAGCTCTTGGCTCCATCAGCATCTCATGAAGGAAGTCTATTACAGATTTTTCTTAGCACCATGTGCTTCTCTTTCATAGAAGTCATGTAACTTTATATGTATTTGCTTTACCTGTCCCTGGCAGTAGACTACACTTCCTCTCAGGACAGGGATCTTTAGCACCTGCCTGGCCATGATCCTTACCAGATCTAGGAGTTACTAAAACCTAGCAGACCCTCTCTAAAAACATTTAATTCTAAACAGCCTGTCTGGCTGTACCCTCATATGAAGAAAGACGAGCACAGAGGTTTCTTCAACAGTTTCTATGGAAGTACAATACCACACCACTTCAAAGCCCCTACACAATTTCAATGGAAACAAATTGTAAGTGTACGACATTGCTACTGCATGTTTCCATCCTGGTCCAGAAATGATTCAGGGCACATGCAGTCAGCAGTCATGAGCTAGGCAAGGTTACAGTCAAGACTATCGCAAGAGACAGAAACTCTGCTAAAATGCAAAAGGAGAAAAAAGTCACCTTCAATATTTAAGTCTTGATTTGATAAATAACAAAGAGTAAGAACTTTAATGATATTTTAAAAGAACATCAATGTTGACATTATTTTTACCAATGTGGAAGCCTCATACCACCTCCATCAGAAATATCGAGTCTAATGGAGAACAAATCAAAGTTAAATGAGAACCAATTTCAGAGTGGGGAAAAATAACTAATTACGCAAATTTCCTACTAGCAATTCTTATTCAATATTGGTCAGAGTGGAGGCAGACAACCACACTTAAAACACTGGGACCATCTAGGAATTTCATCTATACATGCTCTTTCTCCATAATCCATCTACGAAAAATTTAATTATCTATGATGCCTATAAACAGGAAACATTCTATTAATATAAACAAGGACTCTGAAGGCAAAATTGAGACAGAGAAAGCAAATATTTTACCTATGCAGCTACAGAAATATCCTTCCAGTCACACATACTTTCTCTACTTTACTAAAATTACATTTTGTGGTTTTCTACAATTTTTATGCTCTTCTTAAAATTCTGACAGTGAAATATGGTACAATATTTATAAAAGGTCTACTTAATTGGGTTTTGGATTTATTAAAAACTCAACTGCAGTCCAAATTGGAAATAAACAAACAGCTGCCCTGAGA
The DNA here is from genome assembly GCA_008086735.1 of Cheirogaleus medius. Classification (NCBI taxonomy): domain Eukaryota; kingdom Metazoa; phylum Chordata; class Mammalia; order Primates; family Cheirogaleidae; genus Cheirogaleus; species Cheirogaleus medius. Next base: position 39,774,409 of record VBSM01002616.1, read on the forward strand.
GAATGGTGTTAATATTTGCTAAAATTTTTATATTTTCTTAAAAGTCATCCTGCATATAAAAAACCCAAGCAAAACCTGCAAAGATCATAACATATATCACCACCAATTGATGTGATCTCCAAGGCGGTGTGCCACTTATGTATGCTATATATATTTCAACTTTTCTTTCTACTTCATAATATATCCTCAAGAGTTACAATGAACACTCGTCTCCTTTAATATCAGAAACACAAAATCTCCAGTTTGTCTAAGGGTGTTCTGTCCAGCATCCTACTCTTCCTCCTTCTTAAGAGAATCCCCATTTGTAGAGGCAGCTACTCCTCTCCCACGTGACCCAGTGTCACAGGTCTGCTGTGTCCCACCGAAGGTCAGTTTGGTCATGGAATGATCCCACTGCCCTTTGCAGGGAATAACTTGGAAAAAGTCACTAAGGCTAATAGCAGGAGGATTTCTGGAGGCTGCTAGGAAAGTTCTGCCTCACTCTTCATCGACTCATTATTATGCCTGGACACGAAGGCCCAGAAGCATACCAGTTTTATCGCTTCCCAATGGAGGAGGGCAAAATCAAGAGAATTCCAGGGAAAATAGAGGCACAACTCATTGATGAAGTCATCCCAAGACCTTTTAGACTTCCATTTGTGAGACAATATACTTTCGTTATTATCACGTATATCATTTTCAGTGGGGTTTTCTACTGCAGGTACACAAAAGCTTACTAAAAGATAATTTTTTGTTATTTAAAATATATTTAAAATACATTAAATAATTTAAAAGTATTTAAAACCCACCTGTTTCAAGAACAATTTTATATAGTAAATGGCATGACACAGAATTGAATTTTTCTTTTGAAATATAATGCAAGTCTTAAAAAGTATGGCTCGGAAAGCTAAATAAATGAAGGAATTAGCCTTCTGAATTTTTATGAAAATATGCAAAAGAGGAAGAAGTGAAAAATAATTGAAGCTCTTCCTTTTTATTGGTCCACTTTATTGAGATATGATTGACATGTAAAAAGCTGTACATAGTTAATGTATACAACTAATGAGTTTGGAGATAAGTATACACTCAGGAAACCATCACCATAATCTGTGCCATACACCAGGGTAAGGAACATTTTCATGTGAGAATGCTGCATTAATTTAGCTGTAATCAAATAAGGCTACATTCAAGAAACTTCAATTAGATACACTTTAGAATGTACATTATTTTATAAAAATCTAACTACTACACATTATAGGTTATTTAAGTATGAAATGTCTAATTTCCTCAAGTACCAAGTTTGACAGTTGATATGTCTGACATTTCACTTTAACACTTCTTGTTTTATTTTTATTGTGAAGGTACATCCTCAGTCTTTTTTTTAAAGTAATTTTTGTGAAACCATGGATAAGTCAAAAATTCGTGTTATGTTCAAATATGAGTTCCGTCATGGAACCAATGTAGCACAGACAGCTTGAAATATCAATGAAGTGTTTGAGACGGATGTGGCTAATAAGCATTTCTTGAGCATGCTGCCAAAGATGTGGGTATTCTACTGCACTTTTCCATATTTCAACTGGATCTTTCTTAGCATCAAACAATGACTTTAAAATGTCATCTACTGAGAGCTCAATCATTTCCATCTATATTTCTTTAGGTGCCTTAGTGATATTAACTAGGTGAGGCTGAATTGCTAATTTTAATATAACATCATGACTCTCAAAGTCAGTGAAACTTTCATTGTATTTTTCAATTAATAGGTCTACAATAGCTGCGTATTCTTCAAATGATTTGCATATATCATCCTGCTCATCGACGACCTTTGCTAACTGGGGAAAATGCTCACCTGAAATTTACTTTCGAAGAAGAGTTTTGAAAAAAGAAAGCTTTTTTCAAAATGCTTGGATTTTTTGCCACATATCATATACAGACTTAGTTTTACCTTGCAAAGAAATATTCAAGTCGTTTTGATTTGACATAGTATCACATAAAAATGCTACATTCCTATAGAAATCTTTCAATAATTCACATCACTGATTCTGTTCTTCATAAAATTTAACTATCTGTTCTCACATAGATAAAATGTTGGCTAACACCTGTCCCTGCAATAGCCAACACACATTAGAATGAAACTTCAAATCCATACTGAATACTTCATAGTTCAACTTTACCATGTTATGAAACTGATATCATGTTGCATATGCATGAATATATCAGAGTTTACAATATTTATAACTTGTTGCAAAGTGTCACTTACAATATTAGCTTTAGCACAGAGATTTTGCTGATACCAGATACAATGAAAAGAAATGAGAGCATCTGGATCTGTTCATACTTTTTTAAATCTGTGCAATAAACTCTTCATGTTTTCCTGTCATAGAAGGTGCACCATCTGTACTACACTCACTAAATTTACCAAATTCAGTCCAACTTCATGATAATTATCTTGAAAGTCATTGAAGATATCTATTCCTTGTGTTCTGTTGGTGAGAGTGTCCAAAGCGAGTAACTCTTCGCAGCAAAGAAAATCTTCTGTTATGACCTGAAGTATAAAACTTGCACCAAGTCAGTAGTATCAGTTGATTCATCCAAAGTGATTGAATAATATATATTTTCCTTTTGAAGTATTTCATGAAGTTGTTCTGTTAAGTTGAAGGCAAATTCATGTGGCCAATCAGTTATGGTTCTCCTTGAAAGATGCAGTTGTTTGTATTTGGAAACGTTATCAGGGTCTAAGCATCCTACAATTTCGACAATGCATTTTTTCACAATTTCTACATCATTGAATGGCTTCTCTTTTTTCCCCCCGAGTATATGAACTACCTTATAAGTTATTTCAATGGCATTTTTTACAGGTTTTATTGCTACTTGAAAGAATTGTCTTTGCCTTTGATTTTCATCTTTTAATTTCTGCAATACAACCTTTTGCACCTCTCCCTCTAATTTAAAATATGTGTAGTCCTTATAAGTGTTATAATGCTGATGAACACTGACTTTCTTTCATGTTGATATTACAGTATCACAAAGCAAGCAAATCATCTTACCATTAGCAGAAACAGGATAATATTGCAATTCCCAATCCTCATTAAAAAATCTGTTTTCTACCTTCAGCATTCTCTTGGTCTTTTTGACAAGATTGGGCTATTAAGCAGACAGAATTAAACAATACTTTCAAGCTATGTAATTATTCACAAATTCCACTTCAAACAGAAACACACTGCACACTTGTCAAAAGCTGATAAGAGACGGGCGTACTCGACCCCCATAAACTCTTGCTAACCAGCCTCATGCAGTAGTGGCGCCAGTCAGGTGGGGGAAGTTAGAACTAAATCATGAGAGTAGCAGCCGTCAATTTAGCCCTCATGGCTTACTAATGTTCTAATTGTACTGGTCAATCTGGGAGGGTTATTTCCTTGAAACTTATTTTATTCTTGGTATTTTAAATATGTTCATTTAAAAAATTAAAATAAAATAAAAATATAAACAATGAATAAAAATGTATTAATAAAAATTAAAGGATTAGTTCATAAAATTTGGATTCAGTCAAAAGGCTGCATTTAAGGAACTAGAAAGCCACATTTGGCTTTAAGACCATAGGTTCCCCACCCCTGCCATAGACCTATTATTACCTGCAAAAGTTTCTTCCTACCTTATTTATAATTTTTTTGCAACAAGAACACTTAACATAAGATCTACCCTCTGAACACATTTTTAAGTATACAATACAGCATGTCCTGTTCACTGTAGACAATATAGTGTACAGTAGATATTTAGGACTTACTCATCTTAGATAAACCAAAACATTGTACCTTTTGACTAACACCTCCCCACTTCCCACTCTTCCTTTTTTTCTTTAAGAAATTTTCCAGCATCTCATGTGATCCTAGAAACATAATAGAGAATTCAATAATTTTCAAAAATTTTCAAAAAATTTTTAATTTTTTGCTTTTTTGTCATAGAAAAGAACACCTAAGTATCTGGTGAAATGGGAAATCAGAGCTGCTTCTGTGTGACTTTAGGCAAATCATTCAACCACCTCAGGCTTTTGCTTTTTCATCTGTAAATAAACACATCTTTTCTAGTTCAAATGTCTCATTATCATTAGTATATTATCACTACTTTTTGCAAATGATTTGTGAAGAAAAAAGAAATCCGTGCTGCTAACTGACTAAGCATTTTAAAAGTGCATACAGATTAATACTTGAAGTCTGGTCACTAGGTCACTCAATCTCATTTGTTTTAAAACTTTGCTTTAATTCTCAGGTAGCAGAAACTTATGAACCCTACAGCAATTGCAAAATGTATTATTAAACTAATGTATTAAAAAAACATATTTTCTTTGCAAAGGTTTATATATAACTGAGACTATAAGGCACACAGATTATCTTTGACTTCATGACTTGTTAGTTTGGTTTGGTTTTTATTATTGAATTTCAAAGAATTTAAATATAATCTAATACCCTGGAAAATTTAGACATAGTATAGCTACATGTGTGTCTCAATAGCAGTGATGTGTGTGTGAAATTTTTTGTTTGTTGCTGACCAGACACTATTTGACAGGCATAGTACCCTAACACTTAATTAACCCTTTTGATTTAATTTAATCCTCACAGTAACTCAAATGTTCCCATCTTAAACATAAGAAACCCATTTCAGAAAGGCAGCTATGTAAATTATTAATACTTTAAGGTCAGGGAGCTAGTAAAATCTTTTATCTCCAACATTATATACATTATGTACAGCATTCTCATCCTCTCAAAGGATGAGAACATTTTTTTCCTCACATGAACCTACAGGGCAGAACAATATTTTAGTGAACAACAACAAAAAATCATCTTATAAACCTTCATGGAGAAAGTTTTTAGAAATTAAAATACACAAAACTTATTTTGTTGTTTTTGGTTCATTCATTCTCCCTATAGTCTCATCTCATTCTGATCTTTTATGTTCAAAACATATAATTGACCTGTTTTAGACAGAATTATAGAATGCCAAACAAATAAATATGCAAACCTTACATACAGGTAGTAATGAGGATAGGCAGATAATGTTTCCTCCCAGAAATGAGACAGTCTGAGGGGGGTATTATTCTCTTAGAACTAGAAGGATAAAATAGAGATTTTTGTTTTAAAAAAATCTTCCAACAAACCAGACTATTTAAGTCTTGCAACAGTAACTGCAGCCCAGAAAGAGTGACTTGCCTGGAACTAAGGAATAAGACATATGCAGCCCTGTTCAGAACATAAATTTATGGCAGATTTTACACCAACCTTATCGCTCTCCACATAGCAGCAAACCAACAATAGAAAGAGGGCAAAAATATTACCTTTACTACAACACACTTCTTTCAAGTTGAGTGCAATCATGTTTCTACATACTAAAAGTAGGGAATGGAAGTACATAGGGACTCAGGCAGCAGCTAATGCTTATATAAACACCAGGGAACGATTCCTGGCAAAATGCAGTATTTTTTAATAAAATGCTCAATTTCTGTACAGCAGCCCATTTCAACTTTGCTCACTTCCATGGTTTTGCAGATCTTCCTTCCAATGTAGTGCATTACTTTTACTCTCCACTAGTAAATACAATGCACTCTACCACCAAAACAAAGAATTGAAAAGTTGGGTCATTCATCTCCAAAACAAAATAGATAATTTTCCTTCAGACAAAACTTGGTTAGAATATACAGGCTTCACTTAAGTCGTGGTGTTTAAAGAGAACTAGCAGATTATGTCAAGTAATTAATATCAACAAAAACTTCTTTGATTAAAACAAATAGCTTTCTGAAGAACATAGTTTGTGAATTTGCTCCACCAAGAACCATGAGTGCTTCCTTCCTCCCTAGGATGGTAGGTACCTCCACGGCATAAAGAACAACAAAGTGAAGCATTCATTTGTTGCATTAGAGTTTCATTGAATATAGACATAGTTGTAGGAGCTTCTATGTGTGTGCAAATGCAGAAGTAGTGGGAGAGGCAGAAATAAACAAAAACACAAAAGAATCTTCTCAGCATAGCGTTTGAATATTAGTAATAAAGGTTTCCAATTTTATTCTCTGTCTTCACTAATCATTGGTATGAATAGCATTTTCAGCAAGATTGTCCTTTTCTACTTTGTATATTTTAAAGCAGTTTTTCTGAACTTGTGCCCAAGGTAATAGATGAACCAAATTATATCAGTATGGGGTTAACTCTCAGTCAATTTCCCCAACATCAGGACAATGAGGGGTCAAAAATCCTCTTACTCTATGATTACAATCCTTCAAACTAAAAAACATGGGGGTTTTCTGTTCCTTTTCAGATAATTTCTTCTTTTCATAAAGAAAAAATAAAAGCAGAGAATGAAGAGTGCTTGGCAGTAGACTACACTTTCAATTACAGGCCCTGTTACTGTTTACCTCTAAGACAGACAAGGAAATTTCCAAGACTGTAATGTCTGCCAGGCCCATTAGAGGGAGCTACAGAGAACATTAGTTTCATGGCATATGGTATTCAGAGGAATCATTGGCAGAAAATGCAAATGACCCAAGAATACTAATATAGGGCATGGAATGCTTCAAGCCACTGAGATCTTGAGTCTGCAAAGCACCTGTGGATCACCACATCCCTTCATGGCCAAGAGCTATGTGTGCGTACTAACCTTTGTTACAGCTGAGACATGGGGAGACCATTGGGCCACCTGTTCTTATGAGAAAGCAGGACAGTGTAAATCGCTCACCAGCATTCAGAACACCTGGATGCAAACTGACAGTCTCCTGGCAGCTTTCAATGCGTTTCAAACTATGAAAGATGATGCAGCCAACTGCATGAGATGACACACAAGCATGCACAGGAAAATCCCAGAATGATGCCGGCATATGAGGAATTAGTAGTAGTTTAAATCTAGACATTCAGAAATAATCAGTAATTTTCTCCGACATTATTAAGTAGTTCATACTGTGTAAAATGCTTGAACATCTAGAAAACACCTCTTAAACTAGTTTTTTTAAGCTTCCATATTTGAAATGATTTAAGCATATTCTGCTTTCCAAGCCTTGAAATCTGACCTAGTGCTAAAGACTAAATGCTCACATCATCTTCCAAAGCAATCAGTATCTGCCCTTTACTGAAGGCATTTGACTGGTGTTTAAGCAAAAGAGCAGCTTCCTAACCATAACATAAATATTTTCCATTTGGGTCAAAAAAAACAGATTCTCAATAAAACCAAGGAATTGTGTCAAAAATTTCAAAATGAATCACACTGTCCCTTCCCTAAACATTTAGTAATCATTAGTTTTATGTTTCTTTGATTTTCTTAAAGGTAAAAGTTGCCCCAACATAAAAATAAATAGCTAGGGGACCAGTAAATTGTCTGATATGTTCTGATTATCATATATGCCTATGATAACATTATTGTGCTGTTTTAGCAGAACTTTAACAAATGACTTAAAATATTGAAATGGCTTAATAATCACTTTCTTTTACACTTTCAGGAGAAGTTGTTGTTGGTATCACTTTTCAAAATGTAAAAATCATGCACGATGCACTGTGGTAGGTGCTATATATACAGCGTCTCTAATTCTTACCAAAACATTGCAATAAGGACATCTTAACAATTTCACATTTTATAGACGAAGAAACTAAAGTTTGGAGCGTTTAAATGACTTGTCCAAGGTCACAATTCTAGTAAATAGCAGGGCCAATATTGAGTCCAATTCTGTCTAGATCCAAGGACCACACAAAACTCCACTCTCTAGCCATACTACCATTTTGCTGCAGGTCAGATAAGGACAAACACGAACATTACCTTTGAGCATTTCAGCCACTAAATTCCTCCTCCAAGTTTTGAAATGCTTGTTTTATAGACATTTTATGGCTGAAAAGATCAGAGTTCGCAAACTTGTTTCATTATTGCACACTGGGTCCGTTCACCTGATTTCCTGGGACGAGCCCTAGACCACAGTACTAGAAAACCTGGGCAATGATCATGACACGGCCACTGACTAGCTGTATGTTTTGGAACAAGTCTCCAAACTATTCTCTGACAAACATATCTGATTTACAAATGGCATCTCTAATCACCCTCTAAATGTTTGCAGCTGTGTTTATGATTCAGCTAACATGCCTAACACTTCACTCAATTGCAGTCTCAGAAGCCATGATTAGAATAGTGAATATGCACTGCAATATTAGTATGAATCTGTTGTCCCAGGGCTAACAGAATTAAAAAATGCTAGATGCCCTTTCTTCGTGATAATCTGGATGAGGTAAAAGACGTAAGAAACTCAGCAGATTATTTAAAATATGAAAAATGACACAAAGGCACAATTTATCTAAAGCAATTCATATTCTAATGGTCAGAAAATTCTAATCCTAGAATTACAGTTGATTATATTTTCAAATCACATGGAATAGATGGTTTTTAAAAGTGCATCTTGGTTGACGGTAAAGCCAGCTGATTTGATTCTCTTCTCTTAGGGGCAGATACTTGGAGACAAAAAGTCAAAAAGGTTATTTTGCCTTCAAAAATTTTAAATGCTTATTCTTTCCTAAGAATTTTGAAGAACTTTGAAAGACAGTGAAACAATGTGCTAAGTCAAATATATTTTTGTCTTTATACCATGTTTAAGCAGTAAAGTCACCTTGGAGGAGTTTCTCTGATTAAGTGCACTGTTCTCTTAAAATGCCTTTGTACAAATATGTTTACTTAAAAAAGCAACACTAGCAAACAGTTAAATACCATATGCTACAAGTCATGGAAAAAAGAGTTTAACTACAGTTCACATAAAACTGAGGACTCAAAGGAAGGTTATTTTGAAAATGTACACAAATAAATTTTAAAAACATTTGGGGCATTTCGGAGTTCAAGCCTAAAACCATAGAGCAAAATGTAGCAGATGTTGGCATTTGGGTGCTGGGTGGATGTCAAAATAAGAATCGGCTTCCAAGATATATGGAACATGGATTTGATGTTTCGGTATTTCAAAAAAAACAAAAAAGTGGAATGATGGCAATAAAAACCAAAACATGACCAAGAACAACCACAAAAAAAGTAAACAAGCTCTTTCTACTGACCAAATCTATCGATATATGTACATATCTATATCTCTCTATATATCAATTTTCTCTTTATAATCCCTCCCTCCCAACATGTTTTGAATGTAGTAGGTGCTGAATAAAGTGATCATTCAATGAAATTTATCTTTTCATTTAAAGTGATCCCATATAATACTTAGGATCATTTTCCCACCTTACAGGGTAAGAATTGTTCTTGGCTTAGGAGCCTTGCATTCCAAGATAGTCTTGGAAGATCCATACCCCTATTCTCTAATTTTTATCCATTTGAAAAAGGACTATAAGTTGCAGCACTCTACCAGGAAACAATTTGAGAGAAAGGTTAACAATAAGATATAGCCAAAAAAGTAACTGTTTGAAGAAAAGAGAAAGAAATCAAAAATCAAACCTATGTATGCTATTTTTCTGACCTTCATTTACCAATACCAACATTAAGCAACAGAACTCTATTATATTCAAAATCATTACTTAATTCAATGCTTATTTATACTATCAACTAATGTCATTTTCCTCAGAGATCCTAATGAAGCATTCATGAGGTAGAATTATAAAAGGACAGGAAAGGGAAAAGTTAATGACATCAATGTTATTTACAGTCAACATTTTCCACAAGTCCCAGTTACAATATTTGCCTAATCATCTTGTCCTTTTACAAGTTAGATTATTTTGAAACAAGTTTGGTTTTTTTAAGAAAATATTTTAGTAATTAAACTCGTTTTTATGGTGCTCATTTGACAGGTTTGGATTGCAATCCCAAAAGACACAACCCTGAATGCCATAATCCTAAATGCTGATATCCCCAAAGATCAAAATCTTGTGTCTAAAATCCTGGAACCACAATCACAGGATAGTTGCATCGAGATAGGTAGAACTATTACTTTGTTATTGCCTTTATTTAGAAATTAAGAATGGTTTCAGGATATACACATGGGTGCCAAGGGGTATATTTATGGACTTAGGTGTCAACTTGACTGGATTAAGGAATACCTAGAAACCTGGTAAAGCGATTTGCTATGCTATATATTCCATCTTCATACCATTTCCAATACTGGAGATATAAATTGTGTAGAGACTTTTATAGGGTTCTAATTCATTTTATGTAGTTTTTGCAAATTTGACTACATGAAAATGCATTATCACAACATTGACTTTGTAAGCATTATGTGTGCTTGTAAAAACATTGAGACTTTCTTAATAAATGAAGAGATGTCCTTTTGTATATGTACATTTCTGAAAAATAAAATTTCTCAAGATCTTGACTTTTTGGGCAACTGCATATGTGGTGGTGATCCACTGCAGTTTTTGACCGATCTCATCAAAAGACTTATGTTATCTGTCACAGCAGTTCAGATGACTGCAGTTATAAAGCTGAATGCACACAATTACCAACCACAGTGATATACATTTTATACCTTTCCATTTTTGACCTATTTCTTTATGAATATGGTTCATCTGCCCATAACTGTTATATCTGCACAGCTGTTGTTAGTATACTTGAGTGTTTATGCTTGCAAATATATGTATGGTATTATTGCCTATTTTATTGTGTAAAGTGACCTATGTAGTGTTCTGTCATGTTTTTATTATGTTTGTCAAATAAATTCCCTTTTTAAAATGTAAATAAATTATCATTTAAAGAATTTTTAATTACTATATTCCATAATTATATTTTCAGGATTTCAACATTTGAGACGATAGTGTTTGGGATTGTGTGTTTTGGGATTATGATCGTCTTCCAATTTACATACAACCACATAAGTGGATGCATAGAAACAATTCTTAAAATATATCTACTTCTGTTTCAAAGAAGACTAAGAAATTCATTGTTGACTGGAATGATTTGGGATGATTACAGTGTGTTCCAGTTTATAACAAACTCATTATCGAACATTACAAAAAATATGAATGCGCCTTTTTAATTCTGGATTTAGATAATATTTTGTTTTACACAGATCATCCTATGTGGAAATACATACATTACATGGTTAAATTTGCTAAATGAAATTACCTGTCTCCTATTAAAAAATATAAAATTATGAAGTCTATTTTATTATTTTGTCAAAAATTATAATAAACTGAAAAAATTGAACATAAGCTAATATCTGAAACTTGGTAACATTAATTCAATAAAGCCTGATATTTTGACAAGATGAATTTAAATGAGTCCTAAGATCTAGCAAGCACATACCTAACCATAAGAAGAGTGTATTTGAAGATACAAGAATGAAATGCCAAAACAGATACATATCTATAAAACACAAAGTCAGTTTCCAAGGCTATACTGTATCCTCCAGACTAGTTCTAACTGGCCCTACTCTACTAATAACCAGATGGCAAGCTATTTTACAGGCCCGGAGCCAAGAAGCTGCAAGTCATGCAGCTGGAGCATGTGCAGAAGACTTCAACCTCAAATAACACCCAGAACTAAAGTCTCGCCTCCCCCCACCCAAGAAACAAAAGATCAAGACATGACCAGAACCTGAACACTAGAATACTTTCAAAAGCAAGAGGTCCATTGTTTAAGAATGTCTGGTGAAAAGACCCCTATCCATGTCTTACCATACATAGTCTTGTTTGAAGTCCTTCCAATCAAACCTGCCCTGCCAGTGCTTCCACATATCAACCTGTCCACCCTAATCCATAAAACTTTCCCCAAACTCCAGATTAAAGAGACAGATTTGAGTTTTGCCTCCTGTCCCCTTGCCAGTCAACTTGCAATAAAGCTTTTAATTCTCTCAAAAGCTGATGCCATAGTATTGGCTTCTATGTACACTGGGCAGTGAGCCCACTGGTACTGAGGTACCAATACCAGAGCTACCTTCTATTGTATTCCCAGTAATGCATTCATTTTACTCAATCCTTAAAGAGAACCCTTAGCGTACAAACCTCAAATATTGTCCACACATAAAATTCAAAGGCATACAACATTTATACCCTTCTTAGATTAAAAGCAACTAGAGATTAGAGATAAGCGCTATGGGTTTTCTCTGATCAGATTCCAAAACCATACAATTCTCAATTAGTCCTCTATCAAACTATTTTTGCTGACATACTTATAAAGAATTCTTAATAAACTCCTGAACCTAAATTAGAAGATTCTCTGAAATTTAGGAAAATTTCATATCTCCTTGTGTCCCCTGACCATCCAGTGTTCCTTGACCCACCCTTAAATAAGATTTCAAAACTAGACCAAATAAAAGTAAAGCAATTGTATAAACTTTTTACTCCTTTCATGGAGTGACCAATTGTGCACCATCAAGTCTAAGTTTAACCACCCATGCAATCACATAACAGCCTTTAAATCTTAATGAATCTTCCAGGAATCTAACTTCTTTACTGCCCAAGCCCAATGAGGATATGAATGCATAAGTTTTACTTCAGTGAATGTAATTGAATCTAAACTTCAACCATATACAGGAATTCTTATAACATTCCAGCAAGACCCAGTATCGGTACCCATTATTAAGGAGAACAATGAGCTAGCTACTCAGTGTTTTCCCCTTTGAGTCAAAATATAAATGTTACTTTCATTATATTGATTCTATGTTTGCTTTCTAGAATACATAAGTGTGCCCTTTTTTTTTTTAATGACAACCTTATAAATAATTGAAGACAGGTGTTTTAGTTCCTATTAGTCTTCTCTAGGCTACATAGTCCCACTTCCTCCTTTTTTTTACATGATTTCCAGACTTCTGGCACTCTCGTTTGTCAATGTCCTTCCTAAAATTATGGTGTCTTGGACAGAACACAGTATTCCAATTGTGGTCCGGCCAGCGTGAAGTACGTCAAAGATATTACTTCCCATGATGTGGACACTCTTATTTCTATTTATACTGCATAAGGAAGTCTTAAGGGTTTGTTTTTTTTTTCCTTTGAAGCAGCTGCATCATACAGTTGGCTCATATTAAGTTAGTCGTCAAGTAAAACCTCCAGATGTTTTTCACAAACTGAAAATTTTCATATTCACTTCTTACTCAGAGCCAGCAACCACTAATTCCAGTAACAGGTAGAGAACTGAAATGTGTAGCTGCCCGAGAGAAGAATAAATATGTCGGACAATCCACTATATTTTGTTACAAAATCTCTTCTAATTACCATTCTAATTACTTAAAATGTCAACAACAGAATTTAGTATTTTCCTTTGAAGAAGTCTTGAATATTCAAATACATACTTATGTATTTTATTATTTACTGCTATATTTTGCTAGTTGCTATTCTAAGGCATTAAAATTATTTTTTTTTAATTATTTAATGTGGTTAACAACTCTATGAAGTGGATGTTATGATAATACACCTTTAACAAATGAAGACACTGAAGCACAGACAATTTGAGTAACTTATTATAAATCACATAGACTGTAAGAAGCAGAGCCAGGATTTAAAACCAGGTAGTTTAGTTCCAGAATTGAGGCTTATCATAATCATTACATATGCTGCCTCTCTACCCTTAATAAAAACTTGGTGAAATAAGCACTGTGCCAGACACTTGGGAAACAAAGTAATATATCATATTTCTATATTTCTATATGTTTTTCTTAGTTCCCTTAAATAGAGCCATAATCATTAACACAGATATAGGTCATAGACATTCTGAGCATGACTCTACATTCAGTCCTAAATACAAAGGTCATTTTTCTGGGTGGTTGAAAGGATTAGAATATTAATACCTGTAAAGCTTTTAGAATAATGTTTGGCCTACCCTAAGTGCTAGTTCTTTTTAAATGTTAATTTTATAAATGAATTTATTCCTAAAAATATGCATACATGTAAATTTATACTTATAAGTCACAAAGTTTCTTAGAGCAAGAAAACAAACTTAAATTAAATCATCATGAGACTTTATTTTAAAAAGTGAAATATTCTCTAAGAAGCGAAATATGGTTAGATTAGAAGGAGGCAAGACCACCAGAAACATTGTATGATGAAAAAAAAAAAAAATCAATCAACTTCTTTAGCACTCACCTCCTGGTGGAAAGAACCACACCAGTTTTATGTACATCACCACCTTGTTTGGTGATTAAAGATAAAACTACTCTGAAAAACATGCATTACCACCAGACTTTATTGGTCACTTATACCAATCCTGGAGTGTGCCTCTTTAAATATTCTAAATTGATATTTTTGGCAATCCATATGCGTTCCTGTTAATCTAAGGTTATCTAGAAACATGCTCTTTTGTTAGTTCTTTCAAATGAATGGACCCAGGATTCCACAGACTGTCATTTTTGCCTAAGGCTAAGTACTACATATTGTTCTAGTAAAACTAAAAGCATCTCTTCACTAGAATTTCCTGAGCATGCTAAGCCCTCATTTGGCTTTGAAGTATGATCACTGTGCTGTGTACAGACAAGACACAACATGGGTACCATGATGAACAGGATTCAGGATGGAATCTTACTGTCATTGCATCATGATCCACTGTCTTAAAATGGCAATAGAGTAACTGTTGATATCCTGGGGCTTATTGTAAATCACTGTTAATATTTATTGAAGTTTCTTATTGGCTATTTGGTTTACTCTATAATGTAATGAAAAAATGTGATGGAATTATATTTTTCTATGATTTTCTAATAAGTAGATATTCTGACATATATACCTAGAAGTTCCAATGTAAATCATCCATACAGGAGGTATAAACATTATTCCACACCACCTCACAAACAATTTTTTGTTTTTCAAGGATAGGACCACATCATTGTTGATTCGCCTGTGACTTTATGTAAATAATTTGCAATGATGGAATTTGTTTCATAAAATAAAATCACGAATGCATATTGAATTCTTAGTTTGTATAGAGAAGTTAGCAATTCACATATGCTCCTTTCCATCTATTTGTATTTATGGAATAATTTCCTTACTAAAATAAGAACTCATGATCTAAGGGAAGTAATTAAAAGAGAGAAGGAAGGAGAAAAACAGGAAGGAAAGTAAGAGGTCTACTGGAATAAATTATCCACCATCCCCCAACAATCAAAGGGGAAAAATACTTTGTTCCAGCTCATGTCTCCATTAATACTTTTCCCCTTCCTACTCTTTCCTTTCTTAACAACTAAAAACTGACCACCTTATTTTACAGCCACTCTATAATACAATAAGACCTAATAAGATTACTACAATGTATTAAAAAATTTCAAGCTAAAAATTATCCTTTAAAAGTTTTCCTTTGATAATATCTACTTTTTTCTTAATGCTATATTTATGGTTATAGTAAAAAATACAAAACTCCAATACTTTCTACATGTAGTTTGCATTGTCTCTCACCAACTTCCACTTCACTGAATGACATTGCTATTTCTTCATCCTTACACTAAACACAAGTGCTCTACTCACACCCTAGTCCTTTCTCACTCGGTTATTAAAATATGTACTATCTGCTCTTTCTACATCTCTAGCATCCAAATGCAAAAAAAAATCCACCTTCTAGTCCTACCTTTACCATCCGTGGCCTTACCTTGGGATGTGCCAGGGCAGCAGCCCACTGGCCCTGCATACCACTGGGCGGCTCCAGGAAGCTGGAGGGCTGTCTCTGGCTCACTCGCTACAAAGGGAATCAAACTTTTAAGAGGAGGCACAGTAATATATATACGTGGCATAGGAAAGGTGAAAACAAGAGAGAAGCAAATCACAGATCAGCCCCTCGCCAGCTCGAAAACCTCACGCATGAGAGTCCACTTAACCTTCGTAATTATTTCTAAACCAGAATTAATGATTCTGAAAGTCTGTTTTTGAAGGAACACCTTTGTTTGTCCAGGTGCATGAGGTTGTTTTCCTCTGCCACAGAAAAACAAGTTCAAGGCATTATGAAAAGTGTGCTCTTAAAAAGAACACTTTAATCTTAGCTGTATGCCTAGGTGTGAAACATTTCAGGATTAAAGTCTCAAGAAAGAAGTAAAGGAAGACAGACAGGAGTGCATATGCATGAGTATGTACATTGTATCCAATGCAGAAAAACAGACAGAGGCTGAGACAGAGAGACTGAAGTGAAAAACTGAGTTCCTGACAGATATATCTAATTGTCATAATTTTTATAACTTTCATATCTAAGAAGATATAAGGATTTATAGGGCTGTATTTTAAATCTGTATACATTTCCTCTGTATAGTTTATAAATACATATACTTCACTAAAACCTTACATATAAATACATTTGGATAAATGAAAGGCCATATTTATTTCAGAGACCTGAATACAGAGTATGGCATTATAATTTAGTACTATATAAAACCAAAAATAACTAAAACCAATGCAGGCTTCGTCGCCTATACATTCCAGTGATTTCTAGTATTTCAAGTTTAATATCATGCCACTGAAATGTTAAACTATTACTCTAACATAATTACTGTAACAAATTAAAGTTATCAGTATTAAAAAATTATGTTCTACAAAAAACATATATGTGTCATAGTCTGACAGTCACAACTAAAAAATAAACTTTACAGTTTTATGAATTGTCTCCAAAGCAGGATATAAAAATGCTAATAACTGAGATTGCCTTTTAAAATTCATATATTCCTAAACGTATAAAAATATTTATATTATATCTTCCCTTTGGGACTATTTAACAAAACATGCCTGTTTTTAGTTTCTTGGAAGGAGGAGAAGACAATATAGTCTTGGTGGTGAAAGATACTCTAGAATTCACCTAAGTCTATATGAAGCTAGAGTCATGCCCTTCTATCCATTTTTTAGAATGTGGCCTTGGTGAAAATAAGTGTTCATTAAATGATGGCTTTTTTCTGACAGAAAATAATATTTTCCCAAATAGTACACTGTATATATTATAATGAGTATACTTATTAATAACAAATAGAATAAAATGTTTAGGTTATTTTTATTCAAAGGTATTAGATCCAGTATATAACCTAAAAATTATATTAGATTTCTTTCTCTCATACCCATTTGTACTCATAAAAAAAAAAAAAAAAAAGCACTTCATGGGCTGGATCGTGTTTTTAATAGACTAGACAGCAGTTAGTGCTGCCCTAAAATTTAAAAATAAATATAGCATCTTACTCAAAAAACATAGGAGAAGTTGAAACTTTCAATGATTATTACACAGAAAATTTATACTATTATATTAGTAAAAGTTCATAATTTAGCTGGGAAAGGAAAATATAGCTATAACCCAGTCTGAGCCAAATTATCCTAGACAGGCTATTCTCAGAGCTTGAATTTTCCAAATATTTGCCTACTCTTTACTTTATGTTGCTCATTACCAATCTATGTTTTTAGGACTTCAAAGGCCAGCTATTCAAAGGAGCAAGAAGCTAGACAGAAATGAAACCTGAATACCACTCTCAGGAACACAGAGTGACCTGGCCCAGCCACAAAACCAAGCCTCATTTCACCTCTCCCACTTCCTGTTAATAGCAAAGGTTAGAAACAGATTCTGTTCCCAAGCACAAAAGTGAGCATGTCTTTTTTTTTTTTTTTATTACCAATAAAATTCTGAGCAGCACACACAGGTACAAGTGTTTTATGCTATTTGCTTATTCTATACCAGAGTTATAAACTCTTAAGACAGACGGCAGCATAATTGTTAAATTCTACAGATTAACTTGGCTGCAATTAAAGCAACAAACCTCATGGCCAACAGAATAGTCTCACAGTCTGGAGTTGTTCTCCGGTATGAACACAGATTTAAGTCTGATAAAGACATGTAAAAAACATTAACTTCTTTGATCATCAAAGTTAGTGCTGCTATTAGTATAAAATAGCTCCTGGACATCAAAACACTAAAATTATATTTACACAAAGGCAAAAGTAAATAGCAGAAAAATCAACTTTAAAAAAAAACACTAGAAAGTATACAAACACATGTGCCTAAAAATCAATGCCGTAGTATTTTAAAGTGGCTAATTCGATACTTTAACAATTTCAAGACTCACAGAACATATACATTTATCTAATACAGCTATTCTATTTATCAACACTATTGTGGATTTACCATTTCGATGTCCTCTATTTTATCCCCAGCAAACTGTGTTTCAGCTCTTAAACACCTCCAGTGACCAGAAAAAAAGAAAAAATATCTATTTTTTGGTCCTAGTTCTATTCCTTAGGACAATATTGAATAAGTCTAACTCTCATATACTTATCCTTCCCATGTTTCTTTTAAAATATATAGTTCAAATGCCTGTCGGATTTGGAACATACGAATAAAGGGCAAGACATTCATTCTTTTGTTGCCCAATAGCTTATCTAGAATCTGAGGGCAAAGTGGAATGATCATACCTTAACCCAGAAACGTCTAAACGCTTGTATTTCTAGAGATAAACCTGGCACGCATTCGGGGCACCTCACATAGCACTATGCAGCCAATCCTTCGGGGACTCTGCTCATACAACGATGACTTGTGCTGCCTACCCAGTGCTCTTGAAAAGTCACATAACCAAGCCTTCACCTGGGCCTCTCTGTCCCTTGCGATCCATGAAGAATTTCCTTGAATGCCCTCACATTCCACATTCAGCTGAAAGTTCCTGACCCAACTTTACCCTTGGCCAAGGATGCGAGCTTATCCCAGGGTTGCCTCTACCCCAAATCACATCAACCCCAGCATGAAGCTCAGATCATTCTCCCATGTTAAAAATAACATAAAACTTGGAAGCAAGCATTCATGAATGAGACTTGACTGAGTTTGAAGGGTGGAGGATGTGGGGATTTGGAGGTAAGAGTCACACTGCAGGTTTCTACCAGCCCCTGGTCCTCCGTGAGTTCTCCTCCCCTAACTCTTTTGCAAGTTGCTAAGAATATCCCAAAATATTCCAGACAGTCTGTCTGTCTGTCTGTCTGTCTGTCTCTCTCTCTCTCTCTCTCTTTCTCTCTCACTCTCCCTCTCTTTCTCTCCATCTCACTCTAATGTAGACATTTTCTCTCTTCTCTGAAGCCCTGGCTTCATGTGATACCCAAGCCCTTTGGTAGAGGGGTGTTTCCTCCATGCTTTTACCAATATCTAAATACTTTCCATACTTTTTCTAAGAGGAATTTTGGTGACAGTTAAGTCAGTAAAATATTCTTCACCTGATTAAAAAAAAAAAAAAGTTCCTAAAACTATCCCATGCCACTGTCTCTTTCAATAACATTAAATTTCATCAGATAGCTGATGTATAATTTTAAATTATTTATTAAATAAATATACTTATTTTTGGTGTTCTGTATCAAATGAGTATTTAACATAGGACAACAAATTTAATATTTATATTTTATTATAAAATGAAACAAACATTAGCTATATGAAGCAACCCACCTTGATTTTACTTTTTGTCAAATCTGATATTCTGAAATGCATCCTTATGATTAAAAAACAAAGTTTCACTTGGTATAATAAGAAAGAACATGAAAAAAGGTTACGTTCAGTATATAGCTCTCTCCTTTCAATAGTAACCCCAAAGGAGATGTCACAGAACACTTTAAAAATCACTGCTCTAGGATTTTTAAAAGAAATTTTCAAAAAAAAAAAAATTCTTCTTCTAATATTATTAGGTTGTAAGCCATTATTTTAAAGAACAGAGGGCCTTGTTTCTTTAATCTATAACCCCACGTGTAGAAATGTATAGGGGAAAAAACATTTGAAATGCAACTAAGGATTTATTAAAATAATCACTTTGGTATTACTTACACTGACAAAACCTGTAGATAACAGACAAGCCCAACAAGAGAAAAATGAGTAAATATGACACAATAATATATAAAATATTAAGAAGTATAGAGGTGAGATCTGCAGGCTTTTAATGTCATAGAAAATGGTTATAAAATACTGTTAATTTAAAAATATACAACACCAATCAAAACACATCATCCTAATTATGTACGATATAAAAGATTTGAGAAAAGTACTGTGTGAAAATTGACAAAACATTATTTTCAGTTATTTTTTGTTTGCTTTCTTAGTTCGGAAGGAATTTAAGCTAATCATCCTTTTAACATGTAACTCTATTAAATAAAATTTAAATGAAATGAATGAGTATATCACCAGAATATCAGAAACACATTACGACGCAGCCAGAGGTGAGGTTAGTTCACAAAAACCTACCATTGAGTTTGGTGCACATGACTGAGCTACGCAAAAGCTGAGCACTAATAACCAAGGCAATCAGACATGACGCACAGACCTCAAGCAACAACAGCTAACCTTTACTGAGTGCCTGTTACGTGCCAGGCTTTGGGTTCAGCAATGCATATGAATTATCTCATTTAATCCTCGCAACACATCTAGGATTGGTATTTTTAGTTTTCTCACTTTACCGAAGGAGAAATTGATCTAAATAACTTGATCTAAACCCAACAACTAGTGAGAGAGGCAGTTACAAAGGTCATAAGCCAACTTCTTTCCATTCCAAAAGTCTGATGTGGAAACCACTTCTAGGGAGGGTCTGGGGACCATTTTTGACCAACCTAGATCCTTTACATGGGAAAACTAGAATTACTCTGTGAAACAGAGAATGAACTTAGGAGTCAGGCAGTCTGAAATTCAAATCCAGGCTCTCCCACCTACTAACTTTCTATTATTTTAATGGTACTAAATTTTAATTAAATCAATAATAATTGATATTATTGTTTCTGTAAATAGATAAAATTTATGCACAAGGCACATATGTGCTTTATATGAACTTTGTTTAATCTTTATAACAAAATTCAGAGATGATATAAGTAAATTGCCTTGAACACAGACACGCTCTATGAATATGAGCTATTATTCTACATTTTTCATTTCCACGAAAAATGTTTTGTAAATGTTAACTATTATTGCTCTGTATAACACTTGACTACTTTCAGACTTTTAAGAGGGCAATCACAATGTTTTAATGGCCTAAATGAGCCACAGGACAATTCAGAGGCAGTTCTAGCTGGAACTGGCTGGGCGAACTCATATACTTCTTCATGTCCCTTCAAGTTTTCAAAAAAACCTCTGCCAGACAAAAGTCCATGCTTTTGGCATATACACCATAATTTTCATTTAGGAATTGCTACCATAGGAAATTAAAAATAGGGCTAAGTCTTACCTCTCAAGATTATGGTTGCTATTGTAATTTCATAAAATATTCTTAAATATATTGGTTTCTGAAGATATTAATTTGTGCTTTACTAATCTTTTTCCAAATAAACCAATTTTAAAAATCAAACCAAAACAGAAAAGGAAATTATATCATTCTAATGTCAGATTTAAAATGACCTTTTTCTATAATAGTACTTTTGTGTCTTGCCGATTTATTTTTTAGAAAAGCAAACTGGTTCTAAAAATTAAAGACTGCCACATGATATCACATAAATAACTCTGCTAAGTAACGACATATCATCTATAGGGTTAAGGGTTAAATTAAATTATTTACTCATAGTATCAATGCCCAAATACAGCATTAATTTTAGTTGCAGAAACAAAGTTTCTCATCACTTATACACATTACATACACTTTAAGGTTTCTAATCATCATTGGTAAAATTTGTATTTGTTTTAAATAAAAAGTATCAATTTTAATGCCTTAATAAAATAAATTTATAAGAAAAAATCACAATTTATCAACTTAGGTACTTTGAATATAAAGTTGAGGAATTTCACATGAATTTAAATAATTTTACATTTATATGAAGTATCAATTCCTAAAGGAGAGTTCTTTCTTAATTAAAAGTGACTAAGTAGTATAGCCCACAGTTGTATGCCTGTGTCCATTTATGTCTATACCTGGGCAAAGAGGAGTTTTCATATAATGTACAGACATTTTCTAGAAATTTAAGAAATCAAATAAGCTGCATTCTAATTTTTCATAATTTCTCAAGGGCTTCAAGAAGTGATGAAGTCAGTCAGAGAAAGCCTTATAAAGATGCAACTGAAATACACACCAATGAAAAATTAAGTTGTTTTATATAGCATGTGCGAAGTACTCCTAAATTTGGAGTACTTTAAAGTACCTGTAACTTCAGAAAATGTTATTTATTCTACTATTCCTGGCATATGGTGGCTGCTTAATAAATGTTTTTTGAATGTTTAATTCTGGCCTTAAATTGTAACTACTGAGTGACACAAACATACACACACGCATGCACTCACACACAAAGGTGGGTTGTATCCCATTAGGTCTTAAATTTATGAATTTAAATTTGTGTCTTAAACTCATTATTTTACTTATTAAATCATTAATTTTTTCTTCTTTGAACACGTACAATGTATTAAATAGCTGTTGGGAACAACAGGATGATAAACACAACTCACAAGAAAGCAACTTAATTTAGTTGTCAACTATACCGCATAGGAAAACAAACCTAACACATTTTTTGTTGTTGTTGTTTCTTTTTTTCAATGTAATGTAGACCACTCACAATCAGATCCTGAAATCCAAGGGTGGTGATGCCCACAAGAGAGAATTTGTTTAAGTCACTTATTCCTTCCATGTCCACCCTGATTTCACACACATCTATACAACAACCTGGGAAGTGTTCTTACAACTAAAGTTGATACTGTGCTTTGGATATTGTTGAACCATGGATGTACTTTATTAATACTTTAGAACTAATAAGCTTGGTTATACATTTATAAATGAAACAGTGATGAAGTCAATCATATATTAGTTTCAAATTTACCAAAATGACTCCTTTTGGATCAAAGTTTCAAAAGGCAGGTAGTCTTTACTCCTTTTGTACATGTGGACATTGAAACCCATAGAAATAGAATATCCCATCCAAAGTCACAAGCTAGTATGCATCTGAGTTTGAACTGAACCCCATTTCTGTCCAACACTGAAGCCTCTTTGTCTGTGTCCCCAACTCTAACATCCAATGAGCTTCACTCACACTGACTCTACAGAACCTAAAAGTAATCTGTCAGCAAGTTACCAAGGAATGAAGGCTTATTCAAAGTGAACTAAATACTTTATCACAAAACGATCAACTTGTTTGGGGGTAAAATGAGCATAATCACCCCTATGAAAAACCTGATGGATTGCAGCTTGGCTGTAACTACAATTCAGACACGTGTTTTATCTGTCAAAGTCAGGATCAGTGCCAAATGGGAGCCAAAAAAGGAGCGTGGGAAAGCCTGTGGTTTGGGGTAAGGGTTAGGGAAACAGCTGCTATGGGCATGATACAAAAAGAAAGAAAAAAATAGAAAGAGAGTAATCAGCAATAAATAGAACGTAAGTACTCAACATTCTGTGGTTAAAAAGGGCTTTAAATAAAAGATATTTGGGAGGGTTAAAAAAAATGTGCTATTAACTTTATCAGTAATCCTGTAAGTTTTGATCTTTTGGATCAAAAAATAATGAGTATTTATAGTCAGAGTCTTATTATGTTTTACATACTTTTATGTCTAATAATGGTTTATATTTATTTATTAGACTAAAAACATCAAGCTTTGCTCTTAAAAATATCAATTCCTGCCCCCAGTTTAAACCATGAGAAAAAGATAGTTACTAGAAAGAAGTAGTGACTGTTATGCAATATTTGTACTTGGCCCAGAAGAGAAAGATAAATAATTGAGTCTCTGTCTCTAAAAAATCGATTGTCTCAGAAATCTGTATGTTGCATTCATTCAGCTAATATTATCTATTTTTTGCCAGGCTCTATGTTTCATATTTTAACAAATTTGATTACTCAAGAAATATCTTAAAATTTGCTATCACCAAAGGGTGTTAAATATAAACACAGGGAAAAAATTCTTACACTTTCACAATTTATAATCCAAAGCAGACAAAATACCAGTACTCTTACTGGTATTGAACTTGATTGTCAAAAACCTACACTAGAAAGGTAGATTTAGGAGACTTTCTATGCTATGATTTAGAGAAAGTCACTTAGTCTGACAGAACTTCATTTTACTCATCTTCATTTTGATATCAGATTGGATGATGTAGAAGATTTAATCCTGCTATATGATTTTAAATCTATAGTTATTGGCCCTAAATGTATCGCTACTCTCTTGCTAAATATTTATGTTCCCAAGAGCATTTCTTTTTCTACAAACTCTCAAAAAATTGTGTCTACAGTCATGGCCTTACTGGCCATTTGTGGAGGGATGATTCCAAAATCTGTACCCTATAGGCATACAAGAACATATATGTATATATAAATATTATACTATTTAATATATATTAATTATATAATTATATATTGCCCATCTCCTCAGAATCTGTTGTTTTGCTGGTTTTTCTTATCTCAGGGATCATATTTTACTTTCCACCATCTTTCACCTAACTATGCAAGGTAGAAAAACTTGAAAGCTATTTTTGCCCCCTGCATTTCTGTCACCCCTAAAAATCTAACAGAACTTACAGAACATGATTTCTGTTTAACAGAAACATCTCTGAAATCCCCCTACTTTCCCTCTCCCCGGCTACCACCCTGGTCAAAGGCACCCTCCTCTGTGGCCCCAGCTGCTGGTCTTCCCACATGCACCCTTGCCCTCCTTTAACTTCATTTTCCGTAATACAGGTGAATGGTCACTTTAAAATCCAAATTAAACCAGATAGTCCCCTGACTAAACCTAGCAATAGCCTCTGTTAGGGCTCATTTCAAAATCCTTATCAAGCAGAGGTAGTTCCTGCATCATTTGGCCCCTAACTGTTTCTCTCGGGTCCGCTGTTCAGCTCCCTACAACTTTCCCTGCAGTCATGACTCCTCCAGGTTCTCTGTTCCCCCAGGGCTCCACAGGACACCTCTCTCTTGCCCTAGAGTGTTCACACATGTCATTTCCTGGACTTGGAAAACTCACTGAATCCATTCTTGCCTGGCTACCTCCTGCTCAACTGTCAGGTCTCAGCTTAAAGAATAGCTTCTCAAAGTCTTTCACTGGCCCCATAAGCAAAGTAAAATTCCCTTTTTATTTGGTATTTTACTCCCTTTAATCACACTCATGTACTTGTAATTACCTAATATATTCCAACTAGACTATGAAAGTCCAACTATGAAATCCACAAGGGCAAAATGATGTTCCTTTGTTCATCATGTTATATCTAGCACAGGATGCAATTGGTGTTTCGGTACATCATCACTGAATTGTATGTCTGCTTTTTGCCACATATGTGGTATGAGCTAATATATCTACAGACTGTGAACATACACTGTCTCACTCTTACTACGCTATTTGATTTTTACAGTTAGTATGATGTTCTTCAATGTTAACAGAAAGCAGGGAAATGAAGGCCAAGCTGGTAAGTCCTACCTACCTAGGATGGCTAAGAATTATCCTTCCTACTCAACAATGACCTTGAGTTTAAGGACATTCAGAAAAGGATGAGGAGAGTTAAGGAAAATAGAGTGCTTTCAAAGAAACATAAAACAAAAGAGCTAAAAATATTCCTTACACATTAACCATATCCCATCTATGTAAGAGATCATTTCACATGTTGTCACAGCAGTCTACGTTCTGTTGCCAATATTAATCACTCAGGTGGGTTTTTGTTTGTTGGCTTGTTTTCTGCCCTTTCTTGGATATATGTGTAATGATAATTGCTTACAGATGTATCAAATACTTCTATGCTAGACTAAACATAGAATAAATCAAAAAAGATGCCTGTGTGCATCTCAGGAGGAAAAAAGAATACTAATGACTTTCTCAAATGTTTTCACACTCAAAAACATTTTCAGGTAAATTAAACATAGGAGGTTTGGAAACAACAGTAAGGTAGAAAATGACAGTTGTGTCGGGAAAGCTTTTATAGCACGTATTTAATTTAGTCTATCATTTATACTAACATAAAAAATACCACTAAGACAACAAATATTTATTGTCCACTTGATGTATATTTGTACTACGCTTGCTAATGCAGAGCTATAAAAAACAAATACAAATTTTCAAGACACTGAAATCTGGTTAGGAAACTACTAACCAGTACAACACAATTTATAATAACAGTGTTTAAGATTGTAAACTAAGTGAACTATATATAGGGATATAGCAATTGTGAAGTTTTAATGAAGGTGAGCTATGTAGAACACATGGTCTTTGGATAGGTCATGAGAAGTTGAAATTTTTATCTGTGAGAAATTAAAGGCAAAAAAGAAGAGGAGACAAGTATAAACACAGAGTAAGTTAAATGACCTTCTGATTGAAATCTTGAAATCAAGGCCCTTGCCTAACAACGGGGGCATTTAATGTAACCACATAGTAACGAGATAATTAAAAGCAAAAAGTCTAACTAGATTATAAAGGTCTCAGATATTAACTAGAAGAAGCTAGACTAGTTGGGGAATATCAGGTGAAAACATGTAATGTTTGTAGCAAGAAGGGGGATATTTTGGGCCTCAATGTTGCACCAGCCACCCATGGAGCTCCATTCATAGTCGTCTTGTGGTCATCCTCCAGATGAAAGTCATGTTTATAAAGATTATTCATCCATGATAGATTATGGGTATAAGCAGGGAGAGAATCCTCAGAGACCTGTTAAGACATTATTTCAGTAACTCTGGTGCGATGTGATAAAGCGTTAGACCCTATGGTTGTCAACGAAGGGAGAAAGATGGGGAAAAAAGCAGCAGAATAATATCAACATAAGAAATGCCAAAATTCTGACATATACTACACTATGAATGAACCTTGAATACATTATGCTAAATGAAATAAGCTAAGCACAGAAAGACACATACTGTCTGCTGCCATTTATATGAAGTACACAAAGTAGTCAAATTCACAGGGACAGAAAGTGGAACGGTGGTTACTAGGGGCTCGTAGAGGGGGAAATGAAGAGTTATTGTTTAACGGGTACAGAGTTTCAGCTTGGCAAAATGAAAATAGTCCTGGAGATGGATAGTGGTGATGATTGCACAAAAATGTGAATGAACTTAATACTGAAAGGGATACTAAAAAATGGCTAAGATGGTAAATTTTATATGTATTATACCACAATTTAAAATATTAATTAAAAAAATAAATGCCCAAACTGGGAAGAAGGAGAAAAGAATTCTAAATTACTCTTACATCACTAGCTTAGAAGATTGGGGTAAATGGGATTGTTATGGGAGTAAAGTAAGGGGATCTGGCCTGAGAGAAGAGTATGAATTGTGAAATATTTTTGATGGGAATATCTAAATGTAAGTGTTTCACAGTGTTCACAGGCATCTGGAGACAATAGATAAGGGCTCTGTGGACAGAACAGGAAATATGCTTTTATTTTAGTGCCACCATTTTGAGGGGAGGGGTGAAAGGGGAGCCAGTCATCATGTTCAATTCTCGGCCCTAGATTTTAACAGAGATGCTTTTAAAATAGATTGCTATGTGAAAATATTTTTCACATTTTGATATCTCTGAATTGGAATGGTCTTATAATGAATGCCACCTTTTTGAATAGCTTGAGATATAATTAACGAACACAAATTGTATCTATTAGAAGGTACATCTTGATTTATTTATTCTCAACAAAAACCCACAAACAGCATCTTTTGATGAAAAACAGTAGTTGTAAAAACAGAGACCAGAAACCAATTCTAGATAGCTTAGGGCAGGGTTATTCATAGAAGGAAGGTCAGAAACACAGTGCAGCCCCAGGGAAGAAGTAGAACCAGAATCATGAGAGCCCTGAGGTCACCAACATCTCTCTCCATCTCCCCACCCCACCCTCATATCTGTTTCAATCTTTCTTCAAATTGACTTTCTCTGCTCCTTAGCTCTGCAGGTTTTGCACTTTGGAAAACAGTGACTTAACTCACCTAGTCCCAATACTGAATTCCTGGATCAGAATCTCAATGCTCAGCTTAGGTCCAACTGAGTGCAGCTAAAACAACAGACCCATGTGAAACAAGTGTGGCTTCCCAAAGATGACTACAATGAGGATAGTCCAATAGCTCAGTAAGATTAGACTAGTGCATCCCAGGGAAGAAGAACGATGTCAAAAGCTATGGAAAAAGACAGTTGAATTAAATGAGTGTCTTTAGCCTGGGGAGAAGACTTGAGAATCCTAAGGGGCATATAGAATACAAAATAAATATTAGGAAAAAGGAGTCAAAGTTACAACAATGCAGTTTTTGGCTCAACATAACAACAATCCTATAGCAATATTTTATTAAATTTTTTTATGCAAGATAATCCATTTATATTAACACTCAACAAACCAGCAGAGCTGGAATTTGAGTTTTCATTTAGTAGACAGAAAACCCAATGCCAAGAAACTCAGACTATCTAATATCAGATAACTCATATGTAGCAGAATCACAACTTGTAACAATGTGCACTTGGATCCAATGCCCTTTTCCTTCCTTACACCCTGGGTCACTTTGTATTGGTTGGACTGCAGACCGCTCTCTTTCATACAAGGTATTCGAATAGTAGCTAAATAAACACTTGTTCCAGAAATACTATAGGAACAATTACTATTTGGGGTGGGAGACATTATCTCACCTCTCTGATGATTTCCAACTGTAATATTCATGCATTTACTGTTTTATATTCAGTGACTTCATTTTGAAAGTATTCATTACAAGCAAAGACAAATACTTTTCCTATCTATCAAAGATTTTGCAATCTTGATAATTTCCAAAAAGAAAATATTCCCTATCTATAGCATCAAAATTGTTGGTAAGAATTTTCTTTTTCTTTTGTATTTTGTTTTTAAGGAAAAGAGATCTAATTCATCTTTAAATAAGAATGCTAGTAATAATAAATATATTCAAATCTGAGAAACAATGTTTTCTAGAAAGAGTTGTAGAAGTGACCACATTTTTTTGATAAAAAAATAGCTAAAATAGAATTTAAAAAAATAAAACCTATTCAAGGTTTAATAATATTGCTTGTGGCTTCCAGCTGTGTCATTGATTTACAAGCATAACAATGATTAAGAACTCAAATGATCTATTAAATATTACTTTCAAGCTCCAGATTTCGGATACATCCATTCATGAACCTACATGAGGAAGAATTCAGGTAGAGGTGATAATGAAGCCTGCCCTCAGTGCCTTCAATAGCTTTGATCAGATTTGTTTGCTTTGCCTATCCATTCACTGAGTTTTCATAGAATTTCATTTGAAACAAATATTTCATTTGCAGAAGAGAGGGAGGGAGGAATGGAAGGAAGAAAGGATGGAAGGAAAGAAGGAAGATATATAAGCCACTCATTTAGAGCCTTCCAGAATTCTCACTCTCAATGGATTCATCATTGCACTCTGAGAAACTATGCAGCAGAAATAATATATGTACACATAATTAATGTTGTCATAGAGTTTAAATTTTTTATGGCATTTAGGAATGTCTATTGAAAGACTTGAGAAATGTTTTAAATGAAAATTATGATAAGAGAAAGAATGGCAATAAATTATATAATCATTTAGGATTACATATTTTCCTTTAAAACTCGTTTGTACAGTTTACAGAATACAAGCATGGAATATTTGAGAAGGAAATTCTGAATAGGGAAAAAATAAGAACAGATTTTATGTTAAAAAAAATTATGCATAAATCCACTTAATCTTTGAAATAAAAACGAAGAATGACCTTATGAAAAGAAACACTTTAATGAACACCATCTGCAAATTAAAGTCAGCTTCAGCCAATTTACCACAAAGAAAAGTGTTGCCCTTAATAATGAAGTGTTTGCTAACATCTATAGAGCCAAAGAGCAGTGTAAATACCAGAGTACACAACATCATTAAGAATACCAACTTTTGTAACTATAAGTTTTCATTTAAGGTATATAGATCCTACACTAATATCTTATGAAGGGAGATTGATAATGTATGTCTAAATTTTTAAACTTCATCCATGCTCTTATAGATTTCTATATTAAATTATAATATGTGACTTTTCTAAAGTTTTACTCGGAAGAAAATACATTTTACTAGGCTTCAGTACAAAAGAAGTCCTAAACATAATAACATTTCACAAAAAATTTTTAAGAAAACTTTTTATATATTAGCTGCTTTTCTTCATGTAGTCAGTATAGATATATGCTGTACTACATCTATACTATGGAAAACACATGCAAGCCAACTGGAAGTAATTTTTTTAAATTATCACAAATTTACAAAAATTAACTTAGAAACTCTAAAATTAAGTACTGCATAATCAATTAAAATTTAATTCTAAGCCATAGAATCTTAGTAGTAGAAGGAATGGGGGAATGCTGGTATATCTTCCTGCATGTATCGAATCCAATGCGATCTAATAAACTAGAACAAATAACAGCATCAATCTCTTTCTGGGAACCTTGGTAATTAGCTACAGAACATGACAATGGAGCTCATTTGGCTGGATTTAGAGGTACTACACTTATAGACCAAAAATATCTATATGAAGACATGTCTAACTATCTACTGCCTCCTTTGCCTTTCTAATAATTCATCCATTCAATTGAAACTTAACCACTTAGTTGTTCAATTTAAAAAAAAAAAAAAGTTTTTAGTGAATACCTATTCCCTAACCATGTATTTATGAGGAAAAGCAAATAATGACAAGTGCCTGTTATGTGCCTAGTATTTTGGTAGGTGCTGTAAGCAAATTATCTTAAGATTAAGTAATAACATTAGGAGACAAGAAATTTTTTTATCTCCATTAAACAGATTAAGGAAAAGATGCAGAGATGCTAAGTAACTTTCTCTAGGTCACGTAGCTAGTAATCAACATCTGCCTTGATCCCAAACTGCATGTTACACACCACTGTGACTCCTGCCTCCAATAAGGCAGAGAAGCAGTGTAAGACAAGGTGTCTAGCACATAGACCAATGGAACAGAGTAGAGAGCCCAGAAATAAACCCACACATATACTAACCCTTGACAGGGGCATGCGAATACACAATGGGGAACGGATAGTTTCTTCAATAAATGGTGTTAGGAAAACTGGATATCCATATGCACAGAATAAAATTGGATCCTTATCTTACACCGTATACAAAAATGGATTAAAGACTTAAATATATGACCTGAAACCATAAAACTCCTAGATGAAAACAGACAAAAAGACATTGGTATTGGCAATAACTTTTCGGAAATGACACCAAAAGCCAAGGCAACAAAAGCAAAAGTAAACAAGTAGAACTACATCAAACTAAAAGCTTCTGCAAGCACAGCAAAGGAAACGATCAACAAAATGAAAAGGCAACCTACAGATTGGGAGAAAATATTTGCAAGTCATATATCCAATAAGGGATTAATATCCAAAATAAATAAGGAACTCACACAATAGCAAAAAGAAAAAAAAACTTGATTAAAAAGTGGCCAAAGGTCCTGAATAGATATTTTTCCAAAGAAGACATAATGCCCAACAAGTATATGAAAAGGTGCTCAACATCACTAATTATCAGGGAAATGCAAATCAAAACCACAGTAAGATATCATGTTAGAATGACTATCATCCAAAAGATGAAAGATAACAAGTGTTGGCAGGGATGTAGGGAAAAGAGAACTCATGTACACTATTGGTAGGAATATAAACTAGCATAGCCACTATGGAAAACAGTAGGGAGGTTCCTTAAAAAATTAAAAATAAAACTACCATATTATCCAGCAATCCCACTTCTGGGTATATATCCAAAAGAAATGAAATCAATACATCAAAGAGATACCTTCACCCACATGTTCAATGTAGCATTATTCACAAAGCCAAGATATGAAATCAACCTGAGTAACCATTAACAGATGGAGAGATAAAGAAAATGTGGTATGTGTATATGTATGCATACACACACACACACAATAAAATATTAGTCAGCCATTAAAAAAAGGAAATTCTACCATTAGTGACAATATGGATGAACCTATAGGTTCACATTATGCTAAGTGAAATAAGCCAGACATGGAAAGACAAATATTAATACCACCTGATCTCACTTATATGTGTAATCTAAAAAAGTTGTAGAATGGGGGCTGCCAAGGGCTGGGAGGTGGAAGAATTGGGGAGGTGTTGGTAAAGGGTACAAACTTTAACTATTAATCATTATAAGTTTTGGGTATCTGATGTACAACATTGCAACTACAGTTAAAAATACTGTGTCATTTACTTGAAATTTTCTCAGAGCAAAATTTAAGTATCCTCACCACACACACCCACACATAGACACACACAAAATGGTAACTGTGGGATGTGTTAATTTGATTGTGGTGATTATTTCACAATGCATACACATATCAAATCATCACATTGCACACCGAGCAGATAAAACTTTGTCAATTATATCACAGTAAAGCTGGAAAAAAAAAAAGATGATGTGATATCTCTGATGTGGTCAGGGAAAGAAGACTACACAAGTAAGGAAACGCTAAACTGTGAGACAATACGTGTGAGGAGCTCGGGGAAATGAGAATGAGCTCTATAGGTTCAGAAAGTTTTTTGAAAGATGTGGGTTTGGAAATAGGGCATGAAGGATGAACAGGATTTTAGTAAGTATAGAAGAGAAGTTAAGTCATCCCAAGGAACAGAAGAGCCTGAAGGTGGGCGGGGACCCGGCAGACTCACAGGAAACAGGATGAGGTACCGATCAGAGTTAGAAGGTATGCACAAAGAAACCATGAGGGCACTGGGTAGGTATGAAAGGGCTGGGTAGACTCTCACATCATAGAATGGACAAAATAAATATAACAAAGATGGAGAGAAAATTGCTGTGGGGACAGAGGAGGATTAGTAAGAAGCAGTCGCTTCTGTTTGGATCATACTACGTTTTTCCTATTTCTGTTTCCATCTCCCCTGACACTTCTCCCTCCTTCACACCAAATTCAAAACTTTGTACACAGAAAAGCTGATCTTATATTCATTCTTTTTCTGAATAAAAGGGTCTATCAAAATGAATGTACAGGAAAGAAATATAGAAAGCCAGCAGAAAACTTTGTATTTGAGTCAGCAAGCAATAGGAAACAATTGTCACTCCTGTGTCAGGTATTATCTTGAAGAAAGGATTTATGCCCTAGTTCCTGTTTTAAAAAAAAACCATGGTAAGCCACACAGATGTGGAATGGCAATGGCACCTGGCAAGTGGCCAATAGCTCAAGGAATCTGAATCATGCCTGGCGAGGAAAACAGTTCGGATATACACGAATAAGGTGATCTGAGGTAGACGTGTCAAAGAGTTAAACCTTCAGGAATTGCTATTTCCATATGAGAAATACTAGATACAGCCACATCAGTAGAGGGAAAGCTAGAATTGCTAGTACTACTCAATATATTTATTTTGTAAACAGTAAGTCAAAAATATTTAATGAGTATACTTTGTTAGGTTTAATTCAGGATAAAGAAAAAATTAAAAGTTGTGGTTCCTGACCTCATGAAACTTACAGTGTTATATTTTTAACTTTGATATTACTAAAGTTGTCTCTTTCCTTTTTTAAAAAACCTACAATTATATGGCTTTCTACATAAGTGTGATTTTATTAAGTCCAGGACCCAATTCGTTTTAAGCAGCATGTTTAAACCAAAATTATAATTGTCCTTTTGCTAAAATTTAACTCCGAAAATGAAGAGAAAAATAATATTTCCCCTCTGATATAAAGTTATAAACCTAACAAATTTATCAAAAGAAACGAAAAAAACTTTAATAAAATATGGAGTTTAAGAAAACAGCACATATTCCTATAAGTATAGCATATAATTTCTCTATTTTAGTTTCTCTCAAACTCATAACACTAGAACTCTCAAGAACCATCCTATGTTTTTGCTTTAAAGTATTCCCTTTCAGAAATCTGACTAAATGATGTCACTTTAGATATGTAAGCTTACCTGCCAAAAAGAGAGAAACCAGGAAGAGCCTTTGAAAGGAAATAATTCATTAGGAAGTTCAAGTAGAAATCTAAAGATTGAATTTTAACTAAATTATTAAGTTTTGGAGTTAGAAATTTTTTAAAAAACTGAGTGTCTACCATGTATATAGTCGCTAGAGATACATATATCTATATGTCTATCTACATATATAACATATACCCAATTAAATTTCCAATTTCTCCAAAAAAACTAAACAAA
This sequence comes from Cheirogaleus medius, assembly GCA_008086735.1. Classification (NCBI taxonomy): domain Eukaryota; kingdom Metazoa; phylum Chordata; class Mammalia; order Primates; family Cheirogaleidae; genus Cheirogaleus; species Cheirogaleus medius. The sequence goes on from VBSM01002616.1 coordinate 39,808,301, forward strand.
AATATATAATTGATAGTCCTGTTTTTTATTTGAAGCTCAGATTTGAAAAACCCCTAAATGAAAATGGCAAGTCATATTATTTTTTGTCTTATAAAAATTTAGTTTGTCATACTACTAAATCTCCTTCTTTAACATAAAATTATCATGTTGAACATTCTGATATTAAATGTCTTCATTTCCTTTAGGAAGCAATTCCAACAAGCTCTTCCATTCATAACATGGTTGTAAATCTAGTTGTCATGAAGAAAAGGTTCTCACACAATTGTGCTCACAAATCCTCACATAGGACAGAAATACTGTCACCCTCAAGCCCCCATCTCATGCCTGTGCCACTGACTCCAACTGAGAAAAAATACAACTATTAACTTAACAAACATGGTTAAGTGTTCTCCCTGCAAACTTGCAATTCTTCTTCCAAACAGAATCAAGGATATCTGCTAAACACATTGGTCAACTAACTGTAAGGGAGAGAATAACAATTTTAAAAGGCACACATAATAATATAGAAGCATGGAAAGTTGAGCTGTTCAGCATCAGGAAAATATCTCTAAATATTTTAATTGTCTCTGAAGATGTTATTGAAACGTCTGCTGCATTTTAAAGTAATTCAAGTTGGTAATGAAGACCTTGAGCAAGCAAGAAAAAAATTTAATTAAAATCAGTGTATGCACTCACCCACACACTAAGAAAATGAATAAATGTGGTTACCAATTCAACAGGCCACAGTAAAAATTCATGTGATAGTATTCCTTAATGAGAAAGAAAAAGAAGATGTTACACTATAATGAATAGGAGTTATATACATTTTTCTATTCCTATATAACTTTCTTTCATCAAATACTTTTCAAAGACTTTTCTTTTTTTCTGTTTTAAGTTTTAAATATAATCTTTACTGCTAGACACGCTTGCATTTCCCAGAAACGTGAGCTGATCCAGAGTACCTATCGTAAAGTATTTAAATCTAATAGCTCAGCATTAGGATTATATCAACATAATCCTGTGCCTCTGAAGGGTTAGTCCATACAACTAGGATATAGACCTATTTTTCAACCCAGCATAAAAAAAAATTAATTTTTGACAATACTATAGAAATAAAAGGAAAATGGAATTTCTATTTCATAAAAAGAAAAAAATAGTCTGTGGATGCTTTGCTCAAAATATTTTAGTGTTTATAATAGAAATCATAAATTTCTTCCATAAATTAAATACACTACAATATTTTTCAAAATCATTACACTCAAAAATAAAAATACCAACATCTGGGCCCCACCTGAGACCATCAGATCAGAATCTTTGGCGGTGCAGCTTAGTAAATAATTCTTGATTTCCTGAAGATGAGTCTAAGGTACAGGGCTCAGAAACCCAGGATTCAGTTGCCTGGGAGGTCATGTTAGCTCCACACTATTAATACTTAACTTGAAGTCCTACCTTACAAATTCTCCAGGCACAGAATTATTCACAAAGCTCCATATATATTTCCTGAACTTATCTCTGTGAAGTTCCAAGTATCATCCATTCACTGAGGATAACAAACCACCAAGTTCCACAGTATTGTTGTCAGATTTAATGTGATAATGTATACTTAAGATATTATCTAAATTTCCAAGCACCATCTTACAAGCAAGTTATGATGATACCTCATTTACTGGACATTATCTAAATTTCCAAGCACCGTCTTACAAGCAAGTTACGATGATACCTCATTTACTCAAAAACATTCACTAACCATCTACATAGCACTGTGATAAACAACACAGGGCATGGGAGAGGCAGGCTCAATTGTGCATAGATCACCCTGAAGGAACTCACTCTCATTTATAAAAATGTTCACAACCCAAGGTGGAAAATGTAAGTGCCATAAGAGAGTAATCAATACAGTGCTATGGAGCATCAGAGGAAGGAGAAAAAACTTCCAGTGGGGGTGATCAGAAACTCCAACATGAAGCAGGTAAAAGACAGTAAAATCTCATGGTAAGGTGGTTGGAGATAAGAACAGAGAGATGAGCATTAGAGGCAGGGGGCACTATTGTGGCAATAAAAAAAAAAAGAACTCAAGAGACCGATCTACCTATCTCTGTCTGGCGAGAGAAGAATGCACCATAACCAATTCAAAATCACTAGAAAATTGATGTGATGAAGGCAACAGCAGTTCCAAAGGCTGATATAGGAAGGGCAGATGAGACAGGGTCATGAATCCCAGATGAAGAAGTGTTCCTTTCATTTGAAAGGCAACAAGGAACTATGAACTACTTTTTAATCAAAGGATTGACATGATTTCATATTAACATTCAACAAAACTGCTATCACGATTGGAGCTGTACACCATGAAAATGCAGTGTAGTAGCACAGGGAATGAATTAATATTCAGAAAACATGGGGGCAGGATGCCTGCAATAGCCCATCCAAGTATGATGTGATGTGGTCGTAAACTGAGACAGTGAGAGTAGAGAAGGGAGGGAAGGCCTGGACATAAGGATTATCACTTTGAAGAAAGTTATATCCTGTAAATTCCAGCGATGTTTTTGCTGTCTAGTGTAACAGAAACAGAAAGCCATCAGCACCAGACAGACCTGGACCAAAACCCAGGCTCTGCATCTGACAAACAATCCGATCTTGGGTAAGCTACTTAATCTCTTTGAGCTTCAGTCAAGAATAATAACACACAACTCTAATCTTGTTGGGAGAATCCATTGTGCTGTCTATAAAGTGCTTAGCATACTGGGGGAAAATTAGCAAGAGCAAACAAGAGAAATAAAAATGAAGATTAAAATATTAACAATGGCAAAAAGTCAACATGAACTTTTATAAAAGACTCAGCTACTGCCTCCACCCTCATGAGCCTGGCTGTACTACTCCTTTAGACAGCAGAAGTCTCGAGGCTTTTCATTCTTCAGAATCTCTCTGGCTTCGGGTAGCAGCTCCTTCCTTTTAAAAATAGAGCTCAGTAGGACATGTGCCAGAACACAGAAATAGACCGCTAGAAGGTAAAATGACACCTGCATCCCTGGCTCCTGGGCTCGTACGTGTTTGGGACAGAGGAAAGATCAGTGTAAAAGTATCTACTAATGGATGTCTCGAAGTAGAAGGAAACATGACAGGACTAATGGACAATCGTGCGAACAGTACAAACAGAGGACTCCTACAAAGCTTTTAGACAAGAAAAATTAACTTGCTCTTTCTCCTGTCTAATTCAATCACTGGTACACAAAACTGTGTCTCATTTGGAGTGATCAGACTGAAAGTTAATACAAATATACAACTGAGTGCTTAAAGCAACATTCAAAACAAGATTTACCAAATATGTTTATACCATCCTTACAACAGCTTTACAATTTAGAATACAGCTATGTTGATTTTATAGCCTCTTATTAGGCTGTATCATTTTAAGGAATGCAGAGAAACCAAGGATAAAAAATAAGTACAATTCTTTAGAAAATCCTTTTTTCATTTTTCTTAAAATATTAGGCTTTTTATAACTCAGAGACTCACTACAGATTGTCAAAACCATATTGACAATGTTATCAGCATAAAAGTTTTAGAATCAGATGTGAAGGAATCCATTGATGACACAGAGTGAGACACCTGAGATGCCTAAATTGAGAAAATACAAATAATATATTGTTATTACCCAAATTATCACTAAGAACGAAGAAAAAAGTGAAATAATTATAGTTTTGCAAGTGGACCATGCTGTTTCTCCTCGAGAATAATGCTAACTTAATGATTTCTCCTCTCATGCACCCTTTTTTATTTCTCCCCAGTCAGCCACCAGGTATTTTCTCACTTTCCCCTAGATTGGGTTAGCTTTATCAATTACTCATTTGGAAATAAAGGTCAGAGTTCCTGCCCTGGCCAAAAAAAGATATTAGACGGAATTAGATAGAGATTGCCAGCACTCCTGCAAAAACTAACATTCTCATGGAGAGACTGATGTCAGTAAGTTTCTATAAAATGATTTAAAGAATCAAAGTTCAATAAGTATCCAACACATCCTCTACTCATTGTCAGCCTGCCCATATTTAATAACATTGTCGTAAACAATCTTTTTTCAAATTTTCTTTCATTTGTAATCTCCTCTTTGTCAGCATTCTTATAATTGGCTTTGTTGGCATTTAAGAAAATGAGCTGATTCTCTTTTTGACTGAGTTTCCTATTTTAATAAATTTGCATTAATGAATATAGTTTGTAGACCATCTTTAAAATATATACCCAGCAGGCAATTATTTACACTTCAAATTGAAAACAAAGCTTTCATTTTGTTCAAAGCATATAGAACAGTGCAGTGTTTGGGAAATATTTTAAAGTTTCATTTAATAATACTATTTGAAATCAATTATGATTTTACTAATTATGCTATAGTAACTTGATAATATATTGTCATATACATTTTACTATATTATACATACTTACATAGTATACTACTCTATTAACTTGATAAATTGTATTTAGTATGGTTACAGGAAACAAACTTCGCTTTAATGTACATTATAAATATAATTCTTCTAGGCTTTACAGGTACCAACAGGGCTCAGAACCTTTCTTGAAATAAGCCCAACTTCCTAATTTGGGCATAAAGCCACAAAGACATATAAAACATTCGGCACAGTATTTGGGAGTATACATATGTGCAAAAATTTTAAGCTATGACTTACTAATAGAATATACAGAGAAATTATTCTCACTGTGCCTGTTTCCTCAGCTATAAAATGGAAACAGTGGTACCAACCTCAGAGAGTTACTAATAAGGATTAAAAGCATTTATAAATGGGAAGTTTTTAGGATTAAGCCTGGCCTAAAGTAAACAACATACAAGGTTTAATAAATTATTGTTAGCATCACCATCGTCTCAGTTAATCTCTAAAACAGCTCTATGAGGCAGTTAAAAAATTTGTTATGTAAGAAAATCTTAGCTTTGAGAGATTAAGCATAATTTACCCAAAACCACACAGTTAGTAGGCAGAGCAGGGATTTGCCTAACTCCAGGCTTTCTGACCACTTTATAGTGGTTAATATTCCTCTTAAAATATGGCAAGTAGAACCGGTCACAATGCTACAAACATACGAGTAGGATTCTGGAAATTTTGCTGTCAAAATCTAAGATGAGGCAGTCAAGTCATTGAATTTTGCAGCAATCCAACCCTTAGGTATTTTTTTTTTAATTTAAATGGGAGTTAGATAATGATCCAATCTCTCTCATCATGAAATTATAAAATTATTTCTAAAACCTAAATTTATAGGAATTTACCTTTTCTCTTGTTAAATTTAATATTTTTAGTGTCTGCTCATCGTTCCAATCTATGCACATTTTGAAACTGACATTCAATCATCTAAGCTATTAACTATGCTTCCCAGTTTTTGTCAACTGGAAATTTAATATATATTCTTTCGATGTTTTTATTCAAGTTCTTAATAAATTATTGAAGAGGACCTGGTCAAGGACAGAGTTCTGGCTTTGGAGATTCAAGTTCTAAATTCTTCTGTGCTCTCTCCCTCTACTCATTGCCCGGACCAAATTTTATTGGCTTCAGTGACAGCACCTCATGCCAACCTAGGAGATAAAGGCATCAACATGACCGGCTTTATCATGCCAGTAAAATGTTAATGGGTCCCACAGCTTAACCACTTTTAGAAAGATGACTAAAGAGGGAAACCAACAAATAGAGATAAACTAGCAAACAAGGGTAACCCTATAAATTAGAAGAGGAATGTTTTAACAAGTATCATATTTTTCAACATTTGCAATGGGAAACTATGAGGGTTTTTTTTTTCTTGTAATGTTTGTTTTCTTAATTACAAAAAGAATATATGGTTTTTGAAAAAAATATTAAGCAACATAACAATATAGAAGAATGTAAAATAAAACCAAAAAAAGGCTTTTTCTTTTTAATAAACCTCATTGGTAATCTGTTAATAATTTGGCATTTTTTAATGCTGTTTTATAGTGTCTTTAAGTTTGCATTTCTACAGATCTCCCCAGGTTGTCAAATATTCTTTTCTAGTTATACACACATAACTATTCTTTTCTAGTTATATACAGTATATATGTATACACACATACATATATTGATATTTAAATACTATATCTCTTCATTAAATTGCAGAGAAATCCTTAAGATTCATTTAAGAAATTCATTTCTACTGTTAATATTTCTACCATCTCACTCTCTATATAACTATATAAATACTATGCTACCAATCCCAAACGACATTCTAAACAAGTAACAGTGGCTACCATTTATTGAACATGTAATACCTTCCAGGTTGCAAACATAATTTCATTTATCAGAGCAAGCCTGTAAGGTAGAATTTATTATCCACATTTTATAAATGAACACATTCAGTCTCAGAGGGATTAATCATTTTACTCAAGGCCAGATGGCTACTGACTGCAGTGAAGCTCAGAACCCAGATCTGATAACAAATCCTACATCTTAATCACTGTACTGTACTCGAATCCCTCCATCAATAGACTCTGCTATCACTATTTCCACACTTAGAAAAAGGAAAAATTCCATTTCCATTTATTTCATCCTCCCATCCATATGGAATATTAATAAAAATGAAATCACAATACTCTAAGTTAGACTGTACTCAACCTTGGCACTACTGACATTTTGGGTCATATAACTCTTTCTTGTGGAAGCTGTCCTACACACTATAAGATGTTTAACAACATCCCTGGACTTTACCTACTAGATTTCAAACTGGCAGTACCCTTCAAGTCCTAACAACTAAAATATATCTACAGACGGGCAAAATTAGCCTCAGTTGATAATCAAGGCAGTATTCTACTTAAAAACTTGAAAACACAGAGTAAGCAGAATAACAGATTCAAGTTCTTGCATATTTTATTTACATTTTAAAATCACATTTTCTTCTGTGGAGATTATAATTACAGAATTGACTATTTCTGGAAGAATACATAGAGCTCAACATAATTACAATGCTTTTCTGAAAGCTCATTTATTATACAAATCAATAGTTAACTAAATTAGATAAAAAATATTTCAGATGTAACTTTTTAGATTAGTAGTCCATTTAGTATAATGTTAAATAAAATTTTTTTTACCCAAAGTGCCACAAAGAAGTTTCTTATTTATCCCAACTCATGAAAAAGTAATCCATACCACCTTTAATGCAGAGATATCCTTTTAGAACATTCCATTCTCTACTCTGTCCTATTTTTTATGATTTCCCTATAAGTTATAAGCATGAACCCATAAACTATAGAAAATAAATAATGAAGCATAACTTTATGGGGAAAAATTACGAGACAGTCTGCCATTCAAGGCTAGAACACCAGTAATTAAAGTCGAAATAAAATCCAAATGATCAGTGAAAATGCTGAGTCAAACACTGCCCCTTGAATGAATATTTCACTGATATCAAATGCAACTATTGAAAAGGTTCCTCTAAGCTATATTTATTTAAATCTCTCCTTACAGGAACTTTCTACAGGAAAGTAAATGCTTGTTCAGTCCACAAATGAAGTTCATGCCCTTCTTGTATCAAGTTTATAGAGCTGTGATTTACAAACTTTCTTTTTTTTCATGCCAACATACCTGATGGATGTGACACACACATCAGTAACCGTGGCCCACTACAGCACTGATTCAGGAGGTTGCGAGGTCCCTCTAGAGAGAACATATCAGAATCGAGGGCGGGTTTGTGTTTGAAAAAGCCTATCATCTGATAATCACCCTTGTAGAAAACAAAAAGCCATCTCAAAGAGCACACCTAGGATGAAATATATTTCCCAAAGCACCTGGAATTTAGTGCATCAAATCTCAAGCTTTCTTTTTCCAGCTACATTTTATTATTCATTTTGTGAATAATAAATGTACTTTATTGATCTATCATAGTTGTACATATTTTGGGGGTGCATGTGATATTTTGATACATGTGTACAATGTGTAATGATCAAATCAGGGTAATTGGAATATCCATCACTTCAAACATCTATCTTTCCTTTGTGTTGGGAACATTATAATTCTCCTAGCTATTCTGAAATATACAATAAATTATTGTTAACTATAATTTCCCCACCGTACTATCAAATACTAGAATTTATAATTTCTACCTAACTGTATGTTTGTACCCATTAACAAACCTCTCTTTGTCTTCCCCCAACCCCCTTTTCCCTTCCTAGCCTCTAGTAACCATCATTCTACTCTCTACCTCCATGAGATCAACTTTTTTAGTTCCCACATGAGAGTGAGAATAGGCAGTGTTTGTCTTTCTGTGCCTGGCTTATTTCACTTAACATAATGACCTCCAGTTCCATCCATGTTGCTGCAAATGACAGGATTACACTCTTTTTTATGGCTGAATAATATTCCATTGTATGTACCACATTTTCTTTATCCATTCCTCAGTTGATGGACACTTAGGTTGATTCTATATCTTTGTTACTGCAAACAGTGCGGCAATAAACATGGAAGTGCAGACACCTTTGATGAACTGATATCCTCTCTTTTGGATATATATTAATACTCAGCAGTGGGATTGCTAGATTACACGGTAGTTTTATTTCTAGTTTTTTACAGAACCTCCATACTGTTTTCCATAATGTCCAGCTACATTTTATTTTTTTAAGAGATAAAGTCTTGCTGTGTAGCTCAGGCTGGTCTCAAACTCCTGGGTTCAAGCAATTCTCTGGCCTCAGCCTTCAGAGTAGTTAGGACTACGGGCATGCACCACCATGCCTGGCCCAGCTACATTTTAGACCTACACATTATAGACCTCCAGTGATAGCTATAAATTTGTCAAATTGTTTTAATATTTGTATTAAGTATTATATACAAAATCATGAACAAAATATCATATTGCTATATTGGTTCTTTTGCTATCTATGATTCTGTACCTGGAAGAACCCAAAGCATTATTAAACTCATTGCAGATTTCTATAGTGTTAAAGGCATACTTTGAATGAAGAGTGTATAAATGAAACTATTTTTTAATTCCTGAAAATTTGACCAAGTTTCACATAATGTTTCTTCCTCCCAGTTTTCGCTGTTCTAGACATACGTAAATTACCAGAAGATATTTAAAACAGCAGAAACCTTGGCTATGTTCCTGTTTTCATCTGAACTAAACAAGAACAGAAGGTTCAAAGTCCCAAAGGCACAATACATATAGAGCGTAGTATTAATTGATGTGAAGGTCTTCAAAGTTTTAGCTAAAAAGAACAAAATACAAATCTATAGATTATTATGCTGACAAAAAAAAAAGGAAGTGCAATCTTAATGTATATTAAGAGTCTCACTAACTAGACAGGAGCTCATAAGTAGGTGTATGACAAAACTACACATCCTCTTGCCTGCTCACCTGCATTTTGACATAATGTAGGTCTCTAATAACCATCTAGGGTCGATGCTTAGGCAAGTATATGTTGAAAAAAGGTCCATAAATTATTTTTGTACAAAAAAGGTGACGATCACACTCTATTTTGTCCCAGTCAAACCACAACTAAACTACTATACCAAGCTCTGGACTTCTCAATTTCAAAAGACCATGATATCCAAAAAGAGAGGAAAGGAAAAGAGGCAGCACGAAAATGGTATGGAAGGAAACTTAGTTCCCTGTCATAGTAGTGATTATGCAAAAGCTTAACGAGGATCACTTGTTAGAGAATTTCATAAAATTTGGCCTACCTTAAATTTCCCCCTAACCCTATAACAGTGATATTTTCCAGGAAAAGGAACACACACATAATCAAGAAAAAAAAAAAGGCCTTCCAAAAATTTCCTACGATATACAAAGACAAGTCTAGAAGAGTACTGAGAGCAATGGAGATTTTACCACATGGGAAACTTCACTGAGTAGGCAAAAAAATAGGTATCACATTGCACTTATGGAAACTTAACCCAGAGTGCTAGCTGGCATCACTGAATACAGCCTAATTTATATATACATATATATTTACAAAAAAAGACAAACCATAGTAAGCATCTAGGGTAATCCAAGAAAAAAAAATCAAAGTGGAACTAAACCTGATAATTTTATAAGGTTAACTTCTCTAGACTTCCTAGAATGTCTCTATTGATAAAGTAAGCTTTTAACTAGTCATATGACCCAGCATTCATCTGTTCAAGGATAAGAACCTTGCCCATGTACTTTTAAAGTGTGATCAGAGGTTATGACAGTATATTGCCATGGGATTGCCAGAGGGTTGCACAGAAGCTACAGTCTGTACTTACTCAGCAATCGCTTCCAGTGGGAAGATTCAGCACCAAGAGTACAAAGTCATCTGCCCCGTACGATTTAGGACCCTACTTAACATCTAATCTTAAATAGGGTGATAGTCTTTGGACTTATTATCATGGCCAAAGCCTACAAGCTCTCTGAGTTTTCAGTTATAATCTGAGCACAAGAGGCTTCCAGTTCTAAAAAGCACGGACATACTAAGGAGAAGAACATGGTGGGCCAAGGTGACTCTGGTATTAAAGTACTTTTTGCGAAACAATGAAATTGGGTGCCTTCAAGCAGACAAGGTCACCAGGTTGCAAAAAGTCACACACACGAAATGCGTCCAAAGCAAACAAACACATCGTCTTCCCTCCTTCACCCAGAAACTGAAACAAACAAAAACTGACATTCTGATGCTTTTTCCTTCAAAGAGCTGCATCACTATCTGGTTTCTCAAGTTCACATCTTTAAGTAGTGTTCATGCCCTTTATTAATATCTTCCACCATCAATCACTGACTTATCCTGCTGACTGCAGCTCTTTTTTT
>VBSM01002616.1:39823914-39838046 GCA_008086735.1 Cheirogaleus medius
AAAAAAAAAAAAACTTCTCTGAGGTATTCTCAAAGGGGAAATCAAAATGAAACAAAATGTCATATGTTCATAAATATAGTGTGTTTGTGTATAAATTAGTTTTTCTTCATAATACTGAGCTTTCTTGTCTAAGCCAAGCACTTTTAACTATTTTTTAGACCAGACTGCAAAAGTCAGAACTTCCTGTACAGTTTTAGTAGACAGACGTTTACAGCCCTGTGTTTCTCAGCTGAGGCACCTGGGGTGCTCCTTAAAACTGCAGATTTCTGGACCCCATGCTACACGTAGCAAATCAGAATATATGAGGGTAAGATTTAGAAATCTGCATTTTAATAGGTTTCCCAAATGATTTTTATTCACACTAAATTTTCAGAACTACATCATACAGCTCAATTTAGAAAGTGCCAAATGATGTGTAATTATAAGTAGGTGAAATCAGGCAATCTCCTCACAGACTTTGGAAGTATCTAAAAGAAGTTGATTAATCTATTAATAGAAGATGTTTACTATTATAATTCATAAACAACAGTTTAAGTAACATAGCATTATAGATACATAAGAATAATTATCAACAGGGGAAAAGTCAGAAAAAAGAAGATAAGAATCTAGGCATATTGAAATGCTTAGAATGCAGCAAATATTCGATATAAAATAAAATAAAGAGAGTCCTGGAATTTTAAATAAGATACACTTACTTGCTGGCATTTTCAATCAATCCTGGTCACATAGAGGTAAAAGTTCATAGAAGATTGCCATTAGGGTACATTTAAAAGTCAAAGTGATAAATTTGCAAAGATCCAAGGAATAAGAATCAACGTCTTGGAAAGCAATAAATGTCAGAAAAGTTCATGAATAGCATTAGGGCTTCTCACATAGACCACCACTTAGTGCTTTTCGTTTAAGGACAGATCCTGAGCCAATGCATGGCTTGACTTCCTGCCCAGGATCCAAGAATGACTCTCAAGTTCTTCCCCTGCTTTCAAATCATAAGGAGTTCTAGATTTTAAGTGAACTAACATTATGTCCCCAAAAGACCATAAAATAAATATTTTTTGAAAAGTGAGGAATTACATATTTGATTTTGATCTAATCTTTCTGCACAAGCAAAATACAAGCATCATTCATTTGCACTCACTTTCTATGGTAGTTTTCATTTCTGAATGCCACTTTATTTTTTAGATAACATAATCAGTGTTCATTATATCTGTATCCAACATTCCCAACCTAATTCTCACATTTTTCATGAACACTAGTTAATTTCTTAAAGAATTTCCACTGAAAACATTTAAAAGTTCTAGTTGTAGTTCTCTAAAGGGGTTAAGAAGAGTCAATCTAATTGTTACTTCAGTAACAGGTATGAAAAGAAGTGGACAAAATGAGACTAGCACCTTAATAACTGTGCTGTAATTTAGGTCCTATTTATCTAGCAAAAACAATTCCAATTATAGCAAAAGCAAATCATTAAGAGTAAAAACAAACACTATTCACCATGATGTAGACACACACTTAGCTCCTTGTTCCAAAATAAAAATATAGTTAAAAGATTTTCCTTCTAAATTCTTTATAAAAATGTCAAATTCACAAATGGCTTGATTATATTTTTATTATTTCAAATTAATTTATAACTAACTTCTAGTTTATAATTTATTTTATCAAACAGAAACCATATTCAGATTTTTAAAAATAATATATTATTCAAATAACTCCCAAACTCAGAAAGTTGTCAGTAATGGTAACCTTTCTGGAAAATCTACCTATGAGATCACTTGATATCTACAGACAAAAAGAAACTTGTCACCATAAAGTTGGAAATAACTTTTTTTCTAAACATTGTACTTCTAGTTTATTTAATGTCATTGATATTCTGTCTAATATACTCAAAAGAGATGCCTCTGATTTTGGTAAAAGAATATGATGATACTGTATCTTCACTAAAGTATTAAAATTGCAGTGACAAAAATGTTCTTATTTAACTTAAATTTTTTCTGTTTTCAGAAGTTCTATTCAAAACTAGATGGACCAAAGAAAAAAATGACTGGATAAGCTAAAATGTGTTATTCAATAAAACCTTACAAACTTCTGATTTTTCAGTTCACCTTGACTCAAATTATGCTACCAAATTTCTAGATCATTTCACATGATTCAACCAGCACTGCCTCTGGATGACATTTTAAATAAGCCAATTTTACAATGTCTCTCTGGAAGCAACTATCTCAGAATGTATTTTGTAATTTAATTCAATTAAGAGGTAAAATAGACACAGTATTTACATTAGACTTTTCAAAAAATACAGCTGTTCAGTAAAAACCTCTAACAAGAATAAAGACCAACAGAGTAAAAAGGAGATAGCTGAAGAACACCTGTCAGATCTTTGTGGGAAGTAATGGGAGAAAATAAAGTCAGGGTTCATTCTTTCTCAACTTATTAACTGAATGTGAAAATCACTTCAATTTTTATTTTTCTAAAAAATGTACTCTAATTTCAGAGATCTCTCTAAAGTTTACACTACAATGATCTTGAGGGTAACTTTGGTTATATTCAATTGAGAGCGAGCTAAAAATAAATATCTAGGACTCATGCTGAATATGGGATTTCCTACTAGTAAGGGCACAAGCAAATGTAGCCCCTTAAGTGACGCATGCAAAAAAAAAATATTTTTTAAAGTAACAAAAATGCAAACATCATATTAAAAATACAACTCAAAGACTTGTTGATATTCTATTTCTTTTCTTCTCTGCAAATTCCTTAAACCAATGTAGTCATTAACTTAATTTCAGGAGAATGGGGAGATAAATATTTCAAGTTCAAAGTCTTTTATTTCTTTTCCATCCATTTATTCTGCCAGCCAGCCATCCAGCCCCTACAAAGATCAAGACACTGAGCCAGGAAATGTTTATGGCTGAGACAAGAATAAAAAGTTTGATTCCTTTCATAACGGAAACTGTCATGATCTGAGTCTGACTTCCTTAGTTCCTGAGCCTAGAAAGCAAATTCTCAGGGTAGCATACGCAGATCAACAGGCTCGCTCCTTTCCAAACTTTCTGAGGGACTGCTGAGGCACGACCCCAAAATACTAACTCTCAAACAAGGGGATGTTTCAGACCACAGGACAAACACTGCTTCCTAAGGAGTATTTCTTAAGTGGACCTCTAAAGTACTTAGGATAAAAATAAGAACCATTTCCTTTATTGGTGTTCACGCTACCTTAAAAATGTGCTAAGGATGCTGACTCCACATAGCAGTACAAATGCCACAAAATAAAACATTCTCCCCAAAATAATATCTCAACGACTTCAAACTTCCAGTAGGTCTATTTAAGTGGCTTAAACCTGGAGAAGAGGAAACACTTGCCACAGACACGGCAAAAATATTCAGTCATTTAAAATTACTTCAGAAGATGGAATAGTTTTATGAAAATCCTATTAAACCAAAACCACAAGATTCTTGCACAAAATTATTTCATTTCAATATTCTAACAAGGTACTATGGGGGACAGAAAGGTATTCCTTAACATTCTAAACACACTCTGAGGGAGAAGACTCTATTAGGCAAGAACATGAAATAAAATGCACATATATGGGGGCAAGAGAGAAAGTGAGATAACAGAAAAAGAAAATTGGCCCCAAAATAAATTTACAAGACCAACATTTATATTAATTCAAAGCAACTTCAAAATATCCATGACAAATGACTAGTTACATTCAAATACAAACTCTTTCAAGCAGCAGATGTGTTAAAATGGCATTTTATTCTTCAGCGAGCTTAAGAAGTCTGAATTAAGTCAGTTTTACCAGGAGTAAATCTGAGTTCGTGATTTCATTTTATCCAAATGTGCTTCTTTGTATGCCATGATTCTATTTGCTTTTAATGTTTTTAGATTATTTCCTAAGTGACATGTGGAAATCTATGTATCTTAGAAATTCTATCTATTGTCATCCTGCAATGCAAAGATAAATATACCTTGTCCCAAAAGTAACTATAAGCATCACACAGACACAAACCATTATACACAAAACAAATGTATTTTTAAAATCAAGCTCTCTATATACGTGTGTGTATATAAAGGAACATGCTGTATATAAAAAGTAATTTCCTCACAAATTCTTGATGTAACATTGGAACTATGCCTAGAGTTAATGAATTCAGAGTTTGAGGTGAGGTGATAGAAGGAATGTGACATTAAAAATTTCTAGACTTTTTCATCTCAAATCAGTTTGAAATCATAAACTGCAGAGTGAACTCAGAAAATGGCTCAAAAAGTCATCTAATCTCAATTCCTAGTTTAGAAATTCCACACTACCAAAATTTCTAATCCTTCCTACATACAAAATGGAGCCATTTTCATTTTGTTTCCATGAAAGTGATATTAACATAAGCAATAGTGAGAAATTATCTTTATATACACTGTTTTAATTTTCAACCATTAAAGCTACTAGCAGGTTTGTCACTTTACTTTCCTAAATTACAAAGATAACAACCTACTATACGAACATAAGCACTTTCATTTCTAAAGATACATTGGATAACCCAATTACAAACTAATCACTATGAACATGTGATGTGTTCACACTGTACACATAAGCAATCCCTGCTATATACCACACTCTGAAATGCAAATTTATAATTAACTGGAAATATTGATACTGTGTCATAAATCATGTTAACATAATGGGCCATAATTTACTAAGGACTCTGCTAAATTCCCCCTCAAATTAAAATAATATTTTAAAATATATGCAGTAATATGCGATGAAGAGAAGAAATATACTTGCCAACTAGTCGAGTGGTACAAAAATGAGCTATCAATATTACAGATAAAATTTCAAAGATTACATATTAAATGCTATCATTAAATCTAGATTTTCCATTATAACTGAAGAGGTGGTATTAGTATTCAAGTATTTAATATCTTTAAAAATATATAGCTACGTTGTCCAACATGGTAGCCATTAGCCATATGTGCCTAATGAATAATTGAAATGTGGCTAGACCAAATTGAGATGTGCTTTAAGTATAAAACACACAACAGATACTTAGACGTAGTACAAAAAAATTAAATATATGGCTCGTGTTCTATTTCTATTGGACAGTGCTTATCTATAATGTTTACAGGACTGTTTTCATAGAAGCCACTGGGTGACACTGTTTCTCCATTAAATTGATACAACCAAAGCAATTTCCTGGCAAGGGAAAATCACACATGCACACACAAACACACACAGGTCACAAACACACACATGTACACATATGCACGTGTCCACATACACACACACACCTTTCAACAGACAAAAGGTGTCCCTTATAAACTACTCATCTTCTTAGGATAAAACAACATGAGCATCCTTAAAGTAATTTCTTCACTATTTAGTAGAACCGGCTATACTAGAAAACGTTAATAATTCAGATTCCTTAATAATAAATGACAGCTGTAATCAAACCAAACATGCAGAAGTTGTTTAGTTTGTGATTTTTCCCAAAGAGCTTTCCATCTTCTAAAAGGTAATGTTCTTAATGACCTCCTCTAATATTACGTCCTATTTACTTAGAGTTTAATGGCTTCCTGAGTTAACAGTAAAAATAATTTAGATTAAAAAAAAATAAACAGTTGTTTTTGCTAGTGAAGAAATCCTTCACTGATTTTCAGACTATATTTCACTTGAATTTAGAAATCCTGAACACATTAAAACCAATTTACTGAAAAACTAAAGTAAAAATAATCAATATTTAAGCCAACATTGAATACTTTTATTTGATGAGATAAGGACTCCACATTTTCAATGCCATTGATTTTCATGGATGGGACAAAGTAGAGAATAACACATTCCAGAGGCTGCCTGGTACTACTCGATGACCAGAAAACTCACTGTCAAGGGCTGAAAAAAATGTTATATCATCTGTACGTCTGCTACTCAATCTGATTACTCAGTCTTCTAATTCTGAACGAGAATTTGGAGTTGGCTCCACATGTAAACTCACAAATGATACCTGGGTTAAAACTACCAGCCTCCCTTCCTACTTACTGTCCCCCCGCAACATATTCCAGGTAAAGAGGAACTGGACAAAAGCCATCTTGCCTCAGGCTGACTACATATATTTTAGCTGACTCCCTCCAGTTTCCTTTTCTCTAAAATCAGACTACCGTGTTTCCCCGAAAATAAGACCTAGCCATAAAATAAGCCCTAGCAGGATTTCTAAGCATTTGCACAATATAAGCCCTACCCCAAAAATAAGACCTAGCGATGGGCGTGGCTACACAGCGTGTCTGCACAACCCATGCATTTCGTCAGGAGGCCTTCTCATCTGCCCCATGAGAGCTCTATTGCCCAACATGAGAGATTGGGGCCAATGGTTCTAAAGGAAATAGAGTCACAGGAAATTCAGGATGGAATTCGGGGTTTGGAGAGTTATGATGATGTTCCAGAAGAATATGACTTAACTATATTTGAATAAATGTAGATTATTGTATCATACTTAAAAAAAATAACACATCCCCTGAAAATAAGCCCTAGGGTGTCTTCTTGAGGAAAAATGTCTTGTTTTCCTGTCTTATTTTCAGGGAAACACAGCAATTCCAGTCTACTAACTAGAGCCTGGCACAGAATTAAGCACTTTAAGATATCATTGCAACCAGCTACTCACAATCTACCTCAAGACATCAAAAAAATCAGTGTACTACATTGAAGTGTCACATGTCCTAAATCCAATAATATTTTACTTTTATTTCAAAGCATACTATAAATTAATTACTATAATCAATTACCACAATTAATTTCCATTTCAAAAAAATTCTCCATGTCTTCAAAATGTCAAGTTGCTTAAAATCTAAACCATTTATATTTAACCATTACATGTTGATCACCTTCTGAAAATCTATGGCATTATACATTTATTCCTCATAAAAATGAACAAATGAAAGTTTGCATATAATTTCAGAGAAGAGATGAATGAGTCCTGGATTCAGGTTAAAAACCCACTCTCAGCTATTATGAGCATTTCTCCAACTCTTATCTAAGAGATCATTTAGCTATTTTTGTGTGACTTCCCCTTTTCAATGTTCATGTCTCATTTTTGTAACTTGGCTCTAAGCTCTAGAGAGGCAGATGCTGTGCCATATCTGTGTATAATTTGTATGATTTTCAGCACAAGGCCTAATGCATAGAAAAAAATGTGTTGATTTGGCATTTGATAGGTTGACTGACCAAAGAGCCTTCATGGATAACATGAGCTAAGGGTGGCATCTTCTTTTAAAACAGTGGTATACATTTACCATGAACAGGTATGGCCAACTAATATTCTTGAAAATTTTACCCAACACATCTCACTCTGAACTACAACTCAGGCATATCTTTCAGACTTTTTCCCCAGTGTTATGCTGATAAAAGCACAAACATATATTCTCAGTTCAAAGTTAAAACAATTCCCAAGGGTAGTCTAATTATAAAAACTCCTTCACAAAAAAATACTACCAATAGTAAAAGTATATATAGATAATTACTAAAAGGATTTAAATTTCTATGTAAAGGAATGATATTCATTTGAAAATTAATAGGAGTATATTTTTAGGTACAAGAATATGGAGACTAGACTTCCTGAGGTTCTTCAGAATTATTTGATAGTGCTTCGTTAAACACCTGACTGTAGAAAATAAGCCTAAATTGAGTTTTCAATATATGTGAGGGTTTTTTAGAAGATACAATTATAAACATCACACAGAAGGGGAGGAGGAAGCCTCCACTGAACAGGTGACACGTGATAATTAAGTAAACAATTCACCATAAACATGCAGGGTTATGAATCATTTCACAAAGCATGAGGAATTTTCCCCATGGCCCAATGCAAAGGCACTGTTTCAGCATGGCAAAATCTCTTAAAATCCTACATGACACCCTAGTTGCATTGATTGTCTTCACCCATCCAGGAAGGTACAATTCACAACAATAACTTTTTCTGAAAAATGGAACTCCCACCTTAATTTCCCAAATAAACTCATTCTTTTGATAGATTAAACAACACAAGTTTTCAAGAAGTCAACACAGACTCTATTGGGCTGTTACTGACACAAACCATATTAATAGAAAATCTTATACTATATAGGCATACTCCTAATTTTGAGGTTTATAAATATCCTACCTCAATGTAATAAATGAGAACTTACTTAAAATAGAAGTAAAATTAAAGCTGGTAAAGCCTTTATTCAACTAGAGCCCTGGAGAAATTATTCTTAGAGCTGAATTTTCTAATAGAATACAGCAAATTCACACAAATGTCGCTACAGATATAATGAATGTTTTTTCAGGCCAGTGTCACTCACCCTTGCCTGCCTGAACCCCCTCCCCCCAGGCTTTTCAAAATGTATTTCATACACAGAGTCACTGTTCTGGTTGTTTATTTAATTAACATGACAGCCCAGCATACACAGCATTTCTTTCAGTTCTACAGTTTTAACTTTTTACACTTTCGACTCAATACAGAAAGAGTAAAATTACTGTTTTCAGTGCTTCCAACCTCTGTAAATTTATATAGATTCACTGACTATTTCTGTCAATTAAAATAGTTTTTTCAGTATGCTTTAAATATCTGTATTCACAAAGTAAAATCACAATTTTTCCCCACAAAAAAACAAAACATTATTTTCCCTACCTTTCCCAAGGGACAAGAAAATCTTGTTTTTCCTTTTCAGTATTTTCAAAAGTTGACATTAATTAATTTTAATTCTGTCACCATCTCATAAATAATCAATACTGTTCTTTGTAGCACCATGAGCTGCGTAATACTACTAAAATGTGATGGAAGCTACAATTAAAAGCCCATGACTACTTCCAAAATGCATTCAACTTGAGAAATATGTTACACTGAAATATATTTAGGAATTTAAAGATTAATATAGTCTATACATTCATAAGAAATACTTCTGTATTTTATATCTTTTCTATAAAATCAAGTTATACTTTTTACAAAGACATGACAGTGCCTACCATTCAGTGCCTATCATCAAAAACCATACCCATTTCTCCTATTTGGGTTTTCTTGTTTTTTTGCTTCAAAATGTTTTTCTCACATCAGTGATGAAAAACTTGATTCTTCTTTTGATAACCAACTTACATTCCTACAATAAGCCATTCATTTTTGCTAAAGATGTTTAAGAGCTTAGGGAAATATTTATAGGAAACAGTTTTGGTTTTTACTTACATAATGCAACATAGGTAACATATACTTCTGACTGATGTTGTATCCATCCCAAAGAATTTTGTCATTAAGTGGTACAAATGCTTTAATGGAGAGAATCATATGCTTTATGTTTATTTTTATCTGAAATCATAGGTAAAAATATTAAATTCTTCTTAACAAGTAACTAAAATAAAATTGCATTGGTTTGGAATCTTTCAAAAGTGAGTGTGTAAGGTGGCCACAGTCATTAAAGAGGAATGCATCACCAATTGTACTCTTTGATGTATAAAGAAAATAGACACCTCTTCAAATACAATTCCTAAATGTTTTAAAATTGCATAATTAATATTATGTTCAAAAATAACATATTAATCATGTATAATATCTAATAATTCAAGAAATTCTAGGTATTTCTGTATATGTGTGTTTGGTGATGGAGAAGGGGGGATATAGTTGTAACTTGAGAGAGATATATCTGGTCTCAGATATGAAAGACTACTTAAAAGATATATACACCTTAATAGACACTTACCTTCTTAATACTGCCAGCCAAAAATGTACAGTTTAACACATTCATCTACAAAATCAGCCTCAGTATTGAGGATACTAGGCTGGCAGGACTAAACTATTAATAAAAGCCATGCAGGTTCTATAAACTTTGTTATATACTGAGAATAAAGATATCTTCACTTGCATTCACAGACACACCAGTGCTGCAGACTTATAGTTCTATCGAAAGAAAGAAGGAAGGAAGGAAAGAAGGGAGAGAGGGAGGGAGAGAAGGGTGGGAGGTGTGTCCACTGGTTTGCGTTATGAGAATTTTGTCACATAGTCTCTTTGCACTTTTAGAATTAAGAGCCATTTAAGAGGGGTAGTTCATAAGCAAGTGGTCACTGTCATTCATACAGAGAAGATGATGTTAAATTCTCTTACCTTTAAATTTCACAAAGAGCAAAGTCCACATAAATTTTCAAGAGGCCACTGACAGACTCTCTGAGTTCTACTAATTAAAATTCACTTATTGCCTGTGAGTATTGTCTTGAGTTGAAGGTAGACATTCTTTCAGAAAACAAAACAAATCAACTAATCGGGTAGCATTCAGAGGAGTGTTATACTTGTTTCACAATTATTTTGATTCTTGACTTTGTAAAGTATGCAAATGACAGCGTACACTTTGCACCCTTAATCAGAAGTTTGTTTCCTTATGATAAAACAGATAAGCATTTACTGTATAGCTCCTGAACTTTTCACACAGTTAGGCATGGGATATTGCCTTATCTTATACTAGTCCATGTCAGTTCCCACCCACTCCCCACAGTTACTCTCAGCAACAACTTTAATGGGTCACATATAAAAACCGGTCTTCAGTGACACGTACACACTCACCCACGCCCTTATTAAAACTTCAAGGATTTCAATTTCTGCTAAATATATTATCGTTTTCCCATCAAACATTAGAGATAAAGTCTCTCTTTAGAACATTTTTCATTTACACAGCCTTTAAAAAAAAAACTGAAAAAAATTACCAAAATATATTACAAATATGCATTTTTCAATAGCATTAATCAGCAACATTTAAAAATGCAATGCTCAGCTATTTTCTTATAAGTTTGCAAATAATTCAAATACTCCATTTATCAATTTAAACCAGAGAAAATCAATAAATATTTGTAGGTTAATTAACACTGCTGGCTAATTCACCTAAACACCTTCTTATCGTAAATCCACCCTTAACTCCTAACTTCTAAATATTAATATAAAATTTCATAAATTTAATTACAGAAGCTAAATAATATGAATTTGGAGTCAAGTTATTTACCATCAAATCCCAGATTTTCCTTAAGAATTATGGTTCAGTTTTGCAATGGTCATATCACATTTTCCTGTAAGTTAAAGAATAGTTTGTTCTAAACATTTTAAAGCAGTGGTGTTTTCATTTAAAAGACATTCTCTCCTGTAACTGTGGGAAAAAAAAATTAAAATCTTTAGTTTACCCTTAAATAGATAATTTTACTTTGTTTCAATGATTTCCAAATTTCTCCCAAAACTAAGTATCAGTCAGTGGCCTGTTTTTTCCTTCACTCTTAGAGTAAGCTTAAACCCAAGAAACATTTATTTTATCTAAACAAAAAGCTAAATAAGTACATTTGTTTTAAAATAAACACAGAGACTATGGCGCTGTCATCTATTCTGCTAAATAATGTCAAACAACCACAGATCTGTGTAATCAACTTCATTTCAGAAACAAACTAGCACCCACACCATATGGTGACTGCTATTTCTTAGAAATACCTAAATGATTATCCACAGAATAACCTCAAAAGAAAAAGCTTACTATATCTTAGGATATTCCCTAACTCCCTAGAATTGTCCTTGTGGTACCATAGTTGGACATAAATTTACATGGGAAAAGTATAAATTTCCACTTGCTGTACATAACCAGCTCCCTCCTACCACCAGCAAGTGTCAAATCTGCTTCAAGTAGGGAGGTGAACACTTAAGAATGCTTTTTCACATACAATTTGTATTTAAAATTGGGATTTGTTCTTTTATGTACTTTATAGCAACTATCCCATGGTCTTAAAATGTTTAATAACAATAATGAGACTTATCTCCCAAATTGACTAAACTTTTATTTACAACTTCACTTGTAATTCCAGGTTCCTCCTCCTCTTCCTCCTTTCTGAAAGATATAGATCACCAGCAATCTTAGAAATATTCTCCCAAATTAATATTTCCTGTAAAACCTGTATAAATCCACTTGTCTTTCTAAATATCCACTTCAGTATGCACATACTCAAGAGAAATGTTTTTAGTTGACACTAAAGCACCGTTTACCATTTTGAACAATTCTGATGTTCAGACACACTATTCCCCAAATTGAAGTTGTAATACTGTATGCCACTAAATAATGTTTAAAAACAAATTGGGCACCACTAGATGCAGTCTCTCCAAATAAAACTTACTGCAAAACCAGAAAGTGTGTATCAACACCTCACCTTTAAGCATGCCTTGCTTTGCTCTAGAATCTTTTTACTGGTTTTCATAAATGTGTACCTATCACGTTATAAGAAGGAAATTTTACAAGAAGAAATAGAAATCTAGTAAAATCCACGTATTGAAAAATCACCCACTGCTAGAAAACTAAACTTATTTCTCAAATCTCTGGTAAGGGAGAAAAGTGTGAGCGTACTTAAAAGTGCAGGGAAGCCATACACCAGGTGCAGCAGATCTAAAAAGTTAGCTCAGCTGTGGAAGACCCTGCAAATACCACCTAGTTTTGTTACTTCTTCGTATTTCAGTTGTCCAAGTTATAAAATACTGTGAAAGGGAGAGAAAACCCCACTATTTCTTATTAAGTCTCAATTAGACCGCTTTTCTAGCCTATCTTCCCTTTAGTTCCCAAGCGCTCGGATTCCCTCCACTTTGCGGCGGTTTCCAAGTGTTTCAAGTTTCCCCGAGAGCCAGGAGAGAGCAGTCGCCTAGCGCTTACCTGTTCTCTGGGTATACACGGTAGGGACGTCCTCCGATGGGACTTGCTGCTGCAGCCGGACATCTCGGCGGACACCACGGAGCTGGACCGCCTCCTCCTCTTAAACACCGGGATATCTTCCTTGGTCCCAGCAATCAGCTGGGACCCAGAATGCTCCCTCGGAGCCGCCTCCGCGGACTGCGGCAAGATTTGCTCCACGTACCTGGCCAGGAGGATCCCCAGCACGCCGGCCAAGTACGCCAGGTAAGGTCTCCAGGCGACCTTGACCCTCTCTAAGGAAATGAGGGACACGGTCCTGACCGCGCTAGTCAAGGCGATCATGAGGACGCCCAGCCTCAGCCTCAGCACCAGCCATGTCGCGGCGGCCAAGCAGCTGAGCACCACCCCCGCGGCGGGGAGCGAGAGTAAGTGATCCTCCCCGACGCCCAGCCCAATCTGGACGAGCGCTTCCCCCCCGCAGCAGGCGGCCAGCAGCGCGACGGCCAGAGGCAGGCGCACCCCGGCGCGCAGGAGGTACAAGCCCATCCAGAAGAAGGCACACAGGAGACTGAAGAGCAGCGCCGAGGGCTGCAGCCAGGGGCTGAGCGGCGCGCCGCCCCCGGGAGCACCTCCCCGAGGCCCCGGGAAGACGCCCCCTTCTGCTCTCCCGGCTGCTTCCTCCTCCTCCGCCGCCGCCGCCTCCTTACTCTGCTCCGGGTCACAGCCGATCTCCCCGCGGACCAGCCTCACCAGCAGCGCCAGCAGAAAGGACAGGGAGCCCGCGCACAGCGCCGAGGAAAGTTTCCGGGAGCGCTGGAGCGGCTGCAGCACCAGGTCTCCCCAGCAGCCGCGGCAGTCGGAGCCCCGCTGCGCTGCGGGGCCGGCACGACGGTGGCAGTCCCGGCCAGCCGCAGGGGCTTGACTCAGCCCACCGTGGCCGGGCTTGTCCCTGGCTCGTGCAGCCTCGCCGGGCACTGCCATGGTGTTCCCTCTTCACCGAATCCCCAGTGGCGCCCCGACCCACACGCGCGCACACAGACGCTCTCCCGGTCCCACCCTCTGAATCCCTCCTGCTTGTCCCCTGGCCTGCAATCCACTGAAAGTTTCAGCTTTCGAGTAACTCCGGGAGAATGCTAGATGCTCCAAAGAGACTTCAAGTTAAGAGCTAGCACGCTCAAGTTAAAAGCTAGCACAGGCAGAAACGATCACGCTTCCCTTTTTCTCTCTTTGAATGGCTTTTTCAAATTCCCTGCTCCAGCCCCACCCCCGACTTATATCCTCCGGGGTCTCTCCCTACTTCAGGATTTTAAAAATTGCCCAAAGCGTTCCGCGCACAGTGGCTGCCGACGCTGGAGGAGCCGGGGGCGCAGGGCGAGCTCGGGGCCATTCGGGACGCAGCTCCGCGCCGCCCTGCTGCGCGCCGGGCCCGCGGCAGATGGAGGGCTCCCTTCTCTTCCTTCCTGCAGCTTTCTCTATCACTCCTTCTTTCTCC
>VBSM01002616.1:39838146-39870231 GCA_008086735.1 Cheirogaleus medius
GCTTCCTAAGACTTTGGAAAAAAAAAAATTGTACTTGGCTACTTGGCAGGTCACGGGAGCCAACGTACTTCCTACCGTCATTGAAAATGACAGCCACATCTACTGTCGGAGTGATTCAAAGATATTCATAGGTTCTCAAGTCAGGTAGGACAGCAAACCAATTTCAGGTGGCGCTGTAACGCTTTAGCTGCTCCTGCTTGAAAGACTTTTCAACAGAGAACCCAAACCTGTCCTGTTGGTTCAAATGATGGTAGAATCCCAAAGAGTTATCTGGAACACAATAGAATGATTAAAGAGAAGGGGGAGAGGGGCAGCATTCATTTAAATCCAATGTATAAGTATGAATCATCAATTGTTGACTGTGGATGGTAAAAGCACATTGAGCTTAAGTGACCATATCCTCAAAAAGGTTTACAAAGAAACCCAGGTAGTTTATCAGAACACAATATAAAGGTGAGGATAGGTGGGTTAACAATAGGATAGGTAGGTTAACACTAGGAAAGGTCTTAGAAGACTGATTATGGCTGTGAAATATTACATCTACAAAGAAAAAAGCATATGAGAAAAAATAATCAGGATCCTGGTTATTAATGATTGCAGGTACATGTGTTGTAGTAATGTGGTGTTTAAGAAACTAAAGGAAAATTTTCAAGTTAACTTTTTTTGGCAGATTATGAAAAATAATTTAGTATGTGGTCAATGTGTTCGATGGACTTTTAAAAACTCCATCTATATTCCTTGGGAGTTAGTGTCTTGTTTAAACTGAAACAAGAATATGATAGTCCACTCTTGTTCAGTTTTAATGTGGCTATCTTAGATGTCATTTGCCCTCACTAATAATATTAATAATAATCCAATTTTGTCTTAATTATCTTGACATTCCAGGTTAAAGTGTGTTTATAGCCTGGAGTATTTGGATAATTGGTTCAATATGCCGCCGTATTTTGTGTGCAGAAGTGAAGCAATAAAAGAGAAAGCCAGAAGGAGGTATTTGAGATAAAATAATTAATTCATGGGAGTTAGGGGAGAAGATGACTCAAGTTTTCGACATAGCTTCATGGGAAACAGCCTGCTCTCTTTAGAATCAGGTATTAATATTATGACATAAGTGGATATGAGGTGCTGTGATGGTACAGCTTCTCTCTGTCAGATGTCCAGAACTGTGCTAACACACAGGAGTACAAGTTGGGCAGCTAGTCAATGGCAGTGGGCACCATCTGTTTAATAATTAAGGGAACAGGAGCAGCGATGTCTTTGCCAAAGACAAATGAGCCCCCTAGCATGCACACATACTTTCATGAGTTTCCTTTTTAGACATATGATTCATATGCCAGATCCTACCTGGAACACGTCAGAGTGAAAAACCTTGATTGGAAAATCATGTTAATATCTGTTGGCATCAAAAATAGCATATTAAAAGGAAAAACTATAAAAATTGAGGGATATACCAAGGTTAGAAAGAAAAGCAAAGTAAGAGAAATTTTACAATATTTTAATTTTCTCTGTCTTCTACCCTGACAATTAGCTCAGTTCTTTAGAAAAGATACTATAATAAATATTACCATGAATACTGGACTCTTAAGGGATGGAAAGTAGGCTTTTTTTTCAAGTTGTAACAGAAAAAAAGGCATTTGCCATTATTTGTGAACAAGAATACTAGGTCACATGTTAAACAATGACATTCTGGAGTTGTTCAATAATACAACAAAGGCAATGTCCTGGCATCCAAGTTTCTTTCCATTTCCAACAAAAATCATAATCAAAAAGTTATTTGTCCACCAAAAGGAAAGAAGGTAAATTTTTCTCCCCGTTACCATCCAGAATGCAGAGGCAGGTGAACAAAAACAACAAAAAGCTCATGTTAGAGAGACACAGAAAGCTGCAGGGCTACAGTAAAAACAATGACTAACAGTGTGCATAAACACTGCGATACATACAGTGGACATGGAGCAGTCACATGTAAATCTTGCTCATTTTTGGCAGATAGTGATGAGTACTAATTCAAGAAAGTGACAACATGGCCAAACAATAAGGAAATTGTTGGACACACAGAAAGATAATGGAGTCTGGACAAGAGAAAGAAAAATTCAAATTTCCCCTGATAAAACTCTCCACTCAGCCAAATCTAGCTAGTATGTTTTTATTAGCTCTTTCGAAAGTGGGTGTAGAAATTAACCCCATTGTATTTGTACTTTACCAAATACAATTAGGTTTAAAGGGACTCTATTATAAAATTCAAAAAGTTGACACTCCATAGTACTGGTTCATTCATTCTCTACTACCTACCGGACCTCTATGCATTTATATCCAAGAGGTACCTAAAATATATTGTATCCAAACCAGAATTTTTCCAACTCCCTCCCTCCAACCCCTGCTCACTACCCACCCAAACTCTTCCTCCTTAGTCTTCTCTCATCCCAGTAAAAAACATGACCTTCTACCTAGTTGCTCAAGTCCCAAAAGCCAGCATTGCTCTTGATTCTTTCCTCTGTTTATCTCACTTTATCAGTCTGTTAGCAAATCTACTTGATTCTATCTCTGAAATATATCCTGAATCCATTTACTTTCCACCATCCCTCTCATAATAACCTACCAAAGACTCATCATCATCCTCAGCCAGGACAAATGCAATAACTAACTGGTCTTGCCCTCCTTATAATTCATCTACGCAGCAGAGTTATGGTTTAAAAATGTAAATTGAATGATGTCCCTCCCTTCCTTAAAACCATCCAAAGGCTTCCCATTTCACTTGTGGAATCCAAAGTCCTCATGACCCCTGCAAGGACCTTCATGATCTTTCAAACCACTCTCTCTGACCTCTCTTCCTGTTCTGATGTTCTTCCTTCACTAGTGCAGCACTACTTACTAGAACTTTCTTCAGTGATGGAAATGGACTCTGTGCTGTCCAGTATGTAGCCACTAGGCATGTATGGCTGTTGAACACATGAACCATGGTTAGTTCCACTGAGGAACTGAGTTTTTCTATTTTATTATGATTTAAATGTTAATGGTCTCACTTGGCTAGTTCTACAGTAATGGAGGATGTATCTCTGGTACCTCAAGCCATGTTTATGTTCTTCATACATGTCTTTTATTTATTTATTTATTTATTTTTTGAAAGAAATCACCACCTTTCAAGTATTCTTCATACATGTCAAATCGAAAACCCTGTCCAGGACCTTGGGATCTACAGATTTTCACATGGCTGGCTCCTTCTGCTCCATTAAGTCTAACTGCAAATGTTACTATTTTTTATAGAAAGGGTTTTCCCCAACAATCTTATCAAAAGCTTTGGGGACACTGTGTTAGTTTTGCATTGCTATAAACGAATACTTGAGGCTCGGTATAGTTTGTTTGTTCCCACGTTGGTGTGAGGGCTTTCATGTGGTGTCATAGCACGGCAGAGAAGGTCAAAGGGGAAGTGAACAAGCATAATGAGGGAGAAACCTAAGGAGCATCCTGGCTTTTTACAACCCACTCTCGAGGGAACTAATCCATTCCCACAAGAACAAATCCAGTCTCCAAGAGTGAGAACTTACTATTGCAAGAACAGCACCAAGCCGTTCACAAGGGATCTGCCCCCATAACCAAAACACCTCCTGCTAGGCCCCACCTCCCAACACCACCGCACAAACATCAAATTTCAATGTGAGCTTTGGTGGGAACAAAATAACATTACTAAACCATAGCCAAACTCAGTACATACTTATTGAATAAATACTTGATGAATTAATGAATGAAGTAGATGAATAAATGATGAAATAATAAATGAAAAATATTTTTATTTTTATAAAGTCCTAAGTTAAAGATCATTTCCATATATTTTTCCACATATTTCTATACATAATCCCTCTAAATCTTGTATTGAAGATTCTGTTGCCCAGAGTGGACCAATGGACAAAATCATGCAAGCAGCACTTTCACAGAATGTTGCTTTAAAAATAGATAGAGTTATGGTTTGCTTAATGACAGGGATATGTTCTGAGAAATGGATCATGAGGTAATTTCATCATTGTATGAACATCCATAGCGTGTGCTTAAACCTAGATGGTACAGCCTACTATACCTAGGTAATGTAGCATAGCCTATTGCTCCTAGGCTGAAAACCTGTACAGCATGTTACTGTACTGAATACTATATGCAATTGTAACATGATGATATTTATGTATCTAAACATAAAAAAGGCACAGCAAAAATACAATACTATAATAATATGAAACTACTGTCACCATATATGGTTTGTCATTGACCAAAACATTGTTATGGGGCACATGACTATATCTCTACTTAAATTATTTAACTATTAATAAAATAGGTAATAGTCAAAGTTTGAAAACTTTGTGTGAATTACCTGATGAAATGTCCATAATCCATAGCAATTTTCTGGTAGGTACAGGGAAAAAGCAACTTAAATATATCCATTTGGGCAGCAAGTAAGCTGAAAAATTCAGAATTAGATGTCTGAATATGGGTGACTGACTAAAATGTCATTATATCACATCATGATATATGACCTAGTCTTCAACTATGCCAATGAATAATACTACTTTAGGGTATTAATTTAAGTTTTAAAAAACTAAACATTTTGCCAAGATAGATCCTATTAATACTTATGATTATTATTTCACATATAGTCAGGGGGGAAATGCAGAAAGCTTGTATTTTTAAAAGTGTCATCTTCCTTCTCTTTCTTTGGAGTGCTGCCCTTCTTTGTTTATTTAAGCAACAACTTTGGAGATACAATTGTGACTTCGCATTAAAAAAAAAATAAAGAGAAAAAGCAAGGTGTAAGGACTCATTGCCACTGACAAAAATATTATTAAAGACTCAGACCGTTTACTGCACAAACAACCAGGACAATTCACTTCACTTTTCACGTCCTCTATCCTGACGTTGCCTACACAGAGTTGGCATTCCCTACATCATGTCATGGATGTAGTCAGTGGCTAGCTCTGCCCTTTCTGAACAAATTGTTAAGGAAATGAGAGTACTTTAGGTACTGGGCTTCCCAACCTTGTTTACTTTATGGCACACACAGAAGATGATAATGTTTTGTTGTCACATCGAGATACAGGGACAAATCTTTTTTGCAAATAAAGGCTTTAGGCACAAGGCCTGAGAAGATCATAATCTCATAATCTGTGTAATAATACAAATATATTTTGTTAAGATCCCCAGAATAACTTGTTTTTGAAATCAGCATGCTTTAGTCCCATGTACTTATATATGAAAAGGTGTTGTTCCACATGTATATGAAGACTTATGCTTTCATTTCTAGATTCTCCACATCTCAATACCAGTGGACAAGGCTATTAAGGAGGAAGGAAACACTGGCATAGAGCCCAAGTCAAGCAAAAGAGTTGCGAACAACGCTTTTATGTGTAAATCTGTTTTTATACAAATAGCAAAACACAGGTTACGTATCCCTTATCTGAAATGCTTGGGACCAGAAATGTTTCAATTTCAGATTTTTTTTGGATTTTGGAATACTTCCATTATATACTTACCGGGAGAACACCCCTAATGCAAAACTCTGAAACGCTTCAACGAGCATTTCCTTTGAGCATCACGTCAATGCTCAAAAAGCTTCAGATTTTGGAGCACTTCGGATTTTGGATTTTTAGATTAGGGAGGCTCAACTTGTATTGTAACTAGTATGAGTAATGATAAGAGCTTTGAAATTTTGTCCTGGCATCCTACTAATTCTCACAAATAATTTTATTAACATAAATTATTCCATTTCTCAGCTTTAGTAAGACCAGGATGACAAGTTTAATTAAATCTTTCTGTGCTGACTCAAAATCTTACAGTGTTTCAGACTCACCATTATGAATAGTAATTTTCAATGTGTGTGTAGAAGTAAATGGTGGGGTAAGGATGGGGATTGGACTGAATATGACCTGATTTCTGTTCAGTAATAATTACATTTAAAATAATCCTAATCTCAAAATCTAAGCAATGCATTGGCAAAAGCCTGAGAGTAATAATGATTTACTCTTGTGTCATATTCTTTAAGGCTGTTAACTTTAGAAACAAAACAAAATTCTTTTCCACTAGACTCTGGATAGAGCCATACAATAACAATATAAGAAAATCAAAGAGATTGAATACTTTGTTGTTGGAGAAAAGAATGGGCAGGGATTTTCAGTAACATTAACTTCATGAATGAATTACAACTCATATTTATTATAGTCTACAAAAATATGTGTCTTGGCTGGGCGCAGTGGTTCACCCCTGTAATCCTAGCACTCTGGGAGGCAGAGACAGGCAGATCGCTCAAGGTCAGGAGTTCGAAACCAGCCTGAGCAAGAGTGAGACCCCATCTTTACTAAAATTAGAAAGAAATTAATTGGCCAACTAAAAATATATAGAAAAAATTAGCCGGGCATGGTGGCACATGCGTATAGTCCCAGCTACTCTGGAGGCTGAGGCAGAAAGATTGCTTGAGCCCAGGAGTTTGAGGTTGCTGTGAGCTAGGCTGACGCCACGGCACTCTAGCCCGGGCAACAGAGTGAGACTCTGTCTCAAAAAAAAAAAAAAAAAAAAAAAAAAAATGTGTCTCTATTAAAGGAACACATCAGGTACTATTAATATTTAATGGAGAGGAGTGCATTTTACTAAAATGTAATAAAAATATGTAATAATATGAAAAATACCTACTTTGGCGGGAGAAGTAGAAGAAAGAAAATGCAGTGCCTGCCAAATAAATTGCCAATAAACAACCCAAGACTGAGCTATTATTGACTTTGTGAGTAAATACCTCAGGTCTACAGTGGCTACTGATGAGCAGACCATTCTAAAATGTTCAAACTTAAGGATGATTTGCATGTTTCAACTAGAGCATATTTATTGAGAAAAATTCAAAGTTTATTGATAGAAAGGAAAATATATTTAAATAAGTATAGCCTATTTCTGTTTTATATTTCAACACCACTGAATTCCAAAGTTAGTTTTTACTTGCTCCCAAGAGTTACAATAGCACCCAAACTGTTACTTGTTGTGTATATGATAGTAGGATGCCAGGACAAAACATATAAACAGTACAGAAACATCTTTGGTCTGTAAATTTAATGCTCTTTTATATGAAACCTACCAATGTTTCTAAAGGTTAATGGAGCATTTTGAGCTACCTTATCATTTTGGAGGAAATTCTAATAAGCAGCCAAATGTCTAGAATTAGGCAATTGATAGAAGGGGAGATAGAAAGAACACAGATAATTTACTACTTGAAAATCTAGATCACCTGCTACTTTTTTCCTTTACAACTATCTAAAGAGAAAACATTTTAAAAATTAGAATGAAATTTTAAAATGGATTCAAAAATCACTCATAAAAAGAGTATATCATATAATTCTGAAAACGTCCTAATATAATATCTATGTTGTGCTTGGCAGCTTTAAAAGTAATATTATATTTATTACTCTAATTTTCACAATGTGTATGATGTCAGTAAAGCTTATATTACCATCCCTATTTTACATGAAAGGAAACCAAAACCCAGAGAGATTGAGATTTGGTTCATCCATGTTGTAGCATGTATTAGTGCTAGTACCTTTGGGTGGCTGAATAATATTCCACTGAATGAATATACTGTTACAAAGGGTCTTTATATATTCTGGGTACAAGTTCCTTATCAGATATAATTTGCAAATATTTTCTCCCCTTATTTGGATTGTAGTTTTACTTTCCTGATATTATTCTTTAAAGGACAAAAGTTTTAAATTTTGATGTAGCTCAATGTATTGATTTTTTTCTTTTGTTTTGTTGATATAATATCTGAGAAATCATTGCCAAATCCAAGGTCATAAAGATTTACTCCTATGTTTTCTCAAAACTATGAGTTTTATATTTTTAGTTTTTACATTTAGGTCTTTGATCTATTTTGAGTTACTTTTTTGCATATGATATGAAGTAGAAGTCCAATTTCATTCTTTTGCATGCGGATATCTAGCTGTTCTAGCACAATTTGCTCAGAAGACTATTTTTTTCTTATTGAATTGTCTTGACCCCCACTACCTTTAAGAGACAGAAAAGAATTAAAGATTTCTTAATGTTAGAAACACTTCTTTTACATTGAGGCAAACTCTGCTTCTCCTCGAGTATATTTTCCCTTTCTACTTTTAGAGAAATACAAAATAAAACATTATTAATTTCTATACAAAACAGCATTTTAAACATTTGTGATCTTTTTGAAGTCTTATTTTCTCCAATAGAAGAATTCCCAGTTTGTACAATTTATTGGAGAATGTGGTTATTGGTCCTTCAATATCTTTGCAACCTTCATGGCTACGTGTCAACATCATTCTGGAATATCCTATATCTTATTAATGCAGAAGAGAACAAAACTACTGTTTTACTTCTCATGATCACAGATGCACATTAATATTAACGGAAACTGAAACTACATGAACTCTTTTTTCTAGCTATATGTATGTTGTATTTTCTCATGGTTCATTAAAACTACCAGAAATTTAAAAAATAGATTTCAGCAAAAAACAACTCTTTCATTATATGTTCTGATTATTTTATGATGCACTTTAGTAAAAAAAAAAAAAAAACAAGAGTCTCCAGTGAAAAATAACAAACTATTGATACACACAATAACTTGGGTGAATCTCTAAAGAATTATGCTGAGTGAAAAAAAATAATCTCACAAAGTCCCATATTGTATGATCCTACTTATATATCATTTTGGAATGAAAAAAATAATATAAATGGAGAACAAGTCAGTGGTTACCAGAGGCCAGGGAGAGGACTGAGTAAAAGGGGAGAGTGTGTGTGTTTGTGGCTATAAAAGGGTAGCTGGAAGGATCGTTGTGGGACTGAAACTGTTCTCTAGCTTGACTGTATCAATGCCAATGTCCTGGTTGTGATATTGTACCATAGTTTTTCAAGATGTTACCACTGGTAAAAACCAGGTAAAGGTTATATGAATCTCTCTGAATTATTTCTTACAACTCCATGTGAATATACAATATAAAAAGGAAATAAGTGTATTTTGCATTATCTCTGATACTAAGAGGAATCACTATTATTTCTTTCTCTGCTTAGTTAGGTATGTCACTTTAAAAAAATATATCTACTGATTTCCTCATTACTGTTCCCACATTGAAATTCTTTTGATGTTTGGTTAATTTAGTTTGAAATAATTGCTATATAGCCAATAAATTAAAATGGAAAATACATTTATAACTAAAGAATACAAAATATACTATTTTAGTCTTTTGACTATTATAAAACAGTTTTCCTAAAAATAAATACTTAAAAGTATCTAGGTATTATTTTATTCTTTGCTTTCAAAGATAGTTTATTAACATTGTTCACTATGAAATATATGAAATCAGTAGATAACCGCATCCTAACTGGATAAATATAGAAATAGAAGCACAGGTGTTTCAGTTGTCTCACTTAGGATACTTCGCAATTCAGTCTGGATGCCAGGTCTATTGATGCTATGGTCCAGAAATTAAATACATATATTTATATTTAAGTAATTATAACTAAAGAATACTGTCACATGACTAATTATCTCACATTACTTACATTTACAATTCTCTTCTTATTTGTGATTGCATTGGACCTTGCAGAATCTAGGGCTATTTTTTCATAGTCTCTCAAATTCTTATCTCCCCCAAAGCATTAGCCCCAAAAAGGGCTATAGAATGTCTAGTTGGCTTTTACACAATAACTATGTTGTAAAAATAGAGCAAAAGTATCAAAATATAGCATTTTAAAAAATCATTACCTGTAGGAACTGTAGAAAAGAAGTAATCGGTGACTATAAACACCTATTACTTACACTTACAGATTTAGGCTCAAATACAAAACGCAAAATGCTTAATGTCTATTATTTCCCCCACTAATATAGAGTTCTGAAAAGAAGTTATTGTCTAGGATTCTCAGTGTAATCCATATCTGGTATTCAGGGACTGAGAGGGAAGTGCTCATATTAGTTAATCTGAGTTGTTCTCTGCCTGAAACTGTGAGGCATTTTTTTCATTCTACTGGAACCACAGAACTATGGTAACTTTCCACAGAAATGGCAAATTACATGCAGAGCTTAGGCTCAATGATTTCCTTTAGCCAAAATCTAGAAATGGAGCATTTTGAGCTCAGTAAGAACAGTAAGTGATGCATGGGAGAAAGCAATGTAGTTCTCCCATTCCAGAAAAGGGGGGATCTCCAAATATATATAAGAATGTTGGTTTTGTCAGTCTCTTTTTTCTGACCTAATCTTTATATTGGTTTTTTCTTTTTTGTTTTCTTTTTTGTTTGTTTTTGTATTTCTAAAGACTCATCAATGAACTTCTAGTCCATTTACTACTGAGAATTAATTTGACATTATTGTTTTGATTCTTGTTATTATGATTAATATGTTGCATGTAAAGTTATAGGTGACACATAACTAAGAGTTCTGGAAGTTATGGATGATGTATAGCTGAAAGCTATCAGGGAAAGATCTAAGATTATTCTAAATTAAAACAATGATTATCATTTACCATATATCTTATTCCATTTTTTGTATCAAATATCAAATTATTCAAGAAACTGAAGAAAAGCCCAGAAGAAACCCTCAAGGTACAAGTCATTTCATCATCTTATACTATAATAATACTGGAGAGTTTTTCAAATTTATACTTATTATAAAGGTTTCTTTGAGAAAGGGGATTTCTCATACAAATACATTTATACCCCAATAAGAGAGTTACTCAAACAGGTGTTTTGTTTTGCTATTTGGTAAAATAAGAATTTAGGATAAAATTTTGAGTTGATCTGTCTGAATTTTCTCCCATAGAAATGTTAACCATCCTCCTGAAATTGCCATGCATCTTCTTTCTTCTAGACCTTACTAAAAAGCCAATATTGCTACCCAACTGGAACAGGATTGTAGACTACAAGGATACATCCTTAACCTTATAAAAATGCCCTGGAATTTTTAATGAGCAGAAGTGGTCAGAACCTCAGTCTTACATCTATCCAATAGATGGTTCTCCTGTAGCACAGTGCTCCATAATCCAGGGCTGGGAGTTGGCTCAGGACCACGTTGGGATGGAAGAAGGCCACCTACTGAATCACCGCCACCACATCCTGCAGCATCTTCCATCCAAGTCTTCCCTGGGCCCACCCCTGCTGAACTCCCAAGGTCTGAAGAGATCACAGCTAGAGCATTTCATTACAAATTTTAAATTTCCAGTCTCTGGCTTTCATATTGCATTTCAAGATCAACATCCTTATTACTAGTAGTATATTTTTTATTTTGAAATTTTATAACACCTTTTCCACTGGGAAATTCCAAGCAGGCTACTGAACTTCATTACCACACAGGCAGAAATCCTCACAACACCCCTCTGAAGGAGGTGTTAAATGAGAGAGAGGGAGAGAGAGGTCACCATCACCTCCTCTTACAAAAGCCCAATCCTTAATAATTAATGAATGAAAAGACATCTTGAGTCCAGTGGTCACTGGCAGTAATTGGCATATATTTTCTCAGCTGCCTCCAAATGAAAATGGTAATAATTTAACCAATATATTTGGGCTGACGGCTAAAATAAGTTCCCTCTTGCACTCAAGCAGTAGAACTAAGTGGGACCTGAACAGACTACTCTCTGTTACCACTTGATTGTGGAAAACTCACATGTTGTGCTCAGTAACTGAGTATTTCAAGTCCTGCTCACATTAACAACTGCCTTTCTCTGTCCTCATTCTAGAGGTCCTGAAAATTGGGAGGACACTAGGTTATATTTGTTTTATTTCTTTTTCTCTGTCCTCAGTCCTTTCTTATGTAAAAACTTTTGGTATCTACATGATAACATAAAGGAAGGATACTTTGAGTAATAAAATCAATAAAGTCCAGCTATCAGATGAAATTATGTGACATAGATGTATAGTTCATGGTATCGCACAGTAGTTCTCAGCCTCATACCTAATGCCTCCTTTTATAACAAATGTTTGATACTATCACTATAGCAGATGCTGTGGGGTTCCCCTCCCACACCCCCTTGGCTGTACATCAGTGACAACCTACTGCTCAGCTCTGGGGACTTTTTCTGGCTGCAGAGAGTGCTAGGCTCACACATGTCATGGCCGGCCAGAAGATGCTAGCCTGACAGGAGACTAGATGACCTCATATGGGTGCAGACAATTGAGGAGGGGAGGGTGGTTGGGATAGATCTTCTGTCAGGGGACACAGTGTTTCACTACATGTAAAACTTTGACTGCTGCATAGACATAGTGGGCATCTCATGCCAGTAGACTAGCAAGCAAAGAAAGGAGTTACCATTCTCATTATCATGAGCAGATGAGGTTGCTGCTGCACGATGGGAGCAGGAAAGGACACGACTGAACTCAGGGAATTCATTGAGGTGCCTCTTGGTGCTTTCATCCCAGGGAATACCCTGAAAAGATCAGGGCAACTTAGGGTCCAGAGCCCTCATGGATCTAGGTCTGTGTTACCCAAGCAGGTCAGTGACTCAGGCCAGCAGAAGCGCTAGCTGAAGGGGAGGATGAGGAGACACTAGAATGGGTCTTAGAAGAGGGGGCTGTGAATATCAATGATAACCTTGGGCCATCTGCAGTAGCTGGAGTTGTGGTTTATCCCACTAATCTTCCTGTTGTCTTTGTTTTAGAAAGTGTATGTGTGTGTGTGTGTGTGTGTGTGTGTGAGAGAGAGAGAGAGAGAGAAGAGGCATAGGGACTGGCTACCCCTGTATAAAATTAGTAACAGAGCAGCTCAACTTAAAGCAGGGCATGAGTATATCTGGATGGCCCAAGGGGTGGACTGTAGCAGATGGTGGCAATGCCCCATTCATCAGCATTCACTTTCCCTGTAAATGCCTATAGCTGCTTTCTGCAAACATTTGTGCCTTCCTTGCCAGAGTCTTTCTTTAACTGCAGGTGCATGAATGAGCAACCATATTGTAAACACTTTTGTGACCCAGCTACAGAGTAAAGAACTTGCTAACAATTAAAACTACTTGAAAATGAAAAGATGAATAACTTTGGGAGTTAGTGATGCTTCTTCGCCAAGGATATTTTAGCAAAGGGAAGACAATTCCATTCAGTAAGATCTACCAGACAGTCAATCAGCAAGTGTCAGGAAGGTGGAGAGTGGAGGTGAAGATTGCAGTCAAATGAAACACAGAGAGAAGCATCCAGTAGATGAAAGAAAGAAAGAAAATTAAAATAAAGGAATAAAGGGTTATTTCAGTACTCAACAAAGTTATAGTCAATGGACAGACCACCCTAAGACCCAAAGTAAACTCTAAAGAAGCTTTCAATCTCCAAATAATGCAAAGAAAAGCAAAATACTGCTTATGCAGGTCTGCAATAGCTTTTGCTTTAAAGACTGTGCTCATCTTGTACATAAGAAGAACATTGTGGCCAACTGTGAGATCGTGTACCTCTGTGTGCTTCTGGGCCTCTCCTTGACCCATAGGTCTATTTAATGTCTGTGGATCCCATTATCCAGTCAATGGTTCTGGGCTTCTTCCCCACTGCAGTGCCCCATGCAATAAAATATTTTACCTACTGCCTTAAGTCTTGATCTTATTATTTAGGTTTCTGCACTTTAGTGATGTTGCTTTTCTCTGGCACAGCATTTTTGGGTACCAATAATCAAGTAAGAGGCTACCACGGCATGCCTTGAGACCCCTTCACTCCCAAAGCTAACTTAGACTTGCCTTCTTCTAGGACCCAGAAGGGCTGACCTAGATAATGACTATTGAAATTATATAAATGATATTTTCTAAACAAAAAACTTTATTTCTCTATGTTCTCAGAGTCACAGTGGAAGGGCCTATATTTGCTACAAATTTAGTTATCTCTGGCTACATTTAGGAGGGTTGGCTAGAATTGTATTTTTCAAAGGCATAATTATCCTCATGAGAGCGGCA
Organism: Cheirogaleus medius; assembly: GCA_008086735.1. NCBI lineage: Eukaryota > Metazoa > Chordata > Mammalia > Primates > Cheirogaleidae > Cheirogaleus > Cheirogaleus medius. Next base: position 39,852,039 of record VBSM01002616.1, read on the forward strand.
ATGGCAGAATACACTGAGTTGCCAAATTTTTTTAAGCATTTAGGCAAAAAGGGTGACCTCTTTACCTCTTGGGCATTATGTAAGATGGAAAAGGGACTCATACTTGATAAGATTGTTTTTGATTTTGGGCTTGGACACATTGGAAGTTAGATGGGAAGAAAGAAATAAAATACGCCCCACAAATTGTCTTCTGGAAGAGTCCTCAGAAAATGTGTGCCATATTTTTTGGGAAAATGAGGTTGTAAGGGACTAAATCAGTAAGTCCATGGGATAAAAAGTGCCATTATATAAAATGAAGGAACAAGTCTGTACAGTTTAATCTAATAGAAAGAAGATATTTCTCTTTATCTCACCATAATACCACTGAAACTGAAATGAAGGTGCCATATGGTAGCGTGAGGGATGCCAACACATGGAGAGGTGAACAGAGTCAGGTGATGAGCACAGAAGGGTGGGTAACTAAGGAAGACAGAAAGAGATGCCATGAGACACTGCAGCAGCTTGGACATTTGCTAGAAGATGCATTCTTTATTGGTATCATTATTTTGACCTGTATTCTTCAACTGTAGCACCCTGTCTATGCCCCCGACTGATGTGTCCTGGGAAAATCAGATTATAAATATGATCTTTAAAAGGCATCCTTTGTCCCTTTTCCTCCATGTTAACTATCAATATATCACCACATTTTTATGTCCTACCCCAGGTTAGTCCCTTCTTCTGAAAGAAGATACTGTGCAAAATATTACAGTAACTAGGCAAAAACCTCAGGCATACATCTAACGGCATAAATTGTAAACACTTCAAAGAAGAATAAAACTTTACATAAAATATTCTGATATAGAAGTCATCCTTTAGGTTTAAAAATAACATGACCTAAAATAGGTAAAAGACTTCTTTAGAAGAAATCTATAAAAATGCCCAAATTATATTAAGATAAATTTATCTAAATAACAATGGTAATTTGGTAGGTTCGGTATGTACATGTACCAAAGTCAGTACAAAACTATAGATTTCTAAAGAGGTATTACCCCCAAATGATTTCAAAAATTCCAAACAGGCTATAAGTAAACTATTATCCAACTCAAATTTGAACTCACCAATTCCCACTAAAACTTTATTTTCAATCATATTTATCTGATCTCAAATCAAGACTTCTTGGGAAAGATCGTTTAAATATTCCAGAAGAAATGAACAATTCTTCACCTGAGTGTTTATTTCTCTCTTCTTGGACTGTGGCCTGAAGCTGGTTTGGGACAGAGGCACAGTTCAGATTTTTCCACAGGCCTTCTTGACCTACACAAGCTGGCTTGCTATAAACCAAACCCCTGCAGCTTTCCCTATCCTGGCAAAGCTGGGAAAGCCATAAATATTTTTGGCAAAGCAGAACCCTAAAATAAGACAAGGTTTTTTATTTCAAGATCATATAACATTGGTCAAAGTGGCATACTGAGGCAAACAGCTAAAACATATTTTTAAAGCAAATATGTGGTGATATAGAAATATTTCTCACACTAATCCATGTCAACGACCTAGCTGAGGTTTTAGAACACTGGGCTATATAAGATGCACTGTTTCAGATGGAGATTATAAATGGCCCTAGATTCTGTGAAATGAAAGGTATAGGTGCTAAGGTATATGAGCCACTCAGGAACAGAGATGCCACCCAGACAGGCTTCAAGTCTCAGAGACTTAAGAATACTCCTCAGACCAGTGGTTTCCAAACCCTGGTGCATTTCATACACCATAGCTGGGCCTCAGCTTCAGAGTTTCTGATTCACTGGGTCAAAGGTGGGCCTGGAAATGTGTATTTATCACAAATTCCCTGGTACTGCTAATTCTCCTGGCTCCAGAACCACATTTCAAGAACTATTGCATTAGCAACAGGCTAACTTGGACATCACAGCAACACTTTGGAGGAAAGACAGCCTTGAGGCCACAGTAATGTTGCATTTTCATATAATGTTTACTTGTGCTAAATCCACTAAAATCTGGCAGCAATTATTTACATGGTGAATATTTGATATTCAGTTTGTTGAGGGTTAATCATTTGTGCCACCCAATTTCTGAATTGGGGAAGATAATTGGGAGAAGTCAGAATGATGGGAAAGTCTTAAACCCATCTCCTGTTGTTTTTTTTTTTTCCCGGCCACAGGTTTCATACAATCCCCACATCTACTGAATTGCAAAGAACCACAACTGATGATTAGTTTGCTTTGAACAAAATGGGGTTGGTATTGACATTATTTTTTTCTCAAAGTGTTTCCATGTTCTTAGCTACTCCCTGATTAGGTCTATTATAAATGTAGCACTTGAAAATAGTATTATGCATTTTTTTAATGTCATGTTATTTCACCTAAATAAGGTGATATAAAATAATATGTGGAAACTTAATTGTAATGTACTTGGACAGTGAGTACCATAATAGATTGTATTGTTTTCCCTAAGTCCTCCCTACATGTCCGTGTGAGAGGATTACATATCCCAGTCCTTTGCCACATTCTCGCCCTTCTCAGTGACACTTGCCTTGACCCTGTGACTTGCTGTGGTCAATGGTATGTGAGCAGAAGTGACCTATGGGACCATGGGTCCCACCATTATCCTTCCCTCTGCCATCAAACTGACTTTCCCTGAGTAGAGGCTGTTTCTCCAGCCTTGTGCTTGAAGGAAGATGATATGGAGCAGAGTCCCAGCTGACCTGCATTGTGAGTGGGAAATATATCTGTTTTCTTAAGTCACTAAGATTTGAGATGTATTTGATCCTACCTGATAACTCAGCAAAGGTACAATATGAATATATATAACACAGAAAATGAGAGAAACTTTAGTGACCCCTTTATTGAGAATGTGTTATAGAGAATATGAAAAGAACACATGGAATTTATATAATTTCGTTTGCAATTGATAAACCTGAGATCCAAAGAGGTTAAATGATTTGCCTAAGGTTACACATTTCATAAAGGGATTACTATCATTTTCAAGAAAATGGAAGAGAAAAACCAATACTTGAATGCTATGTTAGGAAATGTACCATCTGTAGTATCTACTGATGTGTAACATACAAACATGAGAATGCTGTATTAGAATTCTAGAATTCATCTGTTGGAAACTGGCTGTCTCAAATTTAAAACTGAGTTTGCTTAATGAGATAGAATTGTCCTCATAAAGCTGGTGTGAAAGATACACATAAGGCCACAGCAAGGCCCTTGGCAAGCTAATGCCAAGATCACTTAACAGATCTACAATTAGTGTGAAGGTAAAGACCATATAGGTTGCTACTACAAAATATCTGAATCATATAATTAATTTCCCTTAATCTAATTCCTGTTCACCAAAAAATTTCTGATAATTTATTTCCCTATTTTTAGCTTGCTTGGGGGGGGGATAGAAATAATCTGCTGATGAGGCTGAAGTGAATATCTTAACCAGTTGTATTTCCCATTGCCTAATGCATTGCTCTTCCCTTCACCACCCCTAGCATCTTTCTTACTTTCTAATAACATGTGGCTTTTCCTTTGAGGAATAATCGATCTCTCCCCTCAGCCCACACAATCAAGGTGGGGTTGACCTCACCTTCAGCTTCAGAACTGGCCAACACGAATCAGCACACCCCATTTCCCTGGCCTGGTGACTGGTTTATAGATGGGTATGTGACCCTGTGAGGGCCATGACAGCAAGATTCAGGATGGCTGCAAGAGAGAGACTATTCTGGATATGAAGTCTGGAGCTGTAGTGGTAAGTTTTTAATTAAGAGAGGAGATCATGTCGCAAATCAGTCCAACATGTGTATGTGTTGGGGTGGGGGCGAGAATCAATCCAAGATGGAGAACCAGGTAATTGTGATGTTGTTTGAAACTTCACATCAAGCCAGCCCAAATTCTAAACTTTTTTGGTTATTTGAGTCCCTAAATTCCCTTTCTGCTTAAGCCAGCTTGACATTGGGATTTTTCTCACTCGCCACTAAGAGTTCTAAGTTATAACATAGTAAATTAACAACATTGGCATTTTGCAGTCTTATTTGCATTTAGAATATGCAAGTTAGCCTCCCTGACATTCACAAACTCTGGGTGACTGACAAGATTATTTTGGCTGGGATGTCAAGCTCTGAGCCTAGGTAAACTGACCAAGGTAAATGTCACCCTGCAAGGCTTATTAACAGCCAGCTGTTTTTCTCTTTCACTTCTAACGTTATCAAGCATCCAACCTCACCCTGCCTTTTTCTTTTAAATATATACAGATTATTGGGTAGCTTTATCCTCTTTTATTTTAGAGATGAGCTCAAAAGAAGAAATCCCTATATTCATGGTTTTTGGGGTTGTTAAACAAATCAACAGGTATTTGTTGAACAATCATGTTTGCCAGCCAAATGTTGGTGTATTGTATCCTGTAAGAATAGCTTTCTTGTAGCAATCCTCTATGAAGAAGGCTGTCTTGGCATGTTCAAAATAGAGGCCAGAATCGTGCTGGCAAATTACTAGGTTCAGATTTTTATCATTATTGATATCTATAGGGATTTTTTAACTCAAGGCTCTATGAAGAAAAGTATTAATTTTTAGGGATAAGTATATGTAATGAATTAGAAATGACATTGAGTAGAGTCTGGAAATTCTTTTTCAATTCCATATTATTGGCTCAGTGAGACTAGCGAAGTGTCTCTGATCAGGTATGGCACAGATTAATTTTCTTCATCTGTCGTCAATTTGGCACACACCCCCTCTTCTTTACATCCCTAGCTCTTCTATACGGGGATAATTACTTCTTTGTATCAAATTCCATATTACTAATAGTAGAAAAATCTTAGTTTCTATCTACAGTTGCTTTTCAGGTTTTAATACAGAGTCTTCATTAACTGTATATAGTTAAATATGAAGGCTGCTTCACTCCTTGCTGTCGGCTAAATGGCTAAGGCTCGTATTTATTACACAGGGACTGGCTTCTGTCTCTATTTGAGCAGCCCGGCAACTTTCTGTCTCCTCTGAGTGCTCTTTGTCTGCTGTTTCTGTGTTCTGCCAGAGCCATAGCCGTTGCAAGGAGAGGGTGTATATTCTACTGATTTTTGGCTGGGAAAATAAATTCCAGCTTAGGTCCAAGTTGAAAACGTATCCCCCAGTAGGCAAAAACATGGACTCTAGGATACTTCCTGTGCTCCCCATTAAAAACACCTTTGGCCTCAGCAGCCTGGAGTTTTACAGTGGAACCATTTCATGCTTAATAACATGTTCTACACTAGGCACCACGGGAAATACAAAAGCACAAGGCCACACTCTCTGCGTTGAAAAACGCAGACTCTTGCATGGGAGACAATACTTGTATGTACACAGAAACACGCAGGCACACACCTTGAAACGAATACAACACAGTGTGTAGAGAAGTGAAAAAATGTATGATACAGAGAATTTATTGGTGAGAAGAAACCAAGGTAAGTTTAATTAGGAAAGACTTCATCGAGAAAACCTAACTTGAATGGTATTTTGGAGGCCAGGGAAGACTTAAAAAGTTACGTGAAGTCTGGGCTGGCCAAAGGAAAACTTCTCCCAGTGAGTTGAGTCCTGATATCACTGTAGCTTAAAAACCTGTTCCAACGATTGCTTGTCATAATGTAGGCCACATGTGTATACAGCGAATTCTTCCCATTTTAATTGCTTATTTTGGCCCTGTAAACCTCAAGCCTGTATCTTTTTGGCTTTCATTTGGTAACGTATATTTAAACAAGTTTCTAATGTTGCATCTATTGAACTCTAACAGAACAGTGGCATGTATTTTAAACCCGATTGTCCTTGTGTGAAAAACCACTAAAGCTCTCTAAAAGCTTCAAAAAATATTTCATGTTAAAGAGTCATCAAGTAAGCAACTCTATCAGTTTTCTAACAAAACCCATAAGGGTGCCGTTCTCTTGGTTTATTAACTGATCTGTTTGTTAGAAGCCTTTATTATAAATCCAGTCATTCTGCAAATATTTCTCTAATGCTTTTAAAATAAATAAAACCCAAACTTTGCCTTTAAGCAGCAATAAAATCAGGAATGCATCAAAGCAAGAAATTCAAAGTACAGCTCAATGTGGCCGTGAGAGAGCTACGCTGTTCAAAGGCATTGGAAAACGCTCCTGGAAAGGTGTAATATTTATACATCAAGTCTATCACACCGCAGCTTTAGATCATACTTGGAAAAAAAAAATTCCAGCCAGTGGCCATTGATTTTTTGGAATGTGTTCGTTGACTTTATTTGTTCCTTAGACTTATTTCTAAATATTTTCTGCATCCTACTAGTTCACTTTTAAAAGTAAGACTATCTCAATAGTTTGTTTTATAGTAATACAAATAAAACAAACACAATGTCCACAATTTACTTGAATGGAAGTATTCTACTTGTAAAGTCTAAAAGCAGTACTTTGTACTTCGTGATTTTGACACAACAGCCTGACCTTACTTGGCCAAATGCCTTTCAAAAAACAGCCTGGTGAGAGGGGTTAAGGGTGAACTTGCTACTCACTGAATCTAGAAATGACAAATTATTCATCATGCTGAAGGAAATATCACACAAGCCTGTAATATAAACTTATTTTACCCATTTAGCTCTGATTTCTGCGTCAGCTCGTTCCTCCTTTCTCACAATACGAAACTGTAAATGAGTCATGGTAGCATGCTTCCTATGAGAATTATTTTTCTCAGTACGAATGAAGGCCAAGTATAGCCTTATGCTTTCATTCTAAGGATCACAAAGTTTTTAACTAAGATACTCTTACTGAATGAGCTACTTTTCATTGACTCTAATTTAAAACATTTGTTTTTTTAAAAACATATTTTCCAGAAAACATCTGGTAGTGTATTGCTGCCTGCATCTAATGACAGAATATAAAGTTAAAAACAAGGTTAAGCAAATTTAATCGTCTTTTCTTTCTCTTCCTTCCACAGTTACACCTTTTATGTATAAAGAGAATTTCTAATAATCTCATCTTCCATAAAGTTATGTACTTACGTATAAAGAGAATGTCTAATAATCTCATCTACCTAATTAGAGATTATTTTTAGAAGACAAATACTGGCTGTGGGCATTGATGAATATTCAAACACTAAACGTTTTGTCATTACAATTCATCGTAATCTGTGATATCCTGTAATGAATGGAGCAAAACAACTGATCTAAAACTTGAGCTCAAAATGTTGAACCTATCAGAACTGGCAAGCATAGTCAGTTGCTTGATAGATATGAATATCTTCAAAAATACTTAGAAATATACCAGTCACATTTTTCCCCAAAATATGTTAATTGATAGACCCGACCCATTTCTTTAAAAAAAATTTTTTTTGAAGATGAGTACTCATATGTGCTTTATAATCTGTGCATACTAGTTACCTGACTTATACCAAGTACTCTGAAGGTACTACTTAATGATAGAGTTGATAGCAACTTTGTGACATAATTACCAAATGAAACACAATTATCAATTGTATGATAATTATTGAATATTGGCTGCTGAACCATATAGGTATAAATTATGAGATTGAATATAACAAGACAGTTTCATAAACAGTCTCATTCATGTGCTCATGAACATGAGCATTTGTTTTTACCTTTCTGGATTCTAAGTAAGCCCACCTATTCATGGCTTGGCTTTCCTTCATTTAGGAAAGCTCAAGAAGGTCATTTTATTGTGTTAATATTTCTAGACATATGTATTCAATATTCTTTCCTTACAAAAAAAGCTTATTCAGTTGTTGAAATTGAGACTCCCCATCTTTTCATAACTTCTATAAGGCATTAGCATAAAACTTCACTTGAAACAGTAACATCTTTTCACTCATTTATACCCTTCATTTCTAGGAGACTTTTCAATTTCAAAAGAGCCAGCTTCATATGACCTTATATGAGATTGCTAAGACTTTATCTTTGTGTGCCAATGAACCACTAGAGTGCCACATAATAAATATTGTTAAAGGATCAATATTTTTAAAAAGAAAATCATAACTCATACTGATATAAAATGTGACTATTTTATTTCATTCATTATTTAGTGAGGGAACCAGTAAGATGTTACAATTAATTCCAAAGAGGATTGAAAAAAACATATAGGTAATAGGGAATGCTGAAATGAGTTTGCAAATAAATGCAAAATGAGTCTATCTACAGGGAAATAATCGATTGCATTCTACCAGACACATTTCACCTACATTTCTATGGATAAGATTCACCTGCATTGTTATCAATTTTCTAGACCTTAGAGTTGTAAAATAGCTCAAAAATAATAAAAGGTGGTGAAAACCAGGAAGGGTATGCTAAATAGGACACTCAGTGTGGTGGGCAGAATTCTAAAATGGTCCTTATGATTTCCTCCCCCATCGCTATTACCATGATTATGTTATGTTACATCACCACAGGGATTTTGCAAATGTAATTAAGGTTACTAATTAGTTGACCTTAAGCTAGGATGATTATCCACACGAACCTAACCTAATCACATGAGCCTTTTAAGAGCAGAGGTTTTTCTCCATCTGGTAGTAAAATGAGAAGTCAGAGATCTGAAGTATAAGAAGAATTTGACATGCTGTTTCCGGCTTGAAAATGGATAGGGCCAAGGAGAAAGGATCTGTGTAGGTCCTTCAGTTGATGAAAATGGTTTCCTGCCAGCAGCCAAAAAGAAAACCAGGACTTCAATTATGCAACTGCAAAGAACTAGATTCTACCAACAACCCAAGTAAGCTTGGAGAGAATCTTAGAGTTTTTAGATGAATACTCAGGCCAACTGACAACTGATTTTTGGTGTTTTTGATGCCCTGAGCCGAGAACCCAGTGACACTGTCCTGGACTTCAGACCTATAGAACTCCGAGCTAATATAAGAATGTTATTTTACTGTTAAGTCTGTGGTAATTTGTCATGCAGCAATAGAAGATTAATACACACCTTATTTTTCTTTTCCCATTTCATAATACTCATTGCAATATTAATGAGCATTAGTTAAGTATATAAAAAAAAATCATTCATACCTTGGAGATTTTCCCCTTGAAGTTGGCATTTAATTTTTATAGCAGAAAGTTTAAAGACTTACACAGAAGGTCATATTTGAGAGATAAGTTGAAAATGGAAAAAACTCTAATTATATTTACTGTATATGAATCTACAAAGGGACCCAGAGCCGGCATCCACATTCTTCTTAACTCTCTGACCATGGTTTAAAACTTAGTAAGCACTGATTTTAAAGACTAGCTATCAGTTTTTCCAAACAGTGCCCTACATTGATAAATACTTTTCTTTATAAAAGAAAAGCACTTGTGAACGTATTGACTGCAGTCCTCTCCTAGAGAGAAGGCAGCTTACTTTCTATCACCTGCAGAGGCATTGGAATAAAAGCATAAACATTTGTATTGAGATTCCAAATCAAATGTGCCAGGTTTGAGGGTTTTCACCCTCGAATGGCCTGCTTCTGGGAGTAGGAAAACAGAAAGAGGAAATGTCCATGTCTGAACCACGTAATTCTTACCTAGCACCATAAGGGAAGCTGCATTTGTATAGGCAACAGGTTTCTTAGGCCAAACTAAGACTGCCACAATGTTTTTTTTTCGGCCCAGCCCCCCTGGTTAGCTGGCCTTCCGGGGAGGCGTGAGTCAGCATACTCATGTAACCAAGGTGTTGCCACTAGTGTTCACAGCCACATATAAGCGCTCGCCATGTTCTCAGCCATGTTTTTCCTCACTGCTTTATGCCCCCCGACAATAAAGAGCATGTCTCACCTACTTGCTGCCACTCGCCTTTTCTTCCAATTCTCGAAGCCTGCGCCAGAGCACAAGCCAGCCACAGAGCATCCTCCTCACAAGCACTGACAAGTCCCTGCCTTTGGAAACCCGCAGTCGTTGTGCGGTTTGTCTGTGGGTAGGACCGTAGACCAAGGAAGTATGCCTTATGCACAGGGAATATTGAAGAGCTAGAGGAAAGATTAAAATTTTTCAAATATACATATACCTATTCTTAAAAATGAATGTGTCTCCCAAAGCTATGGTGTAATATATGTTTTTTAAATTTTTTTTTTAAGAAAAATCCGGTGGACATTTTAATTTCACCTTTAAATTTGTATTATATTGCCATATATTGGGGCATTATGCAGCATTTTTAAAAGAGTATCTGTTTATTTTTTCTTTTAGATAAACAGAACTAAATGAAGGTAAAACATATTTTATTAACTGATTAAACCTTCTCCCCCTTCCCTTTCCCTCACCCTCCTTTTTTTTTTTTTTTTTTCTGGTCTGGAAACATCACTTTCAATTTCTTCCATCAGCATAAAACAACATGCACGAAATAGAAGTTATTACAAGTAAGCATTTGATATCTGAACACAGTAGTTTCAGCTTTCCAACACAAACCTACTTTTTATTGGCATGTTTTTAAATGCATATGCTATAGTCAGTGCGTGGAAACATACCCAGTTACAGACACTATGTGTGCACCGGTGCTCCTCACTTTGTACAAGTGTGTTCAAGAGAAGCTGTGTATGTAAATCATCTACACACATTTATAAAATTAAAGCATTTAAAAATGCACTAGGAGAGCTTTCTATTTCAAGAAACCCTGTATTGATCCATTTTATAGCACAAATAATCATTCCCAGATAGTATCTCCTTTGAAAGTATTATGCCTGGCACATAATAAGCATTAAATCAGTAGAGAGGCAGAATCAAGCTCAAGAAACAGGACTTTGAAAGCAGAAAGAAATTTTAGGTTTTTTTTTTTTAAATAGTGTTTAGAAAATATGACACTCAATAATATTAGCATAGTGAATTATTTTTACTTATTTTTCAAGGCTATCTATATTTTTTCACTATTTCATTCTTCTACTCCAGAATGTCCAATTTAAAATTTGGAATCCTTAGGAAAAATACCCAGTTCTTGTCAATTGTACTGATGCTGAGTTGGGAGATTAGCGAGAAAGAAGGCATGATATATTCATCTAGGTAGGGCTAACCAGTCAGCTAAAGCAGAAAAATTTCTAAATTGCTCATGTGATGGAGGCCAAAATTAATTCAATTTTTTTTTTTTGGAAAAGTGCATGCAATGTATATTTACATATTGAATTATATTTTTCCTTTTAAATTTTAGAAATTTGCTTGCCTGAAAAAGAATAAAATAAATTCAGACCAATTTGTATATATTAATTTCCTATTACTAAAACAAATGATCACAAACTTAGTGGCATAAAACCCCACAAATTTTTATATTCTTACATTTGTGGTAGTTAGACATCCAAAATCACGTGTATTGGGCTAAAGGCAAGTGGATAGGAGTGAATCCATTTCCTTGCTTTTTCCAGCTTCTAAAGGTCCTGCATTCCTTGGTTCATGGCTCCCTCCAACAATGGCATCACTCAGACCTCTGCTTCTGTGGTCATGTCTCCTCCTCTTCTCTCCACACTGTCTGCCTTCCTCTTACAAAGATGCTTGTGACCCTAGTACATTGGGCCCAGCTGGATAATCCAGGATATTCTTCTAATTTCAAGATTCTTAATCACATTTGCAAAGTTCCCTTTACCACATAATGTAGTACATTTTGCAGTTCTGGGAATTAAGATCTGGACATCTTTGGAATCCATTATTCTGTCTACCATGCTCTAAGATATAAATATCAAATTTATTACACTGTGACTTCTTCTCAATGCACAATGTAAATGAGTTAATTCTTACCTTTGGAGGAAAACTCAGTCTCTAAGAATGTTTACTTAGCATTTACTGAACACATTCTATCTGCCAAGTACAATGCCTAGTGCTTTATGTACATCTACACATTTAATCCTTACAACAGACCTATAGTATTAATTTTACCTCACTGCATTCATGAAGAGATGGAACTACAGTGTTAAATCAGTTATTGAAGATTCTAACTAAATCTAGCAAGCAATGGCCAAAATGACCCCAGAGTTTATTCTACTAACCCTTTTCTATTTGCCTTCTCAAGAAATTAGCAGTTTACATGATTCTCATATGCATATTTAAATACAGTTAGTTACATTTAGTTATCAAGCAAAATATGGCCAAACAAACTAGGCACTAGAGTTAAGGTGATGCCTGTCCCTAGAAGCTGACAGTCTGTAACCAATAAAGTACATCAGGAGTTAATGTTATTAAATCAACTCTTGGCAATTTAAATATGTTCACTGCAGCATTATTCACAATAGATGTGGAATCAACCTAAGTGTCCATCAGCAAATAAGTGGATAAAGAAAATGTGGTATGTGCATATAATGGAATATTATTAAGCCTTAAAAAAGTAGGAAATCCTATCATTTATGACAACCTGGAGGACATTATGCTAAGTAAAAATAAGCCAGGCAGAGAAAGACAAATAACACATGATCTCACTTATATGTAGAATCTAAAAATGTCAAACTCCTAGAAGCAGAGAGTAGAATGGTGGTTGCAAGGAACTGGGGTAGGGGTAAATAGAGAGACCTTGGTCAGAATGTACAAAGTTTCAGTTAGGATGAATAAGTGCTGGAGATCTGTACAGCACGGTGACTATAGTTAATAATAATAAACACTTAAAAATTGCTAAGGGAGTAGATCTTAAATGTTCTCAACACATACACCTACAACAATGATAACTATGTGAGGTAATGGATATTTTAATTAGGTTGATTGAGGTAATCATTTTACAATGTATACATATATATCAAAACATCACGTCCTACACCATAAATACAGTTGACCCTTGAACAACATGGGTTTGAACTTCAAGAGTCCACTTAGACATGGATCTTTTTCCAATAAATACAGCTGGCCCCCAGTATCCACATCCACAACAAAACACTGATAGAAAATACAGTATTCGAGGGATTGGAAACCCACAGATATGGAGAGCTGAAATTTCCTTCATGCAGGTTCCACGGAATATGCACCAATTCTAGTATCCTCGGGGGTCCTGGAACCAATCCCCTGAGTATACTGAGGGACAACTATATATACAATTTTTTTTGTCAATTATACCTCAATAAAGAAAAAAAAACCATTAAAATATGAAAAGTGAAGATTCTTGAAACTAGTTTTGAATTTCTTCATGTGTACGTGTGTGTGTATGTGGGTGTGTGTGCGTTAGGGGTAAATTGCTGGGAATTCAATACCTGAATATCAAATGGTTTGATCAGACTGCTTTATTTCCAATACTACTCACACAAGTTGAGGTAAAGTGCATTTGGAGAAGCACAGATCAGGAAATTTCTGTGACCATATGCACCTGACAGCAGCAGTACTCCCGGAGAATAGATCATAAGCCCCGTCTCCTCTTTTCTTTTTGGTAGGTGTTCAATTAATATTTGTTGACAGATGGAAGGAAGGGAAGAAAGAAGGTATCCAAGATGGAGGAAAGGGGAAAAAAAAAAAGATCCAATCCCTAGTTTGGGACTGAATAAGAAATAGTGACACATATGAAAACTAAAACTGAGACCAGAAGAGTCAGGATTCCTTCCAAGTTCAGAGCCATAAGCCAGAGACACAGTAAGCAAGGAAGAGAAGTCAAAATCCATTGTTTAACTCCCTTTATACCAAGCTGGGTTCATCCTGTCCAGAGTTGGGGGAGTGACTTTGTAAAACATTTTGCTGGGCTAAAAGGAAAAACGAAAAGTGAATTTTTGAAATGGAGCCCTTGGAGGTAAGAAAAGCACTATGAGGAAGCCAAGCATGGCAAGAGAATGTGAGGTCTTTGTATCAGCATTTAAAAGGCCTTGTGTGTTGCTGGAACACTTATGGTACTCATCTTTTTAGTTTTCTCCTTCATTGAAGCATAAGCAAATTAAAAGCATGGATGAGTCTTGTATCTTTGGAGTTCAAAATTCAATAAATATTTAATAAATGAATCACGGTGCAAGTGGAGGATGGCCATGATGGAAATGAGCCAGGGCAGTATGGTCACAGAACTTGGAATTGTCAGCTATGGAGATGAGTTCAGTAGAGTAATCATCACAGAGGAATTGATGCCTGGACCAAGTCATGAAAGATAGCAGAAGGCTATCTTACCCAGGCTAAGAAAGAAGGAGGAATGTTCTTTCCAGATGAAGTGGGCTGGGCAATGGCAGAAAGGGTTAAGCCGACACAGTGTGTTCTGAGAACTCCATGAAATTTGGGATAAAAGGAGTAAATAATGGGAAGATGTGACTGGGTTGGTGAGAAGTGGCAAGGCTGAAGCTGAAGTTGAGAGAGTTTGGGTCTTATCCCCAAATCAGTGGAGAATACTTAAGGTCAATTAGGTAACCAACATGACTGGATTACTCCCCTCAGCTGTATAAGCATTTGAATTGTAAGGAGGTCAGGAATGGGGATTCTTCTCGATTAAGAGAGAGAATTGCAATGGTTTTGGCAAAAAATTATGAGCACCTGAGTCAATGAGACCCGCCAAATCAGGTCGGAAAGAGCAGAAAGAGATTGGAGGCGTGGGTGAGTGGGTAAGCAGTATAGTTCGGATATATTGAGCTTGACGCACTGCTGGAAAATAATAACAAATATTATTAACAACCAGCCTTGTGCCAGGCACTCTTCTCCATGTTTCAGAGGCAATTGTGAACTTGAAATGAGGTAGTGTATGTATATAAACACTTTTGGGAGAAGCATAATCTGCAACATTGTGTGAATTAGTATTTATGTGCTCCTTTCTATATTTATCATATTGAAGAGAGTAAGGCATCAAGTTTTTTCTTTCTTTTTTCTAAACCAAGAAAATCCCATTACAAAAAACTTAAAAAGATAGTAAATCAACAAACTCACGTGTAACTCTTTTTTTTAATGACTTAATGGGACTCTATTTTAAAATGCTTCTAAAGTAATACCTTTCTATATAGCTAGTCTCATGAATTGAAAACATGTTGTGTTATTTTCATTGTTTCATTGGTTCAATATGCAAAATATTGGAATAAGAGTTTTAAATAATTATGTCTTACCTTTGCTCAGTTCTCCTAAGCATCAATCTCTTGTCGCTGATACACAGCTGACTCTTAAGAGCTTCCTGATCACCATTAGCTACGTGAGATGTTGGCTCACTATAAAAATCAGTGTCTTATGTAGCATCGGTATTCACTTTGCCTGTTCACATTTGCAGGTCTTTATGTTTTGCAGTCTGTACCAAAAGATGATATAGCTTTCAGTGTTTCAATAGAACACATTGTTCTGGCACTACTGTGTTTCACGTTAAACTGATAAACTCACTAAAGTTTAAAATATTTTCTCTTCCTTTGAGTTAAACTGGTATATTGAATGAACTGTTTACCATGGAATGAGAAACTTTATAATAGAAAAACCTGTTGCATTACAAGTGAGATACCAAGTATGAAAATAATGAATTCTGCATTTTTCTCATCTGAAGTCAAAGGTCATGAAAGTCCACTCATGTGCCAAACAAAATTATCTTGTGCAATCTTGTCCTCAGGAATGCAAATAAGTGAGTGAAAAGGCTAGTAATATGTATTTAAGAATTAAAAACTTCAGAGTATAGCCAATTAAATATAATTTGGGCTGTTGAGAGGAGTGAAAAGAATCCTGAATTTAGAATCAAGAACCTAGGTTTGAGTGCTGGTATAATTTTGGACATATCTGAAATCCTCAATTTCCTAATCAATGGTATCTATGTATTTATATACATTAAATAGATAATATGCATTTTAAAACTATTATGAACACTAAAGTTTCACATGACTTGTATCATGTTAAAAATACTCTTCATAGGATAAACTCTATTAATTTTTTTAATGAACATATGAAAATGACTGAAATGACAGCGTGTTTTCTAAATGCATCAGTGCACTATCAAAAGGAAATAATTATCATTACTCTAATTTTTATCAGAATAATAGTAATATATACCAAATGCAATTCTTACTTCAAAACATAGTTAAGTTTTAATTATATGTGATGATACTGGTATTGACACTGTACATTTATAAAATTTCATTTACTTTTTCATGTAACTTGGGAAAAAATTAACCTAGTCAGACAAGACCTCTTTGACTATCTTAAATAGGATATCTGACATCCTCTCTTCCAAAATTGTTATTTTCATTCCTGATTTTCACTACCTGTTTATAAATAAACCTGTTTATCTGTACATTTTCTGTCTCTCTTCAACAGAGTGCAAGCCCTGGGGGAGCAGGGACTTTGTTTAATTCATTATTACATCCCTAATACCTAGCCCAGGGTCTGGCACAGAGGAAGCCCTCAATAAATGTTGTTGGATTGATGAATTTCTCTCTGCTAGATATTATGTTATTTCACATGTGCTTTCTCACTTTATTTTTATATTAACCCTTTGAATTAGATACTAATAATAGAAAAATACTTAAATAGTGCTTTCTAGATGCCCGGAAATGTTCTCAGGGCTTCACTCAAATAATTTAATTCTCATTTATCTCATGAATTATTCTCATTTTGCAGATAAGAAAATGGAGGTACAGAGAAGTTAAATGACTTGCCTAAAGTTATTTATCTAGAGAGTGGTTGAACCCAGTTTTAATCTAGCCAGTGTGGCTCTAGTTTCCATGACCTTAACTGTTATGTTACAGGCCTTTCTGCATGTTTATCTTCCATGTTAGGTAGCTAAGGCTGAGAACTTTGCATAGAAAGTGTAATGTTTCCTTAAGTTTGCTTTATATTTATGCTGTATTTATGTTTAAAATTGATTTTAAAATGTCTTTTCATATTAAATAATTGCTATGATATAATAGAAAATGAATATAAAAAATTGCAGAAATATGTTTAAAACTAGTCATTTTTAGAGTTATTGAATTGTTGATGGTTAGAGCTAAAAGAGACCTGAAATATCACCCATATTTGTCATCTTACAAATGAGAAACTGAGGCCCAGACAGGTACAGTGGTCTGCGGTCTCGGTCTGTGGTCACTGAGAATATTAGTTATCATTCTGGACTGAGGATCTTTCTCGTGAGTAGAATGCTTTCAGATGAGCAGTTCAGAGGGCTTAATTTTTCAACTCCTGCCTTTCCTGCTTGCCTTTTGCTAATGAAGCATAGATGCTATGGTGATAAACCCTCTACAAATAATAAATGGAACAGAAAATAAACTATGCAGAAGGGAAGAGGCTAATGGTTTCTTCACCTCCTTGTGTTTAATGATTAAGCTGTACATCCTCACAGAGGCTTTTCAGAAATGTCTACCGAATCTATTTCACCATCATTTAGCCATATATTTTCAGGTTCCAAGATTATCGAATCTACTGCATTAGCTACTGCTGTACTATTTATTTGAAAAAAGAAATAAACTGTACCTGCACTAATAATTTTATTTTTTACTTTTTCTGTCATTTAGTCTGAGATAAATGACAAAATTAGACTTAATATAAACATTTAATATCCGCGAGTCAAATGTTATCATGGACATTATCGTTTCATTTGTTCATAGGTGCCAAGTACTGTTCCATGTGTTTGATATAAAGTGGTGAACATGTTAGACAAATAAATATAGAGCATTCTATCAGGAAGGAAGAGCTGTCAGGAAAGAGAAAACACGATTAAGGTGATAGAGAGAAACCACTTCTAATAAGGTGATCTCAAAGGGCCACTTTGAAGTGGTGACATGCAACAGAAACTTGGAGGCACTGAGGGACTGATCTGTAGAACATATGGGGAAAGTGTATTCCTGAGAGAGGGAAGGGTGACTGCCAGGGCCTAGGAGATGGGAATACACTCACCAAGTCTGAGAAGGAACAAGAGGGCCAATGTGACACAAAGGAGTGTGGTAGCAGGAGAGCGAAAGGAGACAGTCATGGAGGCGTGTAGGGGTCAGACTGGAGAGGAACTTGCAGGCCATTGTAAGAACTGTAGGGTTTGTTATAAAATGGAAGTCTATCTCGAATAAGGATATGCCATGAAACTAAGTTGTACATTTTGTTCCAACAGCAGACAGCATTGGATTAACTTTTTGTGATGGTTGATTTCAGGTGTCAATTTGATGGGGCTAAAGGATGCCCCTTCGGTGGTAAAACAAATTTCTGGGTGTGTCTGTGAGGGTGTTTCCTTAAAAATTAGCATTTGAATAGGTAGACTAAGTAAAGAAGATTGCCCTTATCAACGTGGGTGGACATTATCTAATTCATTGAGGGCCCAAATAGAACAAAAAGGCAGAGAAAGGTGAATTTGCTTTCTTCTTAAGCTGCCCCCTGGTTCTAGGGGCTTTAGACTCAAACTGGGACTTACACTCTTGGCTTTGCTGGTTCTGAG
>VBSM01002616.1:39874594-39889749 GCA_008086735.1 Cheirogaleus medius
GTTTCCATGTCCTTGCAATAGTGAATTGTGCTGCTGACTCTCATTTTTATTTGTGGGCCAATAGTGAATGAAATCTGTGTTAGTCCACCCAGTGTACTATTGGAATCTTGGTTTTTTGAGTTGTTGTATCATTATTGAATTGAAATTGATCTAAAGTTGTTTTCTTCCCTGCTTAGTTGGTACCCTAAAATTTCATTTCCATACATATTCCTGAGATAGGTTCTGATATATATTAAAAGAGTTTTGCAATTTTTATGTGAATATTCTTCTGCCGGGTATAAATTTGGATTTGACTCCCAAGGGCATGTGGGATATAACTCTATTAAATTCTGAAAAAAATGAGAACCAGCTTCCTTTTGGAAGATTGTTATCTCAGGTAAGGGAATGGTGGTGTCCTGATGCTAGAAGAGGAAATAATTAGTTAGGCAAATGAAAGACAATAGCAGAAGGGGTAGAGGAATAGCTGCTTTCTCAGGTATGGAAAACTCAGAAGATAGTAAATTTCGCAGTTCTGTAGTTACTCTTCTGATTTTCTTATACATCCTCATTTCAATTCTCAGGGCTCCATTTGTTCCAGATCAATCTGCTGTTATATAAGACATCTCTCAAGGTAAAGATTGATTTTGAGCTTTTTTTTTTTAGCCCTTTCATTATGAGAGTTAGGAATTTCTATGATCATAGAAATTCTCTAGATGTCTGTCTTCTATTTCTGGCACTATAGTGGGTTTGGCTACCTGGAATAACACAGTACACAGCAGAAGAGTTTTGAACATATATTAGGAATTTGTTAAGAATTCAATAAATATGTTGAATAACAGATTAGATACAAGTTAAAATGGAATTTATAAACAGGAAGGGAAAACTGAAGCTTCCACAGAATGTACTAGAAAGAATCAAAGAGATGGAAAATATGAACGAGAAGTTAACTTTTTGTGGGGCTATAGCAAATCATTTGGTATATATCTCATTGAAATTTTAGAATAAGAGGTTGGAGAGAATGGTAAGGAAGCAATATTCAAAGACACTATGGCTGAGAATTTTCAACATTGAAAGATAACAGACCAGTCTTAAGAATCCCAAGGAGAAATAGACAAATTTTGTTTTTGTAATATAAAATTGCAGAATACAATTTACAAAGACAAAAATACCAAAAAAGAAGATCTTAAAAGCATCCAGAAAGAAATTAGATTACCTATAAAACAAGAATTAGAACTAATAATACACAGCAACAAATAAGCCAAAAGACAAAAGAATAATGTCTTTAAATACCAAGAGAAAGTAACTATCATTCTACAATTGTATTCCCATTGAAACATGTTTCCAAGTTTGAGAGTGATATAAAGACAATTTTATGCAAACGAAAACTGTGAATTTAAATGCTAATGTGCATTGCTAAGGGAACTTCTAAAGGATGTACATTAGAATGATGAAAAAGAGTTCACAAAGGAAGATATGAGATGTAAGGACTGGTGAACAAAGAAAATGGAAACTTTTGAGTAAATCTGACCAAATACCCAATACCTAACAATAGCTAATTTGTGAGTTAAATAAATAAAATAGAAATAAAATCCTGGAAAGGTAAAAATATGAGATCTATGGGCCAAGTAGTAACTATAAATATACTTATTTTGAACAAATGGAAATAGACTACAATTTCTAGGAAAAAAGGCAAAGATAGACAGACTGGACTAAAATGCCCGGCTTTTTTATGTCACTTAATCTAATATGCCACTGAATGAAAGAGGCACTATTATTTCACAGCCTATTAAAAAAATAAAAAGAAAACACTGCCTGTTAAACTATGAAACTATGCTTTAATGTTAATCCCGTGTGATGAAAGTTCTCTGTTACCCATTAATTAGCCACACCAGGCTCTTTACTTGGAAATTTTTTTCATTTATTCAGAAGGATTTGAGATTGTTTCCATCTTCGGTTGCATTTATTGCTGTGTGATATATAATCTCTCTGCATGTATCTGAGCAACAACACATAACAGCTTTCTTATAAATATCTTTCTTAAGTCACTTCCCATTGATAAAAGATTCAATGTCTTAATAGGATATAATTTTAAATCCATATGTACTCAATAACATTTTTTAAAATACATAAAAGAAGAAGAATCTGACATCATATTAGAAAATTAATAAACCTTCAATAATTGATAGATCAATCAGAAAAGAAATAAGGATTGACTTAATATGAAAAATGCAATGATAAAGTTTGCTCAAGTAGATATACATAATTAATTAAACCCTAAAACTGCATAATATGTTTTTTTCAAGGATAAATGGAGCATTTGCAAAAATTGCCAAGTGCTATGTAATAAAGCAAGCAAAACAAATTTCAAAGAATCAATATGTTAGGAGCATGTTCTGTTTTTAAAACATGCACTTAATTCAATAACAAAATAGATAGCTTTAAAAAGTCAATCAGGTGAAAAATTTAAAATACACTTTCTCATATTTCCTAGGTCAAAAAAATTAAAAGGAAAACTAGAAAATACTGAATACCAAAGAATAATAAAAACCTTTCCTATCAAAGCTTGAAGATTAAAGTTAAAGTAGTATTATAGGGAAATGTATATCCTTAAATATTTATATTAGGAGAGAAAAAACCTAATACTTCATTAATTATCTAATTAAAGAGGTTTAAAAAGTGAACCATACTTCTGTAAAAATCAGAAATGTAGGATTAAAGATAAGAGTAAAAGTTAAGGAGACAAAAAATACACAAAGACAGGTTCAAAGGGAAAAAATAGTTACTTGAACAGATTATTGCATTGATAGAGTTTAGAAAGATTGATCAATTAAAAACAAAGTATAATACTATTAGTAAGGAAAAGAAGATTTAACTACAAATGAGTCAGATATTAAAAAGATAAGGAAAAATATAAACAAGTTCATGCCAATAAATTTGAAATTTGATTAAGATAAAATACCCTTAGAAAAACATGACCTATCAAAACTAACTGAAAAAGAAAACATGAATGTTTCAATAACAAAAGTGTATACCATGAATAAATTATCAGGCTGAAAAATTTTACAGGTGAATTCTATCAGTAGTCAAAAATAATATACTTTAAAACAGTCTTCCAGAGAAGAGAAAAAAAGAGACTACTTCTCAACTTAATTGATGAGGGTATTTAATGTTGACATGAAAATAAGGAATAACAAAATAGAAAATAATAAAGAGTACCTTCACTCCTGAACATAGATGCAAAAATTCTATATATATTAGCAAACTAACTCTAGCAATTGTTAAGCTTTCCCTTTAAAATCAGGAGCAAGTCACTGATGCACCTTATAACCATTTCTATTCTTTTACACTTGAGATCTTATATAATAAAACAAGAAATATAAAGCATAAGAATTAGGAAAGAAGAAAACCAATTTTTTAATTTGTAGATTATATAATTATCTCTATAAACAACCTCAATTTTCTGCAGACAGATTATTAGAATTAATAAGAGTATAATAAGATTGCCAGATATAAGGATAAGATGCTAAGGGCAATAAATTTCTGTATACCTATAAATAATAATTAAGAAATTTAATTTAAACAAGTATTTAGTTTAATTTATAATAGGAACCAAAAAATATATGGTAGTCAGGAATAAATGTAAATAGAAAGTAAAGAACAGTTGAAAAAATAAGACTTGCATAAATGGAACTATATACCATGTTTATGAATAGAAAGACTCAATAAATATGTCATTCTCTGTAAATGCATTAATAGATTCAATGAAATTTCAATCAAACTCCCAAAAGGGTTTTTCTTGGAATGTGACAAGCTGTTTCTAAAACTTGTATGCAAGAACAAAGGATCTAGAATAGTTAAAATATTCATGAAGAAGATGAAGGAGGAGAAAGAATTTTGAAAAGTGTCTTATGAAAAATACAACTCATTATGAAGAAAACTGAATTGAGAAAATGTAGTACTGGTATAGAAAAATAAGCCAGTGGAAGCAAGTAGGGGGCAGGCCCAGAAATACATCTATATATCCATGGCTATCTGATATAGAACAGAAAGAGAATTCCTAGTCAGTTAGGCAAGAATGAACTATTCATAAGTAGTGCTAGGAAAATTTTCTACTCATAAGAAATAAAATTTGAACTCTGCTTTTCACAAACACACATAAATCATTTCTATATAGATAAAACTTGTGAAAGACAGACTTAAAAAGTTTAATGAAAGCATAGGAAAACACATCAGAGTAGGAAGGATTTCTTAATTAAGGAATATACAGTACAAGCCATAAAGAAAAGGATTAATATATTCAAATACATTAAAAAGAAAAACTTCTAATCATTGAATAATACTATAAAAAGAATTAAAAATAAGCAACAAACTAGTTCAGGAAAAGACATTTTTAAATATTTAGTTCAGGAAAAGACATTTTTAAATATTTTAAATGAGAAAAACCTTATATCCAGAATATTTAAAGAATTCCCACAAAGCAATATGTAAGAGCAAATAATACATTATAAAAATGGGAAAATATAAGAAGAGGCATTTCATAAAAGAAGAAATAGGAGTAACCAATATCCATATGAGAAGATGCTTAACTTTTTTAATATTTAAGAATATACAAAATAAAAACAAAATAATCATTTTATATCCACGATATTGATAAAAACTTAAAAAATTGATAATTCCAAATATTAGAAAACATGTGGTAGAACAGGAACAAAGTACTGGTGAGAATGTAAATTGTTACCACCTGTCTGGAAAACAATTAAGCATTATTTGGTAAAGTTGAGGTTGTGCCTACACTACAACCCAGCAATTCCTTTCCAAAGAACATACCACAGAGAACTATTTCTTCATATGTATCTGGAGATACATACCAAAATGTCAATAGAGGCGTGGTTTGAAATAGATAAAAACTCAATAATCAATGGATGGGAGACTAGATAAATAAATCACCTAAATTCATATAGTTGTTTGTTATACAGTTTTGAAAATGACTGAACTGGGATATCAATATGGATGAAACTCAAAACATAATATTTGGGGGGGAAATGTCACTGAAGTACATATTAAAGTATGATTTATTATCAGCACATAAAAGTAAAAAGCAGACAAAACTTAACAGTATATATTTTAGGACATAAATTCATGGTAAAACCATAAAAAATATCAAGGGCATGATTAATGCAAGCTTTATAATATTGACTCCCAAAAAGAGTGGATGGGAATGGAAGTGCACTTAAGTTGTGGCTTCTTTCCTAATTTGTAAGCCAGGTGGTGCCTATTCGTCTTTTTGTTCCTTCTTAAAAGGAACAAAAAAGAAAAATTTGTTCCTTCTTGTACACATATGTCACATAGTCTCTTTTTGGGTATATGTCATAATTTTTATATCTTGAGTCCAGAATAAAGGAATTTGAATTTGATTTTATCTAGATGATGTCGTCAAAAGCAGACAGCCTCCTTGCCATCCTCACGTTGAGGGCAGTTTAGGAGTGGTAGCCACTCTGTGTTTTCTAGTCTTCCACTGTTGACACTTGATTTGAGGTAATCACTGTGAATAATTTACTCGTCTTTCACCACTCATGCCAAAGGCTGAAGTTCTAACATTTTGGGGATGGTCACTGCCTTTCATCCCATCTCAGTTTTAACCAATCCAAGTCCCTCACATTTCCTGAAGCTTTGCTATTTGAAACCTACTCTTCAATATCACCTTCTGCATCATTCAGGATTCTAACTAACCTGACATATTTTTATTTTTTACTTAAAATATGCTGATGCTTATTAACTGTAGCAAGATACCATACGAAAAATAACTACATATTTTGAAAAGATTCACAAACTATATTCCAAAGACCCAGAAGAAATTGTAGAAATGGTATCAACTTCAAATAGGCCCTGGTATAAAAAGGGAAATTAGAAAATAATAAATAAGTATAAATAAACAACTACCAAAGTGAAAGACTATTAAACATGGTTGAAAAATTTAAGGGAACTTGTAAGATTTCTACCCTGGTGGACTTTCTGTGACACTGTAAATAGATCGTCACTGAAGCTGCCACAGCTCCTTGCAGTTATATTTTGAAAACAGGCAAATCCACTATGGCTGGAAATGGATTGTTATTTAACACAGTGAAAGGAAAGCCCAAGAGTAATTCTTTTAGGTTAGACAAAGAATGGAGCATTTCAGTGTTACTTGAAAGCAGTATCAGTCAGCAAATGAATGGAAATCTTTTTCTTCTTCTTCTTTCTTAGTATTGATCACAGAAAAACAGAGTCACTCTGATAGCTACTGTACACTGCCTGTCTCAAACAATTCCTGATTACTGCCCTACAGCGGTGGTTCCAAAGGACTGTTCTTTCTCTTGGGGCAGGTGCTGATACAATTAGCTGGAATCAATTCAAGATAAAAGGAACAGCGTTTCAAAATGGGTCAGAAGAAAGGAATAATCACTGCAAATGAGTGAAGCCTAGTTGACAAGAATGGAAAAACGAACATCACATGTACTCAGCATTAAATTGGAACTAATCAATCAACACATATGTGCATATATGGAAATAACATTCATAGAAAATCAAGCAGCTGGGGGGGAGGAGGAGATGGGTAAATTCACACCTAATGGGTACAATGCACACTATCTGTGGGATGGGCACACTTATGACTTTGACTCAAGTGGCACAAAAGCAATTTATGTAACCAAAATGTTTCTGTTTCCATAATATTCTGAAAAAAGAAAAAAAAACCAGACTAAAATAAAATTTTCCTGTCCTGAACTTTACTACTCTTTGTAATTTTAGGTTGAGCATTACAGGACCATGGTGAAATTTTAATTTTTAATATTGTATATAAACAACTATAAAAATAAAGTGTTTCAAAAGTAGCTACAGTAATCATTTCCCCTAATCTTCTATTAACAGCTGAAAATGCCTGATCAGTTTATCACTTCCTGGGGATATTTTCCTTTGAGGTGTTTTTAACAGGCAAACACATGTATGTATCTATATTGGTTGTTAGTGTTTAGTTGTGCTTTGTGCTGGATCTGCTCTTCTCTTGTACTTTGCATTTAAAAAAATTGAATAAATCTTATTTAGCCATTTAAACATTTAACCATCATTTAGCCATTTAAACATTATATGATTAAGTCCATAGCCTAGTTTCTTTATCAGTTTAGTGCAAAAGTAATTGTAGTTTTAGCATTGTTGAAATTTGCCGTTTGATATTGGAATACATTCTTAAATAAATGTCGTTATGTTATACATCATTTTAACGCACATTTCTTGCTTTATGTTTTTTTGCTAATGACTTATTACTTGCTGTTTATTTTATATTTATTTTGGACTATGGAAATGATGTTAGACAAAAAGCAAATTCAAGCGATTTTCTTATTCGAGTTCAAAATGGGTTGTAAAGCAGCGGAGACAACTCACAACATCAACAACGCATTTGGCCCAGGAACTGCTAACGGATGTACAGTGCAGTGGTGGTTCAAGAAGTTTTGCAAGTGAGATGAATGCCTTGAAGATGAGGAGCACAGTGGCCAGCAGTCAGAAGTTGACAACAACAGAGAGTAATCATCGAAGCTGATCCTCTTACAACTGCATGAGAATTTGCCAAAGAACTCAAGTTCAACCATTCTAGAGTCATTCAGCATTTGAAGCAAATTGGAAAGATGAAAAAGCTCAATAAGTGGGTGCCTCATGAGCTGACCAAATTAAAAAAAAATCATCATTTTGAAGAGTCCTCTTATTGTACGCAACAACAACGAACCATTTCTCGATCAGATTATGATATGTGCGGAAAAGTGGATTTTATATGACAATCAGCAAGGACCAGCTCAGTGGTTGGACTGAGAAGCTCCAAAGCACTTCCAAAGGCAAACTTGCACCAAAGAAAGGTCATGGTCACTGTTTGGTGGTCTGCTGCCAGTCTGATCCACTACAGCTTTCTGAATCCCCGTGAAACCATTATACCTGAGAAGTATGCTCAACAAATCAATGAGATGCATCGCAAACTGCAACACCTGCAGCCAGCATTGGTCAACAGAAAGGGCCCAAGTCTTGTCCATGACAATACATGATGCACAACCAATACTTCAAAAATTGAATGAATTGGGCTAAGAAGTTTTTCCTCATTTGCCATGTTCACCTGACCTCTCGCCAACTGACTACCACATCTTCAAGTATCTGGACAACTTTTTGCAGGGAAAATGCTACCATAACCAGCAGGATGCAGAAAATGCTTTCCAAGAACTCTTGGAATCCCAAAGAATGGATTTTTATGCTACAGGAATAAACAAACTTACTTCTCGATGGCAAAAATATGTTGATTGTAATGGTTCCTATTTTGATTAATAAAGATGTGTTTGAGCATAGCTATTAATATAATTATTTAAAATTCACTGTCTGAAACCACAATTATTTTTGCACCAATCTAATAATAGCAATGAATATGCAGAATTATTAATATTCAACCAATCATTTCTTATTCCTGAGAATAAGAAATGCTGCTTCAAGTTCCCAAGACATTATACTCTCTTTCCTCTCTATTGTGACTACAATCTTCCCTTCTTTCCCTTCCCTTCCCTCAACTTACTACATGCCAGAAATCTGCTAAATGCTTTATATACATTATCTCATTTAATCTCACAGCAACACTCTGAGCTAAGTTCACCCTCCACTTGATAGTTGGGGAAATTAAAGCTTAGATGGGTTAGCTTGACACATGGCTAATCAATGGTGGCATTGCTCCTCAATTGCTTCTATCAGACTCACCTGGACCACAGCCACAGTTGACAGTATCTAGTGATTTTTGGATCTGGGGTTAAGGGACAGGGAGTAATCAAGGATAATCATAGGCTTCTGACATGGTTACACCAACAACTAAGAGAGCAAATAAGAGCTCCTGAAGCCAACTTGATGGGAAAAATAATTGTTTGGACAGACTGAGATTGAGGTGCCAGTGGGATACTCAAGTGGTGTCCACTTAAGAGTTAAACAAGATTGTACCGTGGTTTAGAAAGAAAATATGATGGGGACATGAAGGAGGAATTTAGGATATAGGAAGGAAAAAAATTCAGGGAAAAAAATCTTTTTGGATCTAAAAATAGTGCAACTACATACATGCATGTATAATAGAAGAAAATTTAGTCATATTAAAGAAATATGCCTAGTTTTCAATCAAAACGCAAAAATGTTAACATTACAACAAATACAAAACTTCTAAAATTAATTTGGCTTACTTAATGAGTTGCTATCAAGTTTTTAAAAATTCCAATATAGCCCCAAAATACAAAACTTGATTTAGAAAACAAATGTCATATTGATCTCAGGCTGAAATAAAATAGAATTTGATTATGAAAAGTTTCCCATAATTTGAGTTGGTTTTACATTTTATAGTCACTGCCAAGTCTTGTTTGATTCAGATATTTTGAGAGTGCTGCATGCAGTAAGATGAGAAAGAGTAATCAAAGAGGAATTCAAGAGTTCCTATCAATTTCTGCTTCTCAGTCCTTAAATGCCTATCTTATTTAATTTACTTGCTGGTATTTATTTTTTAGGATGTTGTTTTTAATAAGGAGAATGTCTACAAAACCTCTATAGGGTTTTATGTAAAGGAAACTTTGCATTCTTATCTCATAGTGAGAGAGAGAGAGAAAGAAGAAAAAGGAAAATGTAAAAGAAAAGAATAAAATCTGATCTAATTTAAGCTCTAGATAAACTTTCAAAAACTCCAAGGCATTAAATATGGTTATTAAATAAAAATGTTGAAACTTCTTGCTTATGCCACTATGCCATATATGCTAATTTCCTTTAAGTCCCTAGCTAAACATCAATTTTTTTAAAGGGAGCTTAAAAAAAATAGGAAAATTCTTAACTGGGCTAGGTAATAATCTGCTAACAAATTTTCATTTACATCACCAAAGGGAAGGTGAGCTCACATTCAGTACTGCATACCAATATGCTTCCTCTAGCTTATCCCACATATTTTATCTCAAATTGCTAGAATTTCTCCACATAAATGTCACAAAATGTCTATGTAAGCTAATTTTCATGGATTTCTATGAAAAGCTTGAGAAATACAGCCAGGAAATGGTTTCCCTCTCGGGCTTACTTGCTACATTACTTTCAGAACTCTTTGGTTGTGTCTTAGTCTGATTTGTGCTGCTATAACAAAAAATACCTGAGACTGTGTAATTTATTAAGAATATAAATTTATTCCTCATGGCTCTGGAGGTTGGGAAGTACAAAGTCAAGGCTCTAGTAGGTTTGATTATCTGGTGAAGGTTGCTCTCTCTACTTCCAAGATGGCGCCCTTCACACTGTGTCCTACAGAGGGAGAAATATTTTGTCCTTACATGGTAGAAGGGATGGAAGGGCAAAGAGGGGACAAACTTCCTCTATCAAACCCTATTATAAGGCCATTAATCCATTCATGAGGGCGCTCATGACCTAAACACCTCCCAAAAGGCCTTACTTCCTACCACTGGTGCATTGAGGATTACATTTCCAACACATGAATTTAGAGGGACACATTCAGATCACAGCAGCTCTAAAAAGAAACCTCATCATGGGTGTTCGAATATCCAACAGTCAACTAAACTATGGCTATTTGTTGACTAGAGTAAAAGGTATCAATCAGATAGTTTTGATCCTGAAATATGTCAGTAATCTAAAAATGCTCAGCTTACTGTTGTATACAGAGTGACTTGAATGTAAAGTAAATCTCTCCTCTAATGGCCATAGTATTTGCATAAGACATATTTAAAATAACAACTGGAATACATAATCTATCTGTAAAATATGTGGTCAGATTCTTATACCTAAATAAATTCTGAAGTTCATTAGCACAGTGAGTTTGTTTCTTAGAGTGTGACACAAGAGTGTTTAAAGATAACATTTCACACGTGAGGAAAACAGGCGGATGAAGGGCAATAACTTACCCTTGATCCGGTAGTTTATAAGGTGACAAAAGCCAGAACTTTACCCCAGGTTCACAGTCTCCCAGTGCAATGACCTCCCTCATGGTATGGTTTCAGGATTGCTGAATGCATGAGAAGATAAAACTATGACCGTTTGCATTGATGACAACAGTGGAGCTCGCTTAGGCCCCCAGTTCCTATTTCTCTAGGAAAATTAAGTGTTTCCAACAGAAAGGAAAATTTGAAAAGAAAAAATATATATATATATTTTGTTTGCATATAAGCTTCTAACAGAATAGTCTTGGAAAAAAGACAACACCATGCTGGTCTAGGGGAACAGAAGCAATAAAGGCCAGAGATACTATAAATTAAGTAAAGAATTTTCAATGACTAAATGGGCACATAGACATGACTGGCAATTAATTCTTTATTTAAATTCATTATATGTGGCTAGTGCTTCATAATGATGAGTAACTTTAAGGGGGAAATACTGGTCGTATTCCTCTTCCATATTACCAAAATAACACAGATATAATTATTTGTGGTAGCATTTCTTTGCTGTTTCTTTTTCCTACCAGATTGCAAGCTTCATGAACACAGAGACCCTGTTTGTTTTATTTATCATTATAACCCCAGTGCTAAGCAGAGTGTCCCATGCATGGTGGATACTCATTAAAAATGTGTTCAATGCATAAATAATGAGGGGATCTGTGTAGTAACAGGAATGTGGATTGTAGACTATTGCGACTCTCTTGTGTTCCCACAAGCATAAATTCCTCCTCAATCAGCTCAAGCTTAACCCTGGAATAAGAAATAATTTTATATGGCAGAATTCTTACTGGATTAGGAGGGAAGCCGAGATTCTGCTGCTTACTTAGGTAATGTAATGAACTTCTCTGGGCCTTAGTTTTGCCATCTATATAATGGGGAGAATACTTGCCATAGGTTCCCTCTCAGGGTTCTTGTAAGGAGTAAAGACATTAATGCCATGTAGAAATCATATTCAACCATGCAGCCAAAAGGCCTACAGTTCCCACTGCTACCACCACTACCATCACGGGAGTCATTGAGGAAGCTGCTCTTCTCCTATTTCATATAATTTGTTCCAGGCACAAAAGTTCTTCACAGGAGTCATTTTAATGGTAATGGCAACCCCTGCATGAGCCTCCAGTAGAAATAAAAGGGTGAGGAAAGAAAGTACATTCCTTTAAAATGACATTTTCTGAGGAACAACATAGTTTTTGATTTGCCCTTAGGAGTTTCCAAAAGAAAACTTCTCATAGCGCATTGTTGAATTACTGCCTTGTAGTGAATTTTATTTCTAGAGATGCTAGATTTGCGGATGACGACAATAGGGCCTGAATCATTGAGTTCCATTCTGTGGTAATTCCTTGAACGTAAATTATCTCCCAGAGAAAATGCATCTTGTCTTATTTTCACAAAAGCCATGGAGATTTTTTCAAGAGTGAAGTACTTTTGAGACTTTTGGAGCACAGAAATCAGTTTTTAAATTATGCTAAAAGATTTGGAATTATATTTCTTTTATTGCAAAGATGTTTCCCCTTCGACTATAAATACATTACCTCTGATAAAAATGCCTCATCAAACATGTTAACTACTGAGCTCATCATAGCTCTTTGGTGCAAGGAAACAAAAAGTACTTTTATGAATTAAATTCCCCACTGGAGTGTTTAAATTTATGCTTTGATAGCTTCTCCCTGTTTCTACACAGTAAGTGATTACTTTTCCCAGAAAGGTAAAAAATAAAGGATATATCTTAAAAATTGAGCTTTTCTTTTTACTTAAAAGTTGTCGAGGTGAGTAGGTGTTTTGTTGGTTTATTTTAACAAACAGTCAGAAGCTTAAAGATTGACTAAGCATGCAAACATTTTGGGGTGATGGTATCAGAAAATTCTGTAGGAGCTTCCCGATTGTACCAGATTGAAGCTGTATTTTTAAATACAATTGAAATACATCTCAAAGCTGACTAATATTTTGTAAACATACTTTGGAATAAGACTCTTGGAGCTGGTCATGATTATTATCCACAAGAGACTTTTTAAAATGACTACCAAAATTTTACAGGACGTAGTTTGCTCAAGAACTTTCTAATCCTGTTGATAGTGTACATGTGGTTAAAATTAACTAACAATACAACGCAGACAGTAATTTCAGTGAAAATACCAGGCTTTGCATCAGAAGGGTCCCAGGTCTGATAGTTGTAAGAGTTTGGGTAGATTGCTCAATCTTACTTGATCTTTATTTCCTTGACTGTAAAATGGGGGTACTGATTATACATGAGATTTTTATGGATTCAAAAATGTGGACGTGAAAGTATTTTTTTAAATTGTAAGATTTGCCCAAATGCTAAGCTTTATTTAAACATGACCTATGCTAGTACCACAAGCATAGTTTACATAATAAATGATACAACAATTCAGAGGAGGAAGCAAACAGCTTGTACTGGCAGGGCGTGTTTTCAATGAAGTATATGTAAGGTTCATTTAAACCTGAAATTGTTAGGCAAATTATGGAAGGGCACTCCTTTGATTATGCTTATGTACAAAGTCTCTTTCTCACCAAATTAATGACATGGCTTTTTCTGTTCTTTCCTGCTTTTGCACTAACTGAAACCACGTGTAGATTTGAAAACATAGTTTGAAATTCAGCATCATTTACAATTTATTTTCCTTTCTAGAGATAACTTAGCTAATTTCAGGGGGAAGTGTTGTGCAGGCACATGAGAGTAGAGAGATGAATAGAATGTGATCAGCAGCGGGTTGGATCTGAGCCCAAGAACAGCCATCAAATAATACCACTTTGACTCACAATCTTCAGTACCCAGAATGCACCTGAATGGGTCACTTAGTTTCCTATGACACCCAGGTAGCCCAGTTCCCTTACAGAAAAAGTTCTGCTTAAGTTCTCTTCTGTTTTGTAAGTTCTTGACTGAAACATCTAAATCAGAGCTGAAATGATTAAACTGACAGATCTAAAAAGGATTTCTATTTTTCATTTCCCTATGCAATTCAATTGCAATCTCTTTAGACTTTTGTTTATCATTTATATATTTTTTATTTTCTAGTAAATAAAATTTTTCTATGCGATTGATATCTCTTCTCCAAAAGTAATGCTATTTTATTATTCCACTACTACCTTTCAGGTTGATTTTTTTTCATGTTATAAAAAGCAAGTGTATATTTTTCCTTACATTTTGTAGGCATACTCTTTTATGGCAAGAAAAGAAAGGAAAAAGGAATGCTAAATAAAAGAAAAAATAGAAAGTAACTTTCACAAATTGCTTAATTTTTCAAAAGAGCTTTATAGAATATTTTAATACTCAATTGAAAATATTCACAATGGCTGTTGAGTCATGCCCTCTTGCCATTAGCACAATTGCATGTAACTGCCACAAAGCTAGGCAAGTGGAGGAAGTGTTGTTTTCTACCCCAGAGTAGAGAGCAATTTCATATACCAGGAGTTGAAACTGGAGGTTTTTATCCCACAAAATTTTGGGGGGCTCTTAGAATTAATGATGTCACCTGATTTACACTGTCAAAACAATTTGACCCTCATGGATCCTCTGTTCTGCCTAATCGGCCCTTGTTTTAAATCTTGTTCCTGATGGTACTCACCAAGAGCTCTCAAACCCAGCTGGGCTACTGGACTTTTGCCTTTGGAAATTTGCCCTGCCCCTGTGCTGACGCCATGGTATCCATCCATTTCTGCCTTTTGGTCTTCATTTTGCTCTCAGATTTCCTTTTGGCAATTGTCTTGTTCCTCTAGCTTTGGCCATTTGTGACATCAGTCTTATGTGACTTTGCCCCATCTGTCATTTAGTCAACCTTCTACTCCCTTCTTGGCTTCAGCTGCTATTGACCCAGGCTCATATCTTCAGGTGGTGTTTGGAAAAACCCTTCTTGGGAGCTGGCAGGCAATCCTCACACTACACCATATGTTGTAGCCAAACTAGCCTAGTCACACAGTCTGATGAATTTCCTTCTGTCCACTGGGGTTTTGAAAGAAGAGAAGATACTATGTCCTTCTGGATCTACCCTAAGTGTCATCTCTTTTGTGCAGCTTTCCTTATCTGACTCTTCTGGATGCAATTAATCTATTCTCTCTTTGCACTCCCATAACATTTTTTGTTTCTCTTTATTTTTATTAATTTCATCGTTTCATATTTCAAACCAAACAAATGCTTCATTTTTTTTTTAATGGACCTGCTCAAATACCACTGTCTGTATTTATCTCTTTGACTTTCTTCCC
>VBSM01002616.1:39897726-39910729 GCA_008086735.1 Cheirogaleus medius
CCGCATCCTCGCCAGCATTTGTTGTTTTGGGATTTCTTGATATAGGCCATTCTCCCTCCTTTTGTATTGTTTATATTTTAACAATATTTTGTAGCTATAGTTATTTTTGACTGGTTCAATTTTTAACCTTTATACTAGAGACATAAATGGGTTATACACCACCATTACAATATTGTTATATTCTGAAGTTTACTTCCGCCAAAAAGTTCTATACTTTCATATGTTTCCTTTAGTTTTCATTTGAAGAACTCCCTTAACAATTTCTTGTAAGGCAGGTCTAATGGTCATGTATTCCCTCAGCTTTTGCCTGTCTGGGAAAGACTTTACTATTTCTCTTTCATCTCTGAAGGTGTTTTTTTTTCTTTCAACACTTTAAATGTATTATCCCATTCTCTCTTGGCCTATAAGTTTTCTGTTGAGAAATCCAGTAATAGTCTAATAAAGATTTCCTTGTATGCAACATGTCACTTTTCTCTTGCCATTTTAAAAATTCTCTTTGTCTTTGACTTTTGACAATTTGATTACAATATGCCTTAATGAGGACCTCTTTGGGTTGAATCTATTTGGGAACTTTTGGGCTTCATAGATCTGATTGTCTCTATCTCTAAGACTTGGGAAGGTTTCAGCAATTATTTCATTAAATAAGATTTTTGACAATTCTCTGTCTCTTCCTCTTCTAAAAATTCCAGAATGAGAACATTTGTTTGCTTAATGGTGTCTCATAAGTTCCATAGTCTTTCTTCACTCTTTTCCATTCTTTTTTCTTTTTTAAATCCTCTGCCTAACTAATTTCAAAGGACTCATCTTTGAGTTCACAGATTCTTTCTTTTGCTTCATTTAGTCTGTTCGTGCAGCTCTTTAGTTTATTTTTTATTTTATTCATTGAATTATTCAGCTCCAACATTTCTTTTTATGATATATATATCTCTTGTTGAATTTCTCATTCTGATCATTAATCACCTTTCTCATTTTGTTGAATTGTCTACTTGGATTCTCTTGAATCTCATTCGGTTCCCTTAAGGTCGTTATTTTGAATTTCTTTTCAGAAAGTTTATAAATTTTCATTTCTTGGAATCAGTTACTGAAGAATTATTTGACACCATCTTTTGGTAGTGTCATGTTTTCTTGCATTTTTGATGTTTCTTGTGTCCCTGCATTGATGTCTGTGCATCTGATGGAGCAGTGACAGAGTAGTTTTATAGGGAAATACTTTTACCTGTAGATGGATTTGAGGGTACCAGTTGAACAGAGTGTGGTGGCTCTGGCTCTGGGTGGGAGCAGTGGTGTAGTCTTCATGCAGCTTCTTCAGCTGTGCTCAATAACCAGTGATGACTGCAGATACCTCATGGGTCCAGGCTACAGGAGTTTGTGGCAAAGGTGGTGGCAGCATAGGTTATTTACGGTCCTCAGTGGAAAGGGCTTTAGAGGACCTCCTATTCTTTTTTTCCCCATAGTGGGGAGCTTTAGCTGAGGGCTTCTCTCTTACTGTTGGGCCTGCCATGGCCCATAGGCAGCTGCAGTGGTGCTGGGATTCAGGGCACAGGTGTTCAGAATGGCTGTGGACCTGGGATACTGGGTTCAGTGTCTTGCAAAACAATTGTGGCACCTGGAACAGATTCAATTTTTGAGGCATGGGTGGATATAGAGTGCTTATAAATCTGGGGTCTGTGACTCTGAGGTATACCCCAACATCTGAGGGCCAGGGGGCAGAGATGAAGGTGTGCCTCTGACCCTGGGAGGCAGAGTGCTGCATCAGAATGAATATAGGGAAGAAGGGGTACTTTGGAGGCTTGGAACCCAGAGAACAGTTCATAGCTGCAATTCAGGTCCTGGAGTCAACAGTGCACAGAGGCATCTCGGGCCCCAGGGGATGAGGTACCATGCAATGGATCCTAGAATGGTGGGACATGGCAGTATACCAGGTTTTGTAAACTGGATATAGTGGCAGGGAGGCCCCAGGGATGGTAGAACACAGCTGTGGATTGGGTGGAGAGCAGCACAGCAATGGCTCAACTCCTCTGGGAAGCAGGGCACTTCAGTGGCTTACACTCCAGATGGCTAGTCCAGTTTCATGGAGGTGGGGCTCTGTGGCTGTTTGTCCTGGAGGGTGAGGTGGAACAGTTCAGCCAAGGCTCTCATTCCCTGGCACATGAGGCACCACATAATCTCAGCTCCAGAAGGTGAAACTACATGGGTTAGCCAAGGCTCTAGTTCCCTTGTTGGGGGAAGGGTACTGAGTCAGTTTGGGCTCTGATGGGCAGGGCCAACTAGGGTAGAGGGATGGAGTGGCTCTGCAGCAGCTTGGCCTCAGGGGATAGGGCATAGCAGCAGTTTGGCTTGGGAATGCTGTGCTACTGGCTTGGTATGATGCAGTAGCAGCAAAGCCTTAGGGATGGAAGTGTACAATGTCTACTAATCCCCAGAGCAAGATGCCCTCTAGTAGTGGCTCCAGTTCTAATATGTTACAGCATAGTAGTAGCTCTGGCCATAGGAAGAGACACAGCATTGGCTCCTTCTCTGGGGATATTGCAGCTGTGTGGAATCTGGGCAGCTCCACCAGCTGGGCTCACAGCCTATGAGGATTGTGGGAGTCTCCAATGGCAAAGAATGCAGGTGTTCATGGTGGTGTTGGGGC
The DNA here is from genome assembly GCA_008086735.1 of Cheirogaleus medius. Classification (NCBI taxonomy): domain Eukaryota; kingdom Metazoa; phylum Chordata; class Mammalia; order Primates; family Cheirogaleidae; genus Cheirogaleus; species Cheirogaleus medius. The sequence goes on from VBSM01002616.1 coordinate 39,900,362, forward strand.
TGCTGGGGTCCTCTTGTTTATCTTTTCTCCACAGGGAGAGGTACCTCCTGGTTCCAAACTGATCCTGACTGGGGTGGGTGGGGTGGCAGATACTAGGTGTTTTCTTCATCTTTTCTGTATGCATCTATTTTGAGTTTCTGTTTTCTACAGGATTTCTATTACTCGTTTGCTGAACCCTGGTGCTCTCCTTTAGTTATTTTCAAAATGCAGTTGTTTATTTATTATAAGAACCTCTAGTTGGTCATCTGGCTGATGTCACTCCTCTTAATTGTGTCTTTTAACGAACATGATTACTGCATAATGGTCTGATTTATCGATTTGTTTTATATTCACAATTTTCTGTCCTATTTAAGAAATGTTGACTATTTCAAATCCAGGAAGATCTTCTCCATTTTCTTCCTAAAATCTTTTATTTTATTTTCCACCTTTAAATTTATAACCCATATCATTTCATTATTTGTTTTATGAATATCTATCTGATCCCACATCATTCATTAAAAAAAATTCCCCTTACCTGCTGCACTGTCATTAAGACATGAGAATGTACATGATTGGTCTATTCTAGATGACTTTCTCTTGTGTTCTATTTGTGTAGTTATCTTTCTTTATGTGAATAGCACAATGTCTTAATTGCCATAATTTTTTAAATATCTTAATATCTGTTTTTATAAGTACTCCAGCTTCAATCTTCAAGATCATTTTGGCTATACTTGGTCTCCAATCTTACAGGTTAGATCTTTTCATCATATTTCATATCTATTTTATGCTTTTTGTCATATTTTCATTTCTTTTATTGTAGGTTTCTTAGCTGGGTACATTTTACTGACTTATCTTTCAGTACACTAAGCATCTATTCTGTTGTGCTAAGTCTGATATTTGATTTGTCTATTAAGTTCTTAATTTCAATTTTTCCATTTTTAAGTTCCAGAAACTTCACTTGATTCTTTTAAAAGCTCAATTCCAACTTACTTAGTAAAATTCTCTATCTTTTGAATTATTTTATTGAACATTATATTAAAAATTAAAGTTTATTTCTGATAACTTCAATGACTGGGTCAACTCTGAGCTGTTTCCATTGTTTTTGTCTTGTTTCTCCATAGGTTTGAGAACTTTTTATTAAATGCTGGACATTGTGTATAAAAATTCGAGAGGCTTGTGATGATGTTGTCTTTTGCCAGAGAGTACTCACATTATCAGTGGTAGACAGACAGTGGAACTAGAGTACCTTCCCCCAATTTAGGACTGACCTAACTCAAAGTTACATTGCAGGTTTACAAAGCTGTGTCTGCTTCACAGGTTCCCACTGAGAGTTCTGCCTTGCCATGTCTCAAACAATTTCTTTTTCTATTTACCACTGAAAGACTGCTCACAATTATGTTCTTCTTTGAAAAAAACTACCAACGTCCAGGTTAATTTTTCTGTACCTCCTTTCTTGCCATGATCTTTGCCCTTTAAATTCTGATTTTCTTGGCATCCTAGAACTCCATATTTCCCTCTCTCTAACCCTGGCATGTTGCCAAAAAACCTGATGGCTTCTTTCCATTTTAGTGGTGACCTTCTTTACAATTCCTGACATTTTGTCCTGTCAGTAATTGGCAAATGCCCAAATAGAAGATGTGTGCTGCTTGAAGAGTTGTCTCCTCACCTCTTTGTGCTTTGTGGTTTCTTTTTTTCTAGGACTATGGCTCCTCAAGTCTCGGTTCCCTCTGCTGCTCTCTGATGCCTACAGGTTATACATGAAAAGTGTGTGTGTGTATGTGTGTATGTGTATGTGTGTGTGTGTGATTTGTTTGAATTGTTCTTGGCCGGAGCATTGTTCTGCTACAAAATAATTCCATCATAGCTGAAAATGGAAGTTGTTATATCTGAATAATATTTAATATCAACAAATAAAGTAAGTAAACAAAAATAATTTAGCCAAAGTGACGTGGCTATGTGAAACTAATAGAAAAGAATTTACATGTTATTTTCAAATATTGTCAGATCTCTGCAGAATTATAAAAAAGGAGTTTACAATTACTAGACTATAAGAAATATTCTCCCAATGGTAGAATAGTTCCCCAAAATACAGGCCATTGAGTTTTAATTTTGATCCTCTTTAAAATTTTAGTAGGCATTATAAATTGTTTTCTAGCTCTTATGAAAGATAATGACTAGAATCCAGTACAGGTTTACTAAGAAGAGGCCATGCCAAAGAAAACTTATTTGCTTTTTAATAGCCTGATCACACAGGTCGAAAATGGTAATTCTATGGTAATACCTTAAAATATCTCCATTAAATCAAAACAATTGGCATAGACTGTCATAATAACATTTTGGACATGTATGATATAGTTGAGTATAGAAAAATTTGTCACCAGTTGAATTCTAGCCAGAGTGTTGATTAATGGGGTTGGATACCAACTTACAGTGTAGTGTCTGAGACATTACTTTCCCCTATCCTGTCCAAAAAGTTTATCAGTTACGCTCATACGACACAGAAGGCATGCTTATTGCATTTTTCTAATGACATTAGCTGAGAAATCTGGTTGATCTAGTATAAGTAAATCAGGATTCCAAAAGTCTTCTAAAGACTATAAAATGCAAAACCAAATATTTAATTAATATCATTTAATATAAATAAAATTGTGAACCTACATTTTAAAAAATCAGTATGTAGGAAATGGATATTTTGGTAAGAATGGTTATTATATTTTTACCAAAAGAAAGGTTAAAATAATTTTGGAATACACTAGTAGAACTGTAATGTAAAACTAGGACAATGAGAGCCATATGGCATAGTTGCCTGACCTCACGTGTTCAAACTGAGTATCAGATTTTAATAGGAATGCTAGCAAAGTGTGATACTTCTAGAGAGAATGACTGAGATGGCAGTCAGGAATCGCTGAAAAACTTGGGATTTTTTATTCAGGTTATTTGGAATTATAAATCCTATTCTCCCATCTGACAGTGTTTCTACATGAAAATTGAGGGGGAAAAATAGAAGAACTGTTATGAGCAGAAAAATAGACTTATAATGAGCTCATTTTGACAGGGAAAGGAGAATGTGGAAAGCAGATTTTTGCCTTGCTAAAAGGTATAACTTTCTAATAATTATAGGTGTTAAAAACTAAATGGGCTATCTTGCGAGTATGAGTTTTATTCATTCATTTGTAATTCATTTGCTCATTCAGTAGTTATTGAATGCCTATTCTGTGTCAAGAATTACATTATGTATTGAAGAGACAAAGAATAATTAGAAAAAATAACTTCCCTCAAGGCATTCATAATTTAGTAGGAATGGGGTAGAAGTAAGAGAGAATGAGAGAAAAATAAGTGATTATAATGGAATATAAAAAGTTCTAACTGTTCTCAACAAGAGTGGATAGAATTACTAATTCTGCCCTAGGATTAAGTGGACATAAAGAAATTATTCATTCAAATAAAATTATTATTAATATCTATGAATAATTAGTCTTGTCTATATGCAAAATTCTTTGCTAAATGCCTTGCACATATTATCTGATCTAATCCTCAAGACCATCCTATATTTTCCTATTTCCTTATTTTACAGATTATGAAACTGACACACAGATAGGTTGCGTAATTGTCAGAGATACCTATACTAAGTGATAGATCTGAGTTACAAATTCAAGAAATTTTATTCTAGGGATTATATTTTTAATCTTTTTTTTCAAATTGTTTCAACCTATATGTGGCTCATGAAATCAAATCAGTGTCCCTATTACATAAAAAAATTAATGGAACAGAAAATATCTGAGTTTATTATATAGAAGAGTAAATATTATTTTATGAAGCTCTATAAACATATGTATGGGTATCTGCACGTGTGCACGTGCATGCTAGGTCACAAAAATCATTTCAATACACCAGAGCACTGTGCTCTTCTTAACAAGATCTGCCCTCTGGAGAAACTAGTTAAGATGTATTCCTTATAGTTGTGCACTGGTTGTCTACTGCTGCTTGACAATTAACCCAAAACCTTAGTGGACTAAAAGAGCAACATTTATTATCTCTCAGTTTCTGTGGGCCAGAAATCCAGGCAGGCATGGCTTAGCCAGGTCCTCTGACTGTGGGTCTCTCATAAGACTGCGGTTACCTGAAGGCTTGACTGGACATATTTTCTTCCTGGCTCACTCATTTAGTCATCGGAAGGATTCAGTTTATTCCAGGCTGTTGGACCAAAGTCTCAGTTCCTCACATGTTGTTGCCTAAAAGTCTCCTTCAGGTCCTTGCCACACGGGACCTCACTATATACAGCATCTTACAACATGGCATCTTGCTTCATAGAGCAAGTGAGAGGGCAAGAGTGCAAAGGAGAGTGTCAGGAAAAGAGAAAAGGTCTAACAAGATGGAAGTGATAGTCTTTTGTAACCTAGTCATGGAAGTGAAATCCCATTACTTTTGCTGTATTATGTTTGTCAGAAGCAAGTCGCAGTATCTGGTTCTGCATATACGGAGCTTCAAAGTCAATACTCTATCCTAACAAAAAGTAAAAGCTAAACAAACTAAATAATCAATAAATCTTCTTAGATCTGTGAGAGATGTGAGGTCATAGGGCAAACTGCTGCCTTCCAAATTGGAGAGACAGACAGGCAGATACAGAGAATCACAACATGCCTAAGCAAAAACCACTTTGGGGACCAGTGGTGGAGCAAGAAAACCTGAACTCTGAATGATGAACTGCTAGAGGCTAGCTTCGGGCAAGTCTGAGAGGTTAAAACTCCTGGGAGACCCACTCATAGGAGGACCATATGGTTTTGTGAGTTTTTACTCCAGAAGCTCAAACAAGTTCTCACAGTAAATATTAGAGAAAGAGCTCCTTCTGCTTCCAGCAGGGAGAGGAGGAAATTTTGAAATACACCAAGGAAATCTGTTCTTCCTAATAAGTCTGGCTTTAGGAGAAATTAGTTAACCATAGCCCAACCTACTGGGGTTTTACCAGAGCCTAACTGACCTAGGCGATGGGAAATATCCAACTTCAGCAAGCTCTAGCCTTCCTCGTGGGAGAAGGGAAATATCCAACTGCAGCCCTCTTTAGCCATCCTGTCCCACCTAAGTGGGGAGAAAAAACCCTGAGAAACACTTGTGAAGTTCACAGTCCAGAAGCATAGGCTCACTGAAACACTGAGACCTAATCACAGGACACTTCCCTCACCCTACACCTTACCAACACATTGCTGAAGGCCTATTTACCACAGTCCCTTTTACCCAGCACATCATGTCCAGCTCCAAAAAGAAATTACAAGGCATACTAAAAGACAAACAAACAAACAAACCCACAACAATTTGAAGAGTTATAGCAAACATCAAAACCAGACATGGCAGGGCCGTTGGAATTATCAGATGGAATTTGAAATAAATATAATTAATATGCTAAAAGCTCTAATAGATAAAGTAGACAACATACAAGAACAGATGGGCAATGTAAGCACAGAGATGAAAATTCTAAGAATAAAAAATCCAAAAGAAATGCTAGAAATAAAAGACACTAACAGAAATAAACAATGCCTTTAATTATTTATTAGTAGACTAGACACAACTGAGGAAAGAATTTCTGTACTTGAGGATATATCAAAAGAAACCTCCAAAACTGAAAAACAAACAGAATAAAGATTGAAAAAAGGACAAAATATCCAAGAGCTGTAGCACATATAAAATGTGAATACCAGAGTAGATAAATTTCAGACACAGCAGGGAGCAAGGAAGGCTATCAGGAATAAAGAAGGGCATTGTATAATGATAAAGGGGTCAATCCTTCAAGAAGACACAACAATCTTTAAAATGTATGTGCCTAACAACAGAGCATTAAACTACATGAGGCAAAAACTGATAGGACTACAAGGAGAAATAGATGAATCCACTATTACACCTGGAGACTTCAACATCCCTCTATCAGAAACACAGATGTAGAAGGCAGAAAATCAGTAAAGACACAGTTGAACTCAACAACACCATCAATCAACTGGATATAGTGGACAACAACAACAGAACACACGTTCTTCTCAAACTCATGTGAAACATTCACCAAGATAGACCACATTCTGGGCCATAAAACATACCTTAACAAATTTAAAATTCATGGAAATTATACAATATCTCTTCTCAGATTTCTAATTCACAATAGAATTAAACTAGACATCCATTACAGAAAGGTAACTGGAAAATCCCAAAATACATGGATATTAAACAACTTCTAAATAACACATGAGTCACAGAAATACATCTGAAGAGAAATTTGAAAAATATTTTGAAACAAAGGCAAATGAAAACATAACATCAAAATTTGTAGAATTAGTGAAAGCAGTGCTTAGAAGGAAATTTATAGCATTGAATGTATACATTAGAAAGAAGAAAGGTCCAAAATCAATCATTTAGACTTCCACTTTAGCAAACTAGAAAAATAAGAGCAAATTAAATCCAAAGTTAGCAGAAGAAAAAAATTAGAATAATCAAAACATCACATGTCATACCTTTAGTCTATACAATTTTTGTCAATAGTGCTGGAAAAATTAGAGTAGAAGTCAATGAAATTGAAAACAGTAAATCAATAGAGAAAAATAAATGAAACCAAAAGCTAGTTCTTTGAAAAGATTAATAAAATAGATAAGCCTTTAGCCAGGTTGAGAGAGAGAGAGAGAGAACACAATTACTAATATCAGAAATAAAAGAAGGGCCATCTCTACAGATCCCAGGGACATTTAAATGGATAATAAAAAATATTATGAACAAATCCACACTCACAAATTTGATAACCTAGATGAAATGGACCAATTCCTTCAAAGATGCAATCTGACAAACAATAAGAAATACAGGGATAACTCAGACATGTTGTGGGTTCAGTTTGAGATCACTGTCATAAAGTGAATATTTCAATAAAGTGAGTCACATGAATTTTGTTTCCCAATGCATATAAAAATTTATGTTTATACTATAGTCTATTTAGTGTATAATATTATGTCTAAAAAATGTACATACCTTAATGAAAAATACTTTATTGCTTCTGTGATTGCCATTGGTGTCTTATTCATAAATTCTTTGCCTAGGCTGATATCTAGAAGAGTTTTTCCTACATTTCCTCTAGATTTCTTATGGTTTCATGCCTTACATTTAAGTCTTTTATATATCTTGAATTAATTTTTGTGAGTAGTGAGAGTTAGGGCTCCTATTTCATTCTTCACAACACAAATAAATAAATGGGATTTGATTAAACTAAAAAGCTTCTGCACAGCTAAGGAAACAATCAACAGAGTAAATAGACAACATACAGAATGGGAGAAAATATTCACAAGCTGTACATATGATAAAGGGCTAATAACCAGAATCCACAAAAAACGCAAGCAGATCAGAAAAAAAAACATTAAAAGTGGGCAAAAAACATGAACAAAAGCTTTTCAAAAGAAGATAGACAAATGACCAATAAACATACAAAAAAAATGCTCAATATCACTAATCATCAGGGAAATGCAAATTAAAACCACCTTACCACTGAGATCACCTTACCACTGTTAGAATGGCTTTTATTAAAAAGTCCAAAAACAACGGATTCTGGCAAGGATACTGAGAGAAAGGAATGCTTATACACTCTTGGTGGGACTGCAAATTAGTACAACCTCTATGGAAAACAGTATGGAGATTCCTCAAAGAACTAAAAGTAGACCTACCATTCGATCCAGAAATTCCACTACTGGGTATCTACCCAAAGGAAAAGAAGTTTTTGTATCAAAAAGGCATCTACACTCAAATGTTTATTGCAGCACAATTCATAATTGCAAAGGTGTGGAATCAACCCAAGTGCCCTTCAATCCATGAGTAGATTAATAAAATATGGTATATATATACCATGGAGTTCTACTCAGCCATAAAAAAGAATGAATTAATGCCTTTACAAATTTACAACAATTTGGATAGAACTGGAGACCATTCTCCTAAGTGAAGTATCTCAAGAATGGAAAAAAAACACCACATGTACTCACCATTAAATTGGAACTAACTGATGAGAACACATGTGCACAGAAGGAAGTAAAACTCAGTGGAAATCAAGCAGAGGGGGGAGGGAGAGAAGGGGAAGGACAAAAACCTACCTAATGAGTACAAGGAGCACTATTTGGGTGATGGGCTCACCTACAGCTGTGACTCCAGCATTACAAACGCAATCCATGTAACTAAAACCCTAGGTACACCCTTAACATTTAAAAATTTTAAAAATTACTTTATTGCTAAAAACGCTAATGATTATCTGAAACTTCTGAGAGTTGTAACCTTTTTGCTGGTGGAGGATCATGCTTCAGTGTTGATGGCTGCTAACTGATCAGGGTGGTGCTTGCTCAAGGTTGGGATGGCTGTGACAGTTTCTTAAAATAAGACAATGAGGTTTTCGCCATCAATTTACTCTTCCTTTCAGAAAAAGATTTCTCTGTAGTATTCAGTTCTGTTTAACAGTAGAACTTTTTTCAAAATCACAGCCGGTTCTCTCAAGCCCTGCCACTGCTTTATCAACTAAGTTTATATAATATTCTCTATCCTTTGTTGTCATTTCGGCAATATTCACAGCATCTTCACCATGAGTAGATTCCATCACAAGAAATCACATCCATAAGAAGCAACTCCTCATCCATTCACATTTTATCATGTGATTGCAGCTCTCCGTGCATCTTTAGGCTCCACTTCTAATTCTAGTTCTGTTTCTGTTTCCACCACATTTGCAGCTCCTTCCTCCACTGAAATCTTGAACCCTTCAAAATCATTCATGAGAATTGGAATCAACTATTTCCAAACACTTGTTAATGTTGATATTTTGACTTCCTCCCATGAATCACAAATGATCTTAATAGCATCTTAATGGCATCTAGAATGGTGAATCTTTTGCAGAAAGTTTTCAATTTACTTTGCCCATACCCAGCAGAAGAATCTCTATCTATGGCAGGTATAGCCATACAAAATATATTTCTTAAATAATAAGAATTAAAATTTGAAATGACTCCTTGAACTATGGGCTAAAGAATGGATGCTGTGTTAGCAGGCATGAAAACAACATTCATCTTGTGCATCTCCATCAGCGCTCTTGGTAACCAGGTACATTGTCAATGAGCATTAATATTTTGAAAGGAATCTTTTTTCTGAGCTGTAGGTCTCAACAATTAACTTAAAATATTCAGTAAACAATGTCATAGACAGATGTGCTGACATCCAGGTTTTGTTGTTCCATTTATAGAGCACAGGTGGAATAGATTTAGCAGAATTCTTAAGGGCCCTAGGATTTTCAGAATGGTAAATGACCATTGGCTTCAACTTAAAGTCACTAGCTGCATTAGCCCCTAAGAAGAGAGTCAGGCTGTCTTTTGAAGATTTGAAGCCAGGCATTGGCTTCTCTTCTCTAGCTATGAAAGTCCCAGATGGCATCATCTTCCAATAGAAGGCTGCTTTGTCTATATTGAAAATCTGTTCTTTAGTGTAGCCACCTTCATTCATTATCTTAGCTAGATCTTCTGAAAGACTTGCTGCAGCTTCTATATTAACATTTCGTGTGCCACCTACACTTTTATTTACAGAGATGGCTTCTTTCCTTCAACCTCATGAACCAACCTCTGCTAGCTTTCAGCTGTTCTTCTACAGCTTCCTCACCTTTCCCAGCCTGCATAGAATTAAAGTGTCAGGGCCTTACTCCGTATTAAGCTTTGGCTTAAGGAATTGTTGTGGCTGATTTGATCTTCTATCCAGACAACTAAAACTTTCTCGATCTCAGCAATAAGGCTGTTTCACTTTCTTGAGATTCATATGTTCACTGGAATAGCACTTTTAATTTCCTTTAAGAACTTTTCCTTGGCATTAACATCGTGGCTAACTGTTTGGCACAGGACGCGTAGCTATTGGACTATCTTGGCTTTCAACACGCCTTCTTCACTAAGCTTAATCATTTCCAGCTTTTTATTTAAAGTGTGAAACATGCAACTCTTCCTTTTACTTGAACACTTAGAGACCATTATAGAGTTATTAATTGTCCTAATTTCAATATTGTGTCTTAGAGAATAGGGAGGCCCAAGGAGAGGAAGAGAGATAGAGGAATGGCCAGTCCCTGAAACAGTCAGAACACACACAACATTTATCAATTAAGTTTACTGACTTATATGTGGTGCCCTTATATGTGGCACAATCCGATAGTAACATCAAAGATCACTGATCACATATCACTATAACAGATACAATAATAATAATAATGATAATAAAATTTGAAATATTACAAGAATTACCAAAATGTGATATGGAGACACAAAGTAAGCACATGCCGTTGCAAAATTGTACTGACAGACTTGCTCAGTGCAGGTTTGCCACAAAATTTCAATTTGTAAAATATTCTATATCTGGCTG
>VBSM01002616.1:39910829-39942921 GCA_008086735.1 Cheirogaleus medius
AGGAGTCTGAGACCAGCCTGAGCAAGAATAAGACCCTGTCTCTACTAAAAATAGAAAAAGTAGCGGAGCATGGTGGCACATGCCTGTAGTCCCAGCTATTTGGGAGGCTGAGGCCGGAGGATTGCTTGAGCCCAGGAGTTTGAGCTTCCTGTGAGCTAGACTAATGCCATGGCATTCTACTCAGGGCAATGGCGTGAGACTGTCTCAAAAACAAAACAAAATAGAAAGTAGGAGTTGATAAGCTAGACTTCATTAAAATTAAAATTTTTGGTCTATAAAAGACATTGTCAAGAAAATGAAAAGACAAGACACAGACTGGGAGAAAATATTCGCAAAAGACATAGCTGATAGAGGACTGTTACCCCGAATATACAAAAAACTATTAAAACTCAACATTAAAAAACAAGGATAAAAAAGTGGGCAAAAGATCTGAACAGACACCTAACCAAAGAAAATATACACACAGAAATAAGTATATGAAAAGATACACCATATCATATGTCAGCAGAGAAATGAAAATTAAAAAAACAGTGAGATATCACTACAAACCAATTAGAATGGCTAAAATCTGCAACACTGACAACATCAAATGCTGGTGAAAATGTGGAGCAAGAGGAACTCTCATTCATTGCTGGTGTGAATGCAAAACGGTGCAGCAATTTAGAATAGAGTTGGCAGTTTCTCACAAAACTAAACATAATCTTATTACACAATCCAACAGTTGTACTCCTTGGTGTTTACCCAAAGGAGTTGAAAAATTCTGTTTATACAAAAACCTGCACATGAATGTTTATAGCAGCTTTATTCATAATTGCTAAAACTTGGAAGCAACTAAGGTGTCCTTCAGTAAGGGAATGGATAAATAAACTGTGTTACATCCAGGCAATGAAATTTTATTCAGTGCTAAAAAGAAAGGAATTATCAGGCCAAAAAAAAAAAAGACATGTAAGAACCTTAAATGCGTATTACTAGGTGCCAATCTGAGAAGGCTACATACTGTATGATTCCAACTATATGGCATTCTGGAAAAGGCAAAACTGGAATCAGTAAAAAGATTAGTGGTTGCCTGGGGTTAGGAGGGAGGGAGAGATGAATAGACAGAACACAGAGGACTATTAGGACAGCGGAACTACTCTACGCGATACTATAATTGTAGATACAGGTCATTATACATTCGTCCAAACCCACAACATTCAACATCAAGAGTGAACTCTAATGTAATCTATGAACTCTGAGTGGTAAAAACGTGTCAGTGTAGGTTTATCAACTGTAACAAATGGACCACTCTGCTGGGAGATGTTGATGATGGGGGAGACTAAGCGTGGATGGGGGAGGGGATATATGGGAGATCTCTGTGTATCTTCTTCTCAGTTTTGCTGTGAACCTAAAACGCCTCTAAAAAATAAAATCACAAAAATAAAAGAAGATGCCAGGCGCGATGGCTCATGCCTATAATCCTAGCACTCTGAGAGGCCGAGGCAGGAGGATCGCTCAAGATCAGGAGTTCGAAACCAGCCTGAGCAAAAATAAAAGAAGCAAGTCACTATGTTCAGCCAACACTCTGGGGAGAGGATCCCACAAAGTAGTGAATACCAGGAAGCAGGGATCACCAGGCATCAAGCCAGAAGCTGCCGAACAGGAGGAGATTATAGTTACTAAGTCTTACATGTGTTGCTTCCCTTAGACTCACATAGCTAAACCTAAGGAGCTGTATACCAGTGCTCCTTTCACTGGTAGAATGTCGACATGGAGAAACTTTGTTATTTACTCCTTTTAAAGCTCTTAAAATGTGGGTCCTTTCCCCACAGTTTTGATAACAATGATAATTGACATTTCTAACATGTATTGGTATATACTGCATGATAGACACTGTTTTAAACATATTGCAAATATTTTAGCTCATTTAATCCTTACAAATACCCCGTGAGTTAGTTACTATTATTATCCTTTTTTCTTTCAGAGGAAGGAATTGATAGAGAGAACAGAGTTACTGAGCAGCAGAGCTGAGATTTGAACTTAAGCAGTTTGAATCCAGAGAAAAGGCTCTTAGTCACTGTATGTAACACAAGGCCTCCCACCGAGTCTCCACTGAATCTCCTAAAACCTAAACCCAATGCTTCTTCTCCACCTCACCTTCCTTTATCTTTCTGTAGTATTTGTTCTGTGTACAACCCTAAATTTTTTGGGATTTTCATTTCCCTTGGCTTTCTGAACACTACTGCAATCATGATTTTCATTCTATAGATCAGACAACTCCTCCCGCTGCAGCATATTGCAAACTTGTGGGAAATATTTGTTGATAGTGGATAGTGGTATGTATGTAATTCCTCTCCTTTATCAGATTTTAAATTGCTTACAGGTATATACTAGTTAAAATTATGTGTGCAGTTGGTAGAGTGAGTGCATAATAATTGGTTGAATAATTTTAGAAATATTCAATTTATGCCAAACATAGGACTTATGCTCTCATTGTATGTGTTCACTCAAGGCATAGGTAGGGAGCAGCTATTCTATGTCAGGCACTCTCCTAAATGCTGGATAAACAGCAGGAAACAAACTAAACTTCCAAGTCTTCTGGAGCTTACTTTCTGCTCAGATGGGTTTAAAAGAAATGAATAGATTAAATATAATACACAAAATGGATTCTGATTAGCTTGCCTAAATGTACACATACACATATGGCATAAATACATAAATCATCAAATATATAGTTGCCATAGTAAATCAGAACAGAAATTTGAAGGAAACTGTAAGCTTTCTTATTTTTATCCTTGGCTAAAGGAGTGCTTGTATTGCCTGCCCTTACAAGGAATAAGAGATAGAACTTGGTAACAATGTTCTTTCCAGAAGAATCCAGAGCCTATTTTTTTAATTCAGACTCTCACTTTGTCAGATTTCCTGACTTCCTCCAACATTATTTTCATATGCAACACTTAGCTTCTGGACAACCCATGTTTTTCCCCAACCCATTCAAAATTTTTTTTTATTTCACTAATTCTTAAGGCCACCCTGTTGCCTACTTCAGCTGCTCTCAGTTTCAGCCACCACAGCACATCCCGGAATTATCTTATAATAGTCCAGAAATATGTCATAAATTAGGATTCTATTGTGTTTAATAACTAGTTGTAACTATAGAAAGAATTTCACACCAGATGAAGAAAAGCTTGGATCTTGGGGGTGGGGGGGGGACTACTTTCTCATTCATTTGCAAATTCCCCAGTTCTTTTCTAAAAGGTGGTTTCTAAACTCTACAAGGTGTAGTCTATACAAGTAACTGAGAACATCATATCATGAGGCTGCAATTACACTTAGGTCATTTGCTTCTTACCGTGATCTGTGCCAAGTAATATTTCTGGGGCATGAGAATATTTCTGGGCCAAAATTATCCAGGTCCTTTTTAAATTAGAAAAGAATCTATGTTGCCACCCACGAACTTTGTTAAGTGTGGCTTTGATGAAGCCTAAAAGTTTTTCAAATAAAATATACTACCGAAGATGCTGTCCTGTTTTAGATAACAAATGCTTTCTTAGGCGCCGAGGAGCCCAGCGTGGAGACAGTCATTGTTCATTTTCTCTTTTTTGGCCATTCAAACAATTGACTGTATTAAGAGGGATAGAGGAACACAGTAATGAGCTGTGCTAGAGAGCAATGAACAAAATGCTTACATTGTGTATAAGTGGAAGAAAAACAAATTAGAAGAGATTTGCTTTTGAAGGTTTGTTTACAATAAAAAAGTTCTGCAGTACTTGAAATATTAAAAGAGAAGTTGATGTTAGAATTATTTTCTACACATATCATCTCTCTTTTTATGTTCATATTCAATGATTTTGCCAAATGTGGATATTTTCCTAGGGCAGACCTGTAATCAAGATAACTTTAAGACTGAATACTCGACTTTCTAGATTGAAGACTTTTATTTAAGTATTGAATTCATACTTTAATGATGTTTTTAAGTTGTCAAGAACATTTTAGGTATCTCAAGTTCATTTGAATTCAGTCGATAACAGAAATTATAAACTTACATTTGGGTGGACATGAAGCCAGTTGCTAATGAGTATGCACTTTTATAAACCGACTGCTTTGTTCCTGAAAATAAGAAAGATTTATCTTACAAGCACAGATGAAGTTAATAAGAAACCATGGTTTAGTTTGGTGTATTCAACTATTCCTAACCTTCTAAATCTCTTTACTTAGAAATTAGACAAGTTAATGCCACTGAAAAAATGACCTGGAAATATTTTATGACTTAGCATGTGTCATTAAAAGAAGAGACACAAAAGATTTTCGTTGAGTGTTATAAAAATATTTTCCCATTTATTTTGCTCAAACTAACTGCACTCTTTTGGAAATATGTGTAATAGAAATGTATTTTATGAATTTATGAGAAACACATCTTCTTTGGGATTTATGTTAGACCTTTATTTCAAACATCTTTTAGAGAACATGCAAATAAATGTGGTCCATGGCTCTTCAATTATAGTAAGTAAATCTGATCTCTCCTTCTTTCGGGGTTCCCACTTCATTCGTTTTCTCTGTAATCTTTGCTGCTCCTTCAGGCTCTTTTAAAATTCTACACTCCTCCTGACACCCACCTCCCTGCTCACCACCACTCTTTTATGACTAAACAAATCTTCCAGAAGGAAGATTTATGGTCAAGAAGTTTCCAGAGATCTATGATTACAAGACACCGCCCCCCCCCCGACCGTCTATTTTTCAAGGTTTCGCTGTGAGTGGTGTCCATACAGCACAATATCAAGAGAATGCAGGCAAACAGAAGGAACATGTCTTTTCTGGCTTCAGAAAAACTTTCCTTGAATTCATTTTTCTTTTTACATACTGAGGAATCACAGAGAACATGACTATAGTTTCTTTGTAAGTTTCTGATTGCAATTTTTGCTTTCTCTAACATTATATTAAAATTTTTTCCATCAAGAAAACTGAAATGAGGGGCCTCTTGGCTAAGGAAGCTGTTGTAGCTCAAAAACAAACCCAAAATGGACTGGCCAGCTGCCTCAGCAAATGCCTGCAGTCGGCAGTATCTTGATGGGATGATCACCTCACAGAGTCTAGGCCAAAGCTTCAAAGGCTAGACAGAGGGATTCGGAAGAACAGACTCCTAATGGCCAACCTCCAAAGAGATTGATCTATAAACAAAAAGACCAATGAATTAATTTAGAGTTGGCATTTTAAGAGAAAGGGCTGGATTTCAGCCCCCGCCCCCCACCATCTTGCTGAAATGAAGCTCTTCTATTTCTCTTTGCAAAAGGAATATATGAACATTGTTGTTAGGGGCTAAATTGTGTCCCCCCAAATTCATGTTAAAGTCGTAACCCTCAATAACTTAGAATGTGACTGTATTTAGGCTCTTGAAGAGGTAATACAAGGAAAATTAGGTCATGAGGGTGGGCCCTAACCCAATGTGACTGGTGTCTTTGTAAGAAGAGGAAATTTGGACATGAACACACAGAGGGAAGACCATGTGAACACAATGGGGAGAAGACCGCCATCTATAAGCCAAGGAGGGAGGCCTCAGAAACCCACCTTGCTGACAACTTGATCTTGGACTTTCAGCCTCCAGTATTGCAAAAAAATAAATTTCTGTTGTTTAAGCCACCCAGTCTGTGGTACTTTGTTAGAGCAGTCCTAGCAAACTAATACAACTGTGGTGGAAAAAAAAAATCAGAAACTCAAAAAAGGAATAAAGACAATAAAAGATATATGTAATTTCCAAGGAAAGCTGCTGTTACAAGATTAAAGAATGTCCTTTGATTTATTTTCATGTGTGTGTATATATATATATTGCAGTTTTTAAAACAGAATTGTAACTTTAGCAGGTATTTATAGCTTGCTTTTCTGCTATTTCTACGTCACTAGAATGCCTTTAATAGCTGGGTAATATTTCATTGCATGATTTTATCTTTTATTATTTAGTCAAACACTTAGTGTTGAACATTTAGGTTGCTTTCAACATTTTCACTGTTATAAATAGTCTTCTATTGAAATCCCAGTTCTACAACTTTATGACTGTGTGGATTTAGATAATCAGTGATAAGTTTGGGGAAAAAGCAAATTCATTAAAATGTTGGACTTTAAATTCTGAAATATATGGAAAAAATCTCATAACAAAGTTTAGGGTTTTTTTTTCTTAGAAGTATGTTCTTTTTTTACTGATTAAAATCTTTAGCACCATATCATCCATCTGGGTTATGTTGATATTCTTTGCCAAAGTCTGATGGCTTGCACTTTATTTCAGGATTTACATCCTACTTTGTATTTCAGACTCCTTGTCACTCAAAAATTTAAAACAAGCACTTGATAGATAAATTATTAATTTAATTTTTCAGTTAAAAGTTTTCCTTGGATCCAGCATTCTAATAATATACAACCATTCAACCTTTAAATTTGGTCTGGGATCACAGGCATTTACTTTAATATAAATTAAAGATGTTCAACTTCTTTTTCAAATTAGCAGAAAAGGAGATTGACTAATAAAAGAGAGAATGATAAATGAGGAAAAATTACAAGTATGTGAAACACTCATTGATGTGGTAGTATTAAAAATTATCACCACGTTCTTAAGTAGCTTTAGCTTAGCTATTATAAAATTGAAGAGATTTACATTTTATCTTATTTTCCATTTGGAAAGCACTTGAATCAGATGTCATTTTGTCTCATTCTCCTGTAGCAAAATTGTGTTTTAGTTACCTTTTTATTAAATAGTAACTAGCAAAAAGAAAAAAATAAAGCAGCATATTTTGTGAAGTCTATTCAAAAAGACATGAATGATTTGTTTCTATATGTTTTCTTGTTTAATAAAACTCAGCCTTTAGGTCTTACTTGAAGGAATAAAAGCAAGTACTGGACAGCTCACTTTCTCCAGCTATTTAGGATGATTGTGGTATTTGATATTACACTGAGAACAGGGAAACCCCTGAACAGGCTGAATGCTTCCTTCCAGAAATTAAGTTTGCACATTAGGTAGCAATGCCAAGGTGAGCTGTGGTAGATGCTTATGGACTTAAGAAATAGGCTTTGGTCAGGCTTGAAAAACCGGGAGAAACAAGTGCATAATATAGAATTTTCCCTAATTCATTTGGCACAAACTATAATTAATTACATTAATAGAACATATTTTGATTGATTTCTAATTTTTGCATAATAAAACATGCCATGGAAGTCAGAGCAAGGTACAAAATTGTATAATACAAAGGTTCAAGTTAATTACCCTTGTTACTAGGCATCGCTTATCACAAAGAGCTTAAGTTAGCTTTGCTCTTGCCTGCAGAGTTGCACTGGGATTTTTATTTTACTCTTTATAGTTATGATACATGCTCATTATAAAAAAGTAAAAATTTGAAAAGCAATTTAAAAAATAAGAAAGAAGACAGTAAAAGTTAGGAAAATCCCACCACCCAGAGGAAACTTCTATTCACACACTGGGGAAAATCTCTCTATGCATATATGTCTATGCAGATGTAGGCATGTATCTTATATAAATAGGATAACATTGGCATTAAAATGTGAGCTTTGCAGGAGTACCTATTTCATAAGGCATTATAGGAAATAAATGAATTAGCAAACAATAAATTGTACCTGGAACAGAGTAAACGCTCTAAAATTTTTGCTACTAATAGTATCTTACTCTGTGGCAGGCATTTGTTATAAGCACATTGCATGTATTAACTAATCCTCACAATAATCCCATGAAATAGGAACTATTATTCCCATTTTTAGGGGTATGCAGATTTATTTAATAGCATTTGCCAGTTTTCATGAAAAAAATAATTGAAACAATTCACATTCCAGCTAATATTATGAGAATATGCTTTTATCAATTTAATTTAATTTTTAAATTTTTTATTATATTAGAATATTACAGGAGTAACAAACACTTTGGTCACATAAATTGCCTTTGCACAACCAGAGCCAAAGCTGTAAGTGTGCCTATTCCCCAGACAGCATGCACCTCACCCATTAGGTGTGAATTTACCCATTCTTCTCCTCCACCCTCCCACCTGCCCAATCCCCAATGTATGTTACATTCATATGTGCACATAAATGTTGATTGATTAGTACCAATTTAATGGTGAGCACATGTGGGGTTTGTTTTTCCATGCTCATGATACTTTACTTAGAAGAATGGGCTCTAGTTCCATCCAGGTTAATACAATAGGTATTAGTTCACCATTTTTTATGGCTATGTAGTACTCCATGGTATACACATACCACATTTTATTAATCCATTCATGTATTGATGGGCTTTTGGGTTGTTTCCACATCTTTGCAATTGTGAATTGTGCTGCTATAAACATTTGAGTGCAAGTGTCTTTTTTATAAAATGTCTTTTTTTTCCCTTTGGATAAATAACCAGTGGTAGGATTGCTTGATCAAATGGTAGTTCTATTTTTAGTTCTTTGAGGTATCTCCCTACTACTTTCCATAGAGTTTGTACTAATTTGCAGTCCCACCAGCAGTGTATGAGTGTTCCTATCTCTCTGCATCCACACCAGCATTTGTTATTTTGGGACTTTTTGATAAAAGCCATTTTCACTGAAGTTAAGTGATATCTCATTGTAGTTTTGATTTGCATTTCCCTGATGATTACAGATGTTGAGCATTTTTCTTGTTTGTTGGCCATTACTCTGTGTTCTTTTGAAAAGTTTTTGTTCATGTCCTTTACCCACTTTTTAATGACAGAGTCAATGCAATCCCTATTAAAATATCAACATTTTTTGCAGATCTACAAAAAATAATTCTACACTTTATATGGAACCAGAGGAGACCCCATGTAGCCAAAGCAAACTTAAGTAAAAAGAACAAAGTAGGAGACATCAATATACCAGACTTTAAGCTATACTACAAGGCTATTATCACCAAAACAACATGGTACTGGCACAAGAACAAAGAGATAGACCAATGGAATGAAACAGAGAACCCAGGCATAAAACCATCCTCAATATTGCCATCTCATCTTTGACAAAGCAGACAAAAACATACACCAGGGAAAAGAATCCCTATTCAATAAATGGTGCTGGGAAAACTGGAGAGCCATATGTAGACGACTGAAACAGGATCTGCACCTCTCACCTCTCTCAAATATCAACTTACAGTGGATAACAGACTTAAACCTAAGGCATGAAACCATAAGAATTTGAGAAGACAATGTTGGAAAAACTCTTATAGACATTGGCCAAGGCAAAGAATTTATGAAGGAGACCCCAAAAGCAATCACGACAACAACAAAAATAAATTAGTGGGACCCGATCAAAATAAAAGGCTTCTGCACAGCCAAGAAAACAATCATCAGAGTGAATAGACAACCTACAGAATGGGAAAAAATACTCGCATCCTACACATCTGATAAAGAGCTGTTAACTGGAATCTATAAAGAACTCAGGCAAATCAGCAAGAAAAAATAAAAAAACCCTGTTATCCCCATTTTTAAAATGAAGAAATTTTAAAATACACACTGGTATGACAGCATGAAGAGCTTAGCAGAACTGTTCCCGGTGAAACTAGTGAAAATTATAAAAACACAATCATTTACAACCTTTGGAAATTGTCCTAAAAGAATCCTATATAAAATCCTATAAGAAAAGCAATAGTCAGTGGTATTTGAACCAAGACCGCTCCCGCTCTCCTCCCTCCCAGCTTTGCCAACCAAAGCCTCCACTCCAGTCTGGTACAGCCAAGAGCACAAGGCTTTCTTCCAGGGAGAAGCAGGATGTCAGCATTTCTCATCTTGCCCCCAGCTAGCTGTTGCTGAGGCTAAGTTTCTGTTTTATGTTGTCATGAGGTAGGCACTTCCATCTAATGCCCAGCTCCCGCTAGTGCAATGGAGGCCCTACCTTGGGTGCAGTGCCACTGAGGATATTGGGACCCTATCATCCTTCCTCCAGTGCATGAGGTGGTAGTTCCATGACAGGAGAGGCAAGCTGAGAAGAAAGACTACTGCTTTTCTCCATCTAGTACTCAACTTCTAAAGAAAGGGTGTCAGAGAGAATTGAGCCATTGTCCCCACCTCTAGCTTCAGAACCCTGGGTCAGAGATTTTGCCTGGGAGAGAAGTGGGCCACGCAAAGCTACTAACTTCTTCCCAAAGGAACTGACTTCACTTACAACAACCAGAAAATTAAGTTAAGAAAATTCCACTTACAGTAACATCATAAAGGATAGGCTAAATTAAATACAAGAAATGCAAATCTTATACTCTTAAAACAACAAAATAAAGTTGAAAAATTAAAGAAGCTCTAAATAACTGGAAAAAATATCCCACAATTACAGATTAGAAGGCTTAATATTGCCATTGTTAAGATGGCACTATTCCCCAAGTTAATCTACAGAGCCAATGCGATTCCTATCAGAATCTCATCTAATTTCTTTGTAAGAAATTGACACGCTGATTCTAAACTTCATATGGAATTGCAAGGGACATGGAATAACCAAAACAATCCTAAAAAAAGGAAAACAAATTAGGAAGACTCACACTTCAGTATTACAACACTTACTGCAAAGCAACAGTAATCAAGACAATGTGGTACTCACACAAGAATAAACATATAGATCAATGGAATTAAATTGAGAGTCCATAAATAAACCATGCATCATTCATTAGTTGACAGTCTTTTGACAAGGGTCCCAACAACATTTGATGGGAAAAGAATAGTTTTTTCAACAAATGGTGTTGGGAACAACTAAATAGGCACATGCCAAAGAATGAAGTTGGGTCCTTACTTTATACCATCCACAAAAATTAACTCAAAATGTGTCATAAACTTAGGTGTTTATACCTACGACTATAAAACTCTTAGAAGAAAACGTAGGGATAAATCTTCATGACCTCAGATTTGGCAAAAGATTCTTAGATATAATATGAACAACAAAGGAAAAATATAGATAGTTTGTACTACATCAACATTTAAACTTTTGTTCTTCAAAGGACATTATCAAGAAAGTGAAAAGACAATGCACAGAATGGCAGAAAATATTTGTATATCATATATTTGATAGGAGATTTGTATATAGAATGTATAAATAACTCTTATAACTCAATAATAAAAAGACAAAAAACAACCAGCTAAAAACTGAACAAAGGCTCTGAATAGACCTTTATCTTAGGAAGATACACAAATGATCAATACGCATGTGAAAAGATATTAGTTTTTATCATCATTAGTCATCAGGGAAATGCAAATCAAAACCATGATGAGAGATACCACTTCACGAACATTAAAATGGTTAGAATCAAAAATCCAGATACTAACACGTGTTAGTGAGGACATGAAGAAACTGGAACCGTATACACTGATGGTGGAATGAATGTAAAATGGTACAACTGTTTTGGAAAACAGCCTAAAAGTTTTTTGAATGATTAAACATAGAGTTATCATATGACTCAGTAATTCTACTCCTAGGTATATGCCCAAGAGAAATAAAAACATATGTCCATACAAAAAACTTGTACATGAATGTTTATAGCAGCATTATTTATAAGAGCCCCAAAATGGAAATAACCCAAATGTCTCTAACTGATGAATGGATAAACAAAATGTGGTATAATAGAATATATCCCTATAATAGAATATCATTAAACCATAAAAAGGAATGAAGTAATGACATATGCTCTAACATATATGAACCTTGAAAACATTATGCTAAGTGACAGAAATCAGTCATAAAAGACTATATATTACATGATTCCATTCATATGAAATGTCCAGAATGGGCAGATCTATGGAGACAAAAACTAGGTTGGTGGTTGCTTGGGGTTGGGGCAAATGGGGAGATAGGAAGATGATATATAAAGGGTATGAGGTTTTTTCTGAGGGTGATAAACATGTTCTAAAATTGACTGTTGATGATAGTTGTACATATCTGTGAATATACTAAAAATGATTGAATTGTATATTTTAAATGGGTGAATTGTATGGTGTAAGGATTAATTTACATATCAACTTGGCAAGGCCATGGTACTCATGTATTTGGTCAAAAATTATTTTAGATATGAAGGTATTTTTAGATGGAATTGACATTTAAATCAGTAGACTTTGAGTAAAGCAGATTAAGCTTTACGATGTGGGAGCACTCATGTAAGCACTTGAAGGCTTTAATAAGAAAAGACTGACTTCCCCAAGCAAGAAATAATTCTGCCAGCAGATTGCCTTTGTACTGTAACTGTAACTCTTCCCTGGATCTCTAGCCTGCCAGCCTATCCTGAAAATTTTGGACTTTTCAAGCCCCCACAGTCACATGAGCCAGTGCATTAAAATCTCTCTCTCTCTCTCTCTGTAAATGTGTGTGTGTGTGCGCGCGCACATTCTGTTATTCACTTTCCCTGGAAAAGCCTAATGGAAATGGTATGTGAATTATGTCTCAATAAAGGTGTTTAAAAGGTGCAGAAACTCAGGCAAAGTGAAACTAATTAGCTGCCCATGGTTCCAGAGCTGGAAGACGGTAAGAATGGAAAGCTGCTCTATTTAGTACTATATAACAATTCTGTGCCCTTGTTAAAGTTGGGCCAGGTATGGAGTGGTGTTGAGAAGTTTGACCTAAGTCTAGGATGGAGGTGTTTTCAGTAAAGAAATGGGGGCCTGTTGAAGGAGGGATATTGAGTAAGAGGAACCAGCTCTGCTAAAGGGGTGGTATTCATTACGTTTAGCAACTGGCATGGCAGACATCAGCCTACCAGAATGGGCCTGATCCCATCAAACTGGAACTGGAATAGATATTCACACTAGCTTAATGTCATTTCTGTCCTCCAAATGGATTATTATCAGAGACATTCTCGTTTGGACAAGTACACACCATGTGGTGGCTTTCTTATTTACTATTTTCACTAATGTATCACAGGGATGCCAAGTCACAATAAAATAATTTCTGTGTCTACTAAAATACACACATATCTTATTGTAGTAAGAAAACATTGCTCTAACAATAAGAAACATTTAGTTACTTTATAACTATTTTGCAGATATTACAAATTTTATGTTTTTTGGAACCCAGTGAACAGAATGTAAGATTTTCATGTGTCATCAGATCAGAATGATAGAATTCTCCAGTAATAAGGAATGCCCTGAGGGTAATATTGAGATATTCTAGGCTTGTTGTTTATATAGGAAGTGGCCCTGATGCCTTTTGAGTTATTATGTCTAACTTGGAAAAAATAATTGTTCTATATCTTACCTCATTTTTGGACTGTTATACTTTCAGAAGTTACACTTTCTTATTTTTACTGTGTCCTTCCACTATTGGGCCCTGAGGGATTATGAGAGAGATTATGAATGTAACACAGCATAATTTTGAATAATGGGCCTCAACTTTAGCACCCAGTTTCTGTGTCATTTGTGCTGTCTACTCGGGTGTCTTTGTCTGCCTTTTCCAAAATTCCTCTTGCATTTTTTCATGGGCAAGACTTTCAAACAAAATAAACTTTTCTGGTAGTTATGCAGGATTGATCAGCTGATATTTTCAGGTAGCACTTCACAAAGGAGTAATCACTTGTTAGAAACACTTCTGAATCAGTCTACTTTTATACATTCTGTAACTCTATTTTCAACCACTTACAAGTATTTAGTCCAAGTGTCCTCAAACTATGGCCCGTGGGCCACATGCGGGTGTTTTTGCCCCTTTGATTTTTTACTTCAAAATAAGATATGTGCAGTGTGCATAGGAATTGGTTCATAGGTTTTTTAAAACTATAGTCCGGCCCTCCAACGGTCTGAGGGACAGTGAACTGGCCCCCTGTTTAAAAAGTTTGAGGACCCCTGATTAGTCTATGGGAGATTGACATTAGCTAAATCCTCAAATGACAGATTTAATTATTTCCTATATTTATGTAATAAATTTAATGGACTACTGCAATGCATAAGCAATATGGTAATCCTGGAGAATCCAATGATTAAGATAAAAGAGTGCCCTTTTGAACCCAAAGAAAAGAAAAGAAAAAGGCATTTATTTTTATATGTTACAGAATAAAACTCTATAGCAATCAGTATACTTATCCTTCCTTTCCATAACTCACAGGGTCAGGCTAGCTGGAACCAAAAAAATAATCAGAAAGGTTTCTGATGTTCACTGAATGAAGGAAAAGTGACCTCTATAGTCTTTTGGGGGGCTTATAACTAGAGTAAAACTTTCATTCTAGTTTTATTAGAATAAATATCCTAGTATTGTTTCTTCCTGGAAGCTATAAAACAATTAGAATGCCTTATGTTTTTACTTATTTATTCATTTACTTATTAATTCACTTAACACAGGACATTTATTTATTGATGTGCAATTTGTGTAAAGCCAATGTGACGTGCTGGAACAAGAGACAAGTAGAGCCTGAAATCCTGCTTGTGCTCTGCTCGCCAAGCTGCTCTCTGGACAACTGCAATCTCTGAGTGGGGTAACTTTTTCTAATTCATTGCCCAGAGGGGATGCCTTTTTAAAAATCCGCCTACTTAGAGGTCTGTTTGTACCATCTGCAGTCCTGTGCTTGAGCTTAGACATAAATAAGAAATGATCATATCCTTAAATAAGCTTGAAACATAGCAACACTTGGTATATTCTCTCCTTTCTTTATACAGTGTTAAATAAGCCCTGATGAATCTGTCCTAATTCTGCTTCATTTTATCTAATGCTCCTTATCGATTATCAAAAGTTTCAGTCATTCTGTGAGCATATGAATTTTAATATGTTTCAGATAGATGATAACTTACTTTATATGAGTTCTAGTCTACGTTGATGTTTTAAGATTTGCTCTCTTAATTAAGCCCTTTAGGAGATGTCCCTGCCAATGAGACATGTCTACATCATTTAACACTGTGGGTCACTTCTTCAGAAGGCATAACTATATAGGGATGCCTACAGAATGCATTTCTCTAAAGGTGGACTTCAATTTCAGAGAGATGCATTTTCCATGAATTTTGTATTCTATCTGGCGCCTCCAGCTTTCTATACCTTGACAAGCCTTCCACCCCAAAAAACCCACCAGGGGAAAACTTGTAGGTGTTTCTGCAACCTCTGTGCTGAGTGACTACCTGGCTTCTGTAACAGTTCCATTCATGGAAAATTTCACATTGAGAAGCAGATTGTCTCATCTTCCAAATGTGACTTTAAGATCTTTCTTTCTTTAAAATGTGTCATTATTTGTTTCCTTACTGTGCCTACCTATATTGGTCCTGGGTGTATTTCACGGGGTATTTGCATGGCAGGGCTAACCACGAATCAACCTGAAATGCCCTCAACTAATTGAGGACTTGGAATATACCCTTGTACATATTCTTTCCTCTAAACTTCTCTTTTTTCAAAAAATATCAAAATTAATAGGTAATTATAAAAATATTGGCTTTGAAGAATATCTCATTAAATCTTATGAATTAAATCTAAGCATATTTCCTTAGCATTACAAATTTCAATCATTTGAATTGTTAGTAAAAACAGTAACAGGAGAAATCAATAAGTTCTTCTCTAAGGCATTGAAATTATGACAGATTACATTATAAAATTAGTTATCTACATTAGCTCTACACACTTACACAAGTGTTTTGGTGTTATTCATTTGGCCACTGTAAGTAAAGGAATAAAAAGATAACACAAATTCTTGTATTGCATACCTCTGAAATATGAAGCTTAAATAGACCATTAATGGCAAAAGTATGTATATGCAACTCTTTTTCTTCTCTGTGATCTAACAATTAATGTACACCTTTTACACCAAGAGAAAAGTTATTTTTGTATTCTCTATTCTAAGAAGCTTTCTTAATTTCCATCACTGGGAAATTTTGTTTTTTTTTTCATCTTTAAAACTCTACACATCTGTGCTTCTTGGCTTGTGACACTGCAGAGAGAATATGACCCAAATACTATATTGTACTTCAAAATAATTACATTGAAAGCAATGTTTATCATTTGTATAATATCAAACTACATGCCTTTGCTTTTGTTTATGTAACACTCACATTTAACACCTTGTCAATATTACTGTGAACTTATGTGAACAATCTGCTGACATAGGAGGCAAACATGCCTTAAGTCATTTGACTTTATTATCAACATATCATGCTTGGATATTAATACAAGTCACACTAAATGGGATTTATACCAATTCTTGTTCCATCTCAATTCCTCTGTAGTTTAGTAGAGCCTAGCAACACATCAGAGCTACTTAGGGAGAAAACCCGTCTGCACATGGATCTATTAGAAAATAAAAAAAGTACTTTAAGGGAAGATGGTAACAGTGCTGTTTTACTTCTTGAAATATTTTTTTCATTAAAAAGATTGATTATATGTTGTGAAAGCAAGGATGCAGTATATTTTGGTCTTAAATTCCAAAATACAATATGAATTTTATTCTTTAGTCATCTGGTAATTTGTTAAGATTGTTGTTAAATGACCATATGCACAAAAAGATGTTGCAAAGAAATTTGATTATGTAGTCATACTCCCTAGTGGAAAGTTAGGGATTTTTTTTTTACTAAAAACTTTGGCTCAACGTGTATAAATATTTGGAAATGTTCTTCTATCACACCTTTCAAGCCAAGATTGCAATCACCACCGTATTAAAATAATTAATCACCAAAGCCTGTAAGGTTGCTAAAACCTTTTTGGATAGCCAAGAGGCCTTTCTCTGGAATATATTTCTTGTTTAAATTCCAAAAGTCCTAGTTCCCACTTATCATGCTACTTTGAGTATCACAGACTTCAGTAAGTTAGTTTTCTCACATTCTGTGGTCTTGTAGTAGGGAGCAAATAAATTATGTCTTTGTCAGTGTCACCTTTGGTCACTTAAAGCCTGTGGGAGATTATCACCTGGTATGTAATGTTGCGATGTTTTAGGATCTAGTTCTATTGTTGGAAGGAAGAATCAAATATTTCATGTTGGACAATGTGACATATTCCAGCAGATGCTTTTTCCTTCTGTGGATGCTTCTGATTTAATTAATGTATTAGGATACGCTTATATTTGCTGCTCTAATGGTGGGGATGTCAGAAATTCTTTCTGAAGTTTGAAGATGAAAGCCTGAAAGAATAGTTTTAATCTCTGGATTTGTTTACCAGTGGAGAATATGATGGGAAAATACATTCTGTGCATCATCTTCATATCCTATATATGCTTGGGAAATGGAACGAGAAAACACTCTCAGTTTTGCTAATACCCAAATTCTATTCTTAGACGTTAACAAGCAAGATGTGAAATATAAAAGCCGTGGCAGAACTGCTAACAAAAACAGGGTCAAAGTTCTTAATAGCAAATGAATGACTGCAACAAAGCCCCCTAATTGATGTTATTTCAATTACAGAAGCTTCCAGTGTACAGAGAGCACCTTCTTGCAAGACCATCTGCAGCCCAGATGCTGGAGCATGTAACATCTCTGAGCACATTACTCCGGGGTTCTGACAAACTCTCTGATATATGTGAAGCATGAGTGCTGTTGTTCTATTTTTTTCTATTTTTTACATTTTTTGTAGAGATGGGGTCTCACTCTTGCTCAGATTGGTCTCTAACTCCTGGCCTCAAGCGATCCTCCCACCTTGGCCTCTGTAGTGCTAGGCCTATAGGCATGAGCCACCATGCCCAGCCCATTCTAATATTTTTTTAAAGCACATAAACAAGAAGCAAACGTCCAGCAGCACTCCCTACATATGTATACGCACATACTTAACACATTTCCAAGAGGTAACTACTACTAAGATTGTGTATCCCCTTTAGTTTCTTCATATGTAAGTTGGAGATAAAAATAAGTATATCATAGTGTTGATGAGAATAAAAGGAAATAAGGTATGTAAAATGCCTAGAACATTTGGAAGTCTTGCCATTCTTTTTTCTCTCTACTTCTTCCTAATTTTACTTAGAGTGCTTATTCATATTCAGACCGATTTTTAAGTTCATAGGGCATTGTATTAGTCAGATTTTGCCCAAAACAACACAGGATCTTAATGTCCTATAACTGCAAACGTTTATTTCTAACTCATAGGTCCAGGGGTTGATTTTTCACTCAGGAGTGTGCAGATTGGCTAGGCCTAGCTGCTTCAGGCTCCGGTTGGTCAGGTTTCCTCCATACTTAGTTCATTGCTGGACTCAGGCTAAGTAGTGACATCTACATGGGTGTTTTCTTCTCATGGAGGATGGCAAGGGATCAAAGGAGGAAAGTGAAAACATATCATGCCCAATTTTGAGAAAGATAAAGATATATATGCAAGAGTTTTTAAATAAGTTTTGTCGTAGAGTGACTCTTCCCTCTCTTCTATTCCACTGACCAAGAAAATTTTATGCACTGTATCTCACTTCTCTCTGTTGCTTCTTTGTCCCCTGATCTTCTTTAGGAGAGCAAACAGAAACGCTGAGACATATTCCAAGACTGATGTCAGTGGAGAACAGAAGCTGCTTGGGAGGACAAGTGTACACTGAGTTAAATATGGAAGAAGAGCAAGATGGTGTCAAAGATGGCAGTGAGGTTTCTAAAAGGGAAAGATCGCCACCAAGCAAGCTACAAGATAGAAGGGGAATGGGTGTTTGGGGAAAAGAGAGGGAATTGAGGCCAGTGGTAGAGTAACGGTGGTCCTAAACAATGCTACAAATGAAGAGAGTGGAAGGAAACAGATGCTAATCAAAGCAGGAGGAGGTAGCTTGGGTTGCTTAAACTTCCTTGGCTCTTTTTCTCTCCAACTTCAAAAAGAAAAACATAGAAAGGATGGGAGAACAGATGATACCACGTGCAGATTATCAAATGGAGAAGATAAGATATTTTAAAAAACTTGCATTTAACTGTTGTTTCCCAATTCTAAGAACAGTATAATCTGTTACACCCTTTTACTGTACACTCATTGAGATGTAGGCCAGGGGAATGAACCTGATCTCTTTGACTCGCTTCTGCTGCCTTACCACTTCACGGCCACCACTATTTAATCTTGGTGACCGTGAAGTGGTAAGGCAGCAGAAGCGAGTTAAAGAGGCCACCTGGAGGATGGACATGCTTGAAGCTCTGACTCGAGGTGGGAGGGGTGGCAAAGGCAATATATGTAACCTTAACAACATTTGTACCCCCATAATATGATGAAATAAAATAATAAAATAAAATAAAAAGAAGTTTCTCAGTTATGTGACCCAGATAGTAACTATGACATTTTATTTTCAAAATTGTCAATAGTAATGATAAAGACATCTAAATATCTCACTTAAAATATCTCTTTCTACCTGTTTGACCACTTCCTAATAGTCTGGAATAGTCCATTTCATCTTGGAATGTTTTATGTAATCAGTAGTCCACAGATAATCTTTTTTAAAAATATACTTTGAATTACAATGCTTTAGCAAATTACAGGTATATGTTCACTCTCTGTCTACATATCAATGTCTATACACATACACACACTCACACACATAGATGTATACACACACATGTGGCCTGTCCTTATAGCTGCAATTTCAATTAATAAAAGGTAAAGGTAAATTATAGATGGGACATTATACAGTGAATTTCCCTCCAGAGTATTATTAGTTATATTTAAAAGAATGTGAATCATTTTTGTCACTATAGCTAGGTTTATTCTAATTCATTTGTCAATCCTCCAGTGTCTGTGAAGTCCATCTTATTTAAGATATTTCTTCTAGCATTGTGAAGTTACTAGAACTTTCTTTAATTTTCTCTTATGTGTTTTGTCATCTCAGTTTCTCACATTTAATTGGGTAATCTTAATAATTTTAGTTCAGGTAATCTTTTTAAAAAGACTGTCCACTGGAAATGTAAAACAATTATTTGAGGTTTTTCAATTTCTTTTATATACATACATGGATAGGACCATGTTGTTCATAAAACTGGCCCCAAAGACACGTTTTTGGTTTAGAAATCTTTTTAGGAGAAATTTCAAGTATGTAGAATATAGTGTCAGGAAAGCCAAATGGCCCTTTCTAGGAAAGGAAAACATTTAAATCTTATTCATTCTATTCATTTTATTTTCACTTAAAACAACTTTGATTGCCAACCCTGTTGAAAGACAAATTTAAGATTCAGCATTATAAGAAAACACCTTTCACAGGACTTATATCCCATTCTGCTTCTCTACATGAAAAGGATATCAGAGGAGAAATAGTTCTCTGATTTAGTAATTTGAAACCTTATTTTGCATTTTTAAACTTATAGAGAACACCTTTAAAGCAGACCTTTACTGAATTTTCAACTAGAAGCACTCACTTGATGTAGTTTCTTACTGAGTTAAAAGTTACTTTTAGGATTAATTTAGTATGTTTTATAATCAATCAAGCAACTTTTGGAATCAGCTACTGTCATATCGAGTATTCATAAATTATTCAGAGAGATGGTGTCTATTACTGTCAACAATAGAAAGGAAAAAATAGCTCATTATTTCATCTTCAAATTAGGTAAACTGTTAGGCCAAAACTCCAAGTACAGTGGGCCTGGTGAGAATGACTGATGAAAACAAGGAAAACCATTAATCATTTTGATCAGAAAAGAACAGCATAATTTCAGGAACAAGTATTAGTTATTTCTTCCCACTGTCATTAATCAAAAACAGTAAGTTTTCTGTAGGTTATTTACTATTATGTGTATTCAGAAATATTCTCAATTAAAATATCCAATATTAGAAAATATCCTAGGTTTTTAGAGATGATGAAACCTCAGAAATAATATACAATGCTTATATTTCTATAATCTTTTATAAATTTTAGAAGACTTCACATGTACTATCTAACTTAATCCTTGGAATGATCTATTTCAGGTAAAATTATTATTATTAATGTCTGCTCAGAAAGTGATGGGACTTTCTGAGTCCATAGGTTATGCAGATAATAAGTGGCAGAACTTATTTGATTCTAGGGCTTCAGTTTTGAAACATTATGCTAGTTCTATTTAACTCACTGCTTCCCTTATTTTATGAACACGTTTTTTCATTAACCACAAATAGCTTAAAAAAGAAAGCCACAAGGACATACAAATTTGTACTTGGTACTTAGTTTTTTTGTATACTTCTTGCTCAGCAGTGTACAGGTGGCACATCACTAATTCCATTTTTCTGTAATGTTTTTTAAAATCATGAACTTTATTTTATTTGTATCTAATTATCTAACTATAGTTCAAGCTATTAGCAGGATAATTAAATATAATAATATGTCATCCATTGATTCATTTAACACACATGTATTTCTCACAATCTGTATGGAAATTCTAGCATTAAATGCTAGGGATATAAAGTCCATTAAGACATAGTCCCTGCTCTTAAGGAGCTTCTAGTCTTCTGGGAGGAAGGCAAGTAAATCAAAGATTACCATAATCAGATAAGTGCTCTTGGAGATATTCACTGTGTCATTAATTCATTGAAAATAAGCAATAAATTGTACTAGAACTGAGATACAGTCATTGGGAAGGTGAAGGTTGGGGTAAAGTGTTTTAGACTTAACAATAAAAGGGAAGATGGAGGCAGAGTGATTAGAAAGGAGGCCTGAAACAGGGTGGCCCTTTCCAGGACACACAGGTTCACTGAATCACGTGATATGATGCTGGATGGGGCTTTCCCTGGGCCCCGGAATCAACCAGCAGGGCCTATGGGGACAGTGAAGTGTTGAGTTAAAAAGAATAAAAACAGAGAGGTGAGACAGGAGAAAATGGAAGAGCAGTATTCATAGGGACAGATTTTCCTTCCTTTCCCCTGCAGAGAAGGAAGGCAGGATAGTCCCCATCCTCCAGTAGAAGTAAAGTCCATTGAAAAGGGCCTCCTAGAGGATCATTTGTAGAGATCAGGGCTGCCTAACAAGAAAGAGATACTGGCATCTCTATCTCACCACCTGCTTGGATGTGTGTGCAGGTTGTAGACTGGTTGATTTTCCCACATGTATCTCTTTGAACACGAGAAAAAGAGAGCTGGAAAAAGATGCCAGGGCATGGGGGAAGGGAGGTGGTCAGCATGGAAAAGGCTCTGAGCCAAACATTGGGCATGCTAAGAATGTGGGAGCTGTTTGTGGACAAATTAGAACTGTGGAAGATAGCTTGAGCCATCTGCCCAATGTCACGCCAACAGGACACAAGGATAGGTGAGGGGACCCAGGCAGCAAGAGGCTGGTGGTGGAAGAGAAGAAGTGGATAGAAGAGGCCCAGGTGGAGCTGGCTGTCTCACATCTGGACACTGTCAAGTTTAAGGGCCCCCAAGAGGGTGTGCTGAAAGGCTTAAGCATTGGGATTTCAACAGCAGAGAGGCCCTAATGGCCCGTCACTGTTAGCCAGGGAAGCAGCAACCACCAACAGCGAACTATGAAAGTCTCACTCCTACCTACCACAGCACGCTGGGAAAGGAGCTAGTTCCAGGAAACAGGAGGGAAAGGAAGTGCCCCAGAGGCAGACATATCACTCCCACTTTCCACTCTAAGACGAGGGAGTGAGAAGAGAAGTAAAGTCATGACCCACCATCCCCAAACCACAAAACCAATGGGCCTTAGGGGAGGAAAGTAAAAGAGATTTAAGTAAATTTGTATTTTATAATGGGATCTACTATTCAGTGGGTTGGGAAGTTTGATATACTGTGATTGATAAGGGTGACAATCCCATTAAAAAGTGGGCAAAGGACATGAACAGAAACTTTTCGAAAGAAGACAGACTAATGGCCAACAAACATGAGAAAAAATGCTCAACATCTCTAATCATCAGGGAAATGCAAATCAAAACCACAAAGAGATGTCACTTAACTCCAGTGAGAATGGCTTTTATCAAAAAGCCCCAAAACAACAAATGTTGACATGGATGCGGAGAGGTGGGAACACTCAAACACTGTTGGTGGGACTGCAAACTAGTACAGCATCTATGGAAAGTAGTAGGGAGATGCCTCAAAGAGCTACAAGTAGAACTACCATTTGATCCAGCAATCCCACTGCTGGATATTTACCCAAAGGAAAAAAAGACATTTTATAAAAAAGACACTCACACTCAAATGTTTATAGCAACACAATTAACAATCACAAAGATGTGGAAACAACCCCAAAACCCATCAATACATGAGTGGATTAATAAAACGTAGTATATGTATTCCATGGAGTACTACACAGCCATAAAAAACTGGTGAACTAATAACTCTTGTGTTAACCCGGATGGAACTGGAAACCATTCTTTTAAGCAAAATATCACAAGAATGGAAAAACAAACTACACGTACTCACCACTATATGGGGACTAATTGATCAACGCTTATGTGCACATCTGAAAATAACATTCATCAGAAATCCAGCAGGTGGTGAGGGGAGGAGGAGATGGGTAAATTCATACCTAACAGGTACAATGCACACTATCTGTGTGATGGACACACTTATAACTTTGACTCAAATGGAACAAAAGCAATTTATGTAACCAAAACATTTGTAGCCCTATAATATTCTGAAATAAAACAATATATATATAAAAGGGTGATCAGAGATTTATTTATTTATTTATTTATTTATTTATTTTTTGAGACAGAGTCTAACTCTGTTGCCTAGGCTAGAGTGAGTGCCGTGGCGTCAGCCTAGCTCACAGCAACCTCAAACTCCTGGGCTCAAGAGATCCTCCTGCCTCAGCCTCCCAGGTAGCTGGGACTACAGGCATGTGCCGCCGTGCCCAGCTAATTTTTTTTATATATTTTAGTTGGCCAATTAATTTCTTTCTATTTTTAGTAGAGACGGGGTCTTGCTCTTGCTCAGGCTGGTTTTGAACTCCTGACCTTGAACTATCCTCCTGCCTCCGGCCTCCCAGAGTGCTAGGATTACAGGCGTGAGCCACCATGCCTGGCCGAGAAAGCAAAAATTTGCCTCTAGAAAGTCCCCACTAAACACTGAATAATTAGATGATTACAGATAGACTTAAGGAATATAGCAGAAGATAATCCTGGAGAGGTGGGCAGGAGCCAGGGCAGTAAAGGCCGTAATGTGCTAAGCTAAGAAGTTAGAACTTTGGACTGAGAGCTCTGGGAGCCACTGAAAAATTCTAGGCAGGAGAGTCATCGCACCAGAGTGTAGAAGGCACCCTTTGGCAACAGAATACAGACTGTTTTGTCTTTACTCATTGAGTTTAGGTAGGTTTCAAAAACAATAAGTAAAACACTGTTTTGTTAGCATTTGCTTGGGTAACTATTGTTAACAATGTCAATAAATTATAATATTTTTTCTCAATTTAAAAAAAAAATTACCTCAAATCTAATGATAAAATAGTTTCCTATGTCCTCAGTGTTAACTTCAGTAAAATGCACTTGTGTTTTTCAGCAGTTCCGATATGTTGTGCTAACTGGCTTAAATTTTATGCCGGTGGAAGACTGAAGCTAGAGAAGACGTAACTTCAAAGAGCGGGGACTACAACTCATTGTTAGATAATATTTTTATAATTTTCATGCAACCAATGCTCATAAAAATATTTGTGTGTTCAGTAACAAATATATTTGTTCAAAGGTATATCTTTTTAGCATCATTGCTTTAAAACTCTTTAGAATGCTAGAGAGAGTTAGTCTTTCTAAATTCCATCTTTTACCCCCATCACTGACTTGAAAGTATTCAGAAGTATGAAGGTGGTACTTTAGGAAGAAAATTCCCCAATGATGTTTCTAAAAATTCGTTAACAGTATGGTCATAGTTAAAAATGTTTCTGAAAGCTGAATGCCTGGTAGAAAAGCGTTTCTACTCAATGTTGCTGAACATGGACATTTTTACTGCATTACCTAGTCACTTGAAGCTAAAAACTGAACCTGGCTCCAATTTTTTTTTTCTT
This sequence comes from Cheirogaleus medius, assembly GCA_008086735.1. Taxonomy (NCBI): domain Eukaryota; kingdom Metazoa; phylum Chordata; class Mammalia; order Primates; family Cheirogaleidae; genus Cheirogaleus; species Cheirogaleus medius. The sequence goes on from VBSM01002616.1 coordinate 39,935,550, forward strand.
TACTTTAGGGAAAGTAGAATATGTTGGTGAAAATTTGGAGAAAAATAGGAGGAGATTTGGAACCCACCATATTAAGGAAAATATATGACTGAGTCTATTGTATGCAACATGTGTTGCTCAAAGTGCCTCAAATCATCTAATTATTCAGTGTTTAGTAGAGACTTTCTAGAGGCAAATCTAGAGGAAAATCTACTCTTAGCCAGTAACTGTTTGATTTAAACTCCCTTGTCTTTATGTGGGGAGCCAACAAGAAGGTGAGACACACTTAGCTTTTCATCTAACTCTAGATGATTATACCATTTAATACTAAAAGTATTTCATTTCAGTTTAGCAGTCCAAAAGAATAGCTAAAATTTAATCAGATGAATCATGTGTTTTAGTAAGGGAGAATAATAAATAAATGAAAGAATTTCTTTTGTAAAAACAAGTTAAAATATAGTAGAAAGACCAAAATAAAATAATTAGTGATTGCAAATTAAAGCATTGTTTAAAATATTAAAAAAACTAAAATGTCTAAAGCCTTATAACTCAAAATGTGGTCTGCAAACCACCAGCATCACTGTAATCACCTGCAAGATTATTAAGAGTTTATTAAAAATGTAGAATCTCAGGCCCCCACCAAGACCTACTGAATTAGAATCTACATTTTAACTAGATACATAGGAAATTTTATGCCCATTGAATTTTGAGAAGTTACAGAAAGACCTGTGGAATATTTTAGATAACTCACATGAAATAGTTTCTAACATATAACTTAGGCAATTAATTTAGCCAAAGTCCACTTTCAAAAAAGGAACAGTTCTCATTATTGTATTCTTTTTTCAAATAACTACAACAAGTGTAAGTTTGCTTGTTTGCACATATTTTTTTTCTCAAATTTTCAACCTTTTAATATATTTCATGGGAACCAATTTTGTTTGTTCAAAAGTGATCTAGTCAGCTGATTTTAGGAAAAGAGATTCTAGAAATAAACACCATGGTTTAGAAAGCACCCTCATGAATGGAAAAAGTTTCTACTCTCATTGTTGAGACCTTGCCCTGGCATGCTATAATGAAAGAAGGTTTTATTTTTGTCAACTGTACATTTTTCCTCCAATTTACAACAAAACCCAGTTCACATCCCACCATTCACTGGCACTGGCTTTTGCTACTTTTTTTTTTTTTTTTTTTACTCTCTTTCTCTTTTAAAATTCACAGCACCTCTTCTTCAGGAACTGCTCTAGGAATAGGAAAGCCTGTGAGAAGGGGAGGGCCAATCTGTACTCTATGATTTAGTAGACTTGAAAAAAAAAAAACCAGTAGGAAGAATCACAGAGGAGGGATGTAATGATGAGGATGAAGAAAGAAGGATGGGACAAGACCAGGGGAAAGCAGATAGAGAATGTCAAGGAAGGCATTTTGTGAGCAAACTCACATACATAAAGTGTCTTAAAATTAAAGTTTTCCCTTTGTTTTTCTATCACTATGTCATCTTACAAGTCGTACTAAAGAACTCTTATTCGGGGATAGTAGCTTTGGGGTTAAAAATGCAAACAATAGAGATTACACTATAGTTTTCATTTATTAAAAAAGTATAGTGCCTTTCAGCTTTTCGAATGGCAAATACGCACTATTGTTTATTCATTCAAATATACATTCATTTCTTCGGGAAATATGTATTGAATAAAGTATGTTCCAGGAACCATTCTAGATGCTCAGAATACATCAGTGAACCGAATAGACAAGGACCCCAGCTGTCCAGGAGCTTGTGTTCTAACAGGGGTGGGGAGAAGAGAGACAAAAATTGGCTATAAACAAAACAAATAGGTAGATGCCAGAGGATTCCATGGTACAGTGACAATTCACTTCCATTCTACATCCCATGCCTTGAGAATCAGTATTGCAAGCAGCGAAGGGAATAGAGTGTACAGTAATATACAAGAAGAAAATAAGGGTCCCTCTTACAGTCCTTAGCCATTAAGTGAAGGAGATACAACAGGGACATAGGTAAATATTATAAAAGGCAGATTATTCCAAGTAGGAAAAAAGCATTATAAAGAGTTTCAGGGGACTCAGGGGAAGAATATTTTTTTATTTTAATAAATGAGATGACAAGAAATGAGGAAATGGAATATTCCATCAGAGAAAGGAAGTGCTAATTTTAAAGTGCTTAAATAATAGATGTGACAAGTCGTGCTTAAAGAAAATATTTCAACTGCGTAATACAAATACATTTCCCAAGTTGAAAAATATATTTAAAAAATCTGGCTGATTTCAAACTTCAAAGAATGAAAGCTCTCAGCTTCAACTAATCCAAAAGGAATATTTATATAAGGTTTTATAAACTGCCAGTATTCTTGTTTTGAGACTATTTCCTTTCTGTTATGCACCTCTACTTTCACTGTTGGCATTATTCAGCAATTGTGTTTTTGTGAAGTACAAATTAAAACTCGAATTTAATTCTCTTAGTCGGATTAGAGGCTGTTTTACTTGTTAGTGAAATCACTGTTGAAATATACAGTAATATTAGATAAAGGTGGAGATGGCATTGAAACTGCCAATCAAATAGTAAAACAAGGTTTAAAGAGGATAAATCATCAGTAAAACACCCAGCAATAAAGGCCTCCATTGTGAGGTTGATGTTTTCTTAAGGGCTTTAAGAAAAGATGAATTCGCTCTTATTCTCTAAAGAAATGGGCCTTACCTGATTCCTCCTCTTCTTCTTCTTCTTTTTTTTTTTTTTTAAAGCAACAGATGGACAAACAAGGAAAGTCAGTGTTGTGACCATGGAAAAAACCAAAGGTGCACAGGAAGAGTACAGACTTTTTGAATTCCAGGAGTCAATGGATGAGGCAATAAATATTAGACCAATACAAAAATGGTATTGAGTATTAACAGTTACCTTTTGCCTTATGCCTCACGACTTACAAATGTTTTTCACATACCATAAGTTATTTAACTCAAAACAACTCCTTACTTTCATTAATCATTAATTATCCATTAGTCACTGTTATTCATGAAGTAGACTCAATAAAGTCCTACTGTTGCCTGTGGCTAAGCCTTGAACTATGGTTGCTTTGAGTTCTTTCTTAAGATGGAAGTGTGGAAAGAAACCTCCAAAATGCCTCATCCATAAAATCTGGTAAGGTACAATGATATAGATGATTGGTGAAACAAATTGATATACAAAAATTCTTTCAATTGCAAAAAACCTATCCCAAATGGACTTCCACCAACAAGCCTCCAAAAGTATAGAGGCAAAGCTTGATTCAGGGCTTATGAAATATCACTAAGATCCATCCATAGGCTGTATGGATTTTGGATTTTTCAGGCCATAGTGGGAATATCCCAGAAACTTCAGGCTCACATCATGGCAATACCTAGTGCATCAGAACATAGTTTGCTTTCTGGTTGATTTTAAACAGAAGTCCAGAATTGACTAGTTGTCTGGTTCCTCTACCTTGGATCATTGTTCCTTCTAGAAACAATCACTGCAGCCAGGGGTAAAAGGCTAATGCCTTCATTGTTTAGGCTAACACTAGTGCAAATGCTCCACCCCTTGAGCTAAAAAAGAAGATATAAAATCAATGTTTTCTTGCTACAAAAATGGCAATAAGTGGCAAAATTAACAAATATATATAACACTATCATAAGAAAAATGCGGCAAATAAAAGTGTTTCACACTTTGCTACATTGTTCTCTCCACTACTAGTCTATTTTTTCTCTAATCCATTTCATCTACTGATCCCAGACGAATTGTCCTAATCTTACAATGACACATTTTTGTCCAGAAACCTGAAAAGCTCCCTGCGATTTATGGAACAGATGTTAGACTCCTTAGCCTGACTTTGAAGGTCTTTTGCAACCTGACCATGTACAACTTACCCAACATTCTTATCTCTAGCCTTTGTTTGTGTTGCACTCTTTACAAAATGTGTTTTCTTCACATCTCTCCTTGTCTACATTGTACTAATAGTTTAATAATTGAAGGAAATGCCATGTTTTCTATGAAGCTGAAAGTAATTTGTCATCTTTTCAGCTCCCAGAATCCTAAACCTCACCCACAGTACCCTCTACTTTCTACTTGAGTCTGCTATTTGTGGACCTGCCTACCAAAGTCCATATTTCTCACTGCAGGTGGGGTGTAGGTCTTAAACATCTTTGCTACTTTTGAATAAACAAAGTAACTTATACTCAATAATATGTGTTTTTAATGAAACAAGTAAATATAGAGTACCGTGAAAAATAACTCATCCTAGATCTTCTCTATGTAGGCAGGGAAAATTTTTTTTTTTTACTTTGGAAACAAAATGTTGGCAAATCAGTCATTCATTTGTTCAATCAAGCTTCCATTTATTTGACCTTTGTTAACCGCAAAGCATGTGCAAGGTACTGTGTAAAGTGATGGAGACATGAAATCCAATGACTTGGTTCCCATTCTCAAGGAACTCATAGTTTAGGTGGAAAACAACCAAAGTAATCACAAGGCAATGGAACAAGATGATGTGTAAACACAAAGGAGGAAAAGATGAATTATGGCACAGAATTTCTTTAAAATTTTTGCAGAAAAAGAAAAATTTTAGGTGGAAAGAAAAGGACAGAAAAATCGCAGGTATAAAATCAAAGAAACAAGTTGTTTTTGGGAATTGTGAGAGTTCAATGTAGTCAGTGTAGAGTGTATTTTGAGGTATAGAGGAAGATAAAGTTGGAAAGATTTATCAAAGCCTGCTTGTGAAAGGCTTTATATTGCATTAAAAGGAATTTACATTTCTTCATGTAGATAATTGGGCATTAGCCAAAATTTTGAAGCTAGGAATTGATACCAGATTGATATACTACAAGGTAATACAGAGAATGGCCTGGGAATAGGAAAGAGAGAACAGGAGATGGTTTCAAAGTGAGTACAATTTTGAAGATTTTATCTGGGAAAATAAGATATATTTTAATGTCATTAATTGAGTCAGGGAGTATAAAAACATAACATATAATGGGGACATGGAAAAATATGATCAAATTGAATTTGAGATTCATGGAACCTTTAGGTGGAGTTATCTAAAAGGTGAGAGAAGTAACTAGAAATAATGACTGCCTTATCTATGCCTCCTCTATAGGAATAATAAAAATGAAAAACTTTTCAAAGTAAAATGGAAAGTACATAGACTTATATACAATACAAATTATTAATGTACAATAAAAATTATTTTTGTACATTGTCAAGGTAGATAAAAACATAATTTGCCACTTGGCTTATTTGGCTTATGTTTCACAAGTTGGAAAGGAGAGTAAGAAACTGACAAGTAAATTTATCACTTTTAACATAAGGCTTATCCAAGTTGTTAGGGTGGTGACTCCAAGTTCCTGGACTGGATAGACTCTCACCCGGTTAGGAAAGCCCAGAGGACTGATATTTCGCAAAACATTTTCCAGTTTTTTTCTGTTGGGACTTTATCATGTTTTTCTTCACCTTTACTCTTTGGAATTTTATCCCAACTACTGTCGCTTTCTGCGTACCACAAAAACTTAGTAGTTTGGTTGTCTGAAAGGGTTACATTAATGTTAAGATATTTGCAGTTATTTTTCCAGAATCCATCAAAAACACAAAAAAGATAAACTGAAAGTTAAGAATTCTTTTGGTTTCTCTGAAGGAATCATATTAATCTTGTATATTATATGGTAAGAAAGTTTTATATGCAGGTTAAATATTGGTCACTTACAAACTTAGAATGATGATCTCTCATCTCATTGCTTACACACACTCGGAAACATAATCTTCTTATATATTTAAATATACTCTTGAATAGCTGAGCCCTTGGAAAACACTGAAAACTGGGCTCTCGACTGTTCTGTGCTTCACTGAGGAAATTGTGACAGCAGTAAAAGCTGAAGTCTGATATAAATATTATTGGGCTTGCCAAAAATATTAATTAACTTTTACCAAAAAGATTCCTAAGACAAAGTCCCACCCCACGGGACATTATACTCAACTATAACATTTGATTAAATATGATACAAGTTTAAGAGAATAAAAAGACAAACAACAGACTGGGAAAAATATTTGTAAAACACAGATTCGATAAAGTACTTGTATCCATATATACAAAGAATCCTTAAAAGTCAACAATAAGAAAATAAACAGCCCAACTAAAAAGTGAGCAATTGACTTCAGCATTATACAATTCATCCATGTTAAAAAAACTTGTACCCCCTATATCTACTGAAATAAAAAATAAAATAAAATAAATATTACCTGGAAAAAAAGTGGGCAAAAGATCTGAACAGAAACCTCACCAAAGAAGATATACAGTTGGGAAATAATTGTATGAAAAGATGCTCAGTATCATATGTCATTAAGAAATTACAAATTAAAACAATGAGATACCACTACACATGTGTTAGAATGGCTAATGTCCACAACATTGATAGTACTAAATGCTAGTGAGGATGTGGAGCAACAGGAACTCTCGTTCATTGTTGGTGAAAATACAAAATGGCACAGCCACTTTGGAAGATGCATTGGCAGTTTCTTATAAAACTAAACATAGTCCTACCATAGGATCCTGCAATCATACTCTTCGGTCTTTACCCAAATGAGTTGAAAACTTACATCCAAAAAAATCCCTGAACACAGATATTGATAACAGTTTTATTATTATTGCCCAAAGTTGGAAGCAATCAAGATGCCTTTCAATGTGTGAATGAATAAACAAATTGTGGTACTCCCATCCATCGAAGATTATTCAGTGATAAAAAGAAATGAGCTATCAAGTCACACCAAGACATGGAGTAAACCCAGATTCACATTTCTAAGAGAAATAAGTCTGTCTGAAAAGGCTACATACCGTATAATTCCAACTATATGACTGCTATGGTGTAAATGTGCCCCCTAAAGTTTAAATGTTGGAAACTTAATCCCCATTGTAACGGGTGTTGAGAGGTGGGACCTTTAAGAGGTGATGAATGCCAGTATTGAGGGAGTGGGTTAGTTATCTCTGGAGTTGGCTCCTGATAAAAGGATGAGTTCAGCCCCCGTTTTCTCTGTCTTGAGTGCTTGCCTGCCTTTTCCCTTTCTGCCATGTGGATGATGCAACAAGAAGGCCCTCACCAGATGGCCGAGCAGATACTGGCACCATTCCTTTGGACTTCTTGGCCTTCAAAATTGAGAGCCAAATAAATCTCTTTTATTTATAAAAGACTGTTATAGCAGTAGAAAACAGAGTAAGACAACGATATTTTGAAAAAGGCAAGACTATGCAATGCAGATAGTAAAAAGATCTGGAGTTAGGGAAAAGGGAGTGATGAAGAGATGGAGTGCAGGGGAGTTTTGGGGGCAGTGAAACTATTCTTTTTTTTTATTTCATTATATTGTGGGGGTACAAATATTGTTAGGATTACA
>VBSM01002616.1:39943021-39954518 GCA_008086735.1 Cheirogaleus medius
GTGAGCATATACCAAATTTTAATTATCCATTCCTGGATTGACAGGCATTTGGGTGGCTTCCAGGACCTTGCAAACTATTCTGTATGATGCTGTAATGGTGTACGCATGACTCTATGTGCATTGGCAAAACCCATAGAACTATACAACACAAAGAGTGAACCCCGAGGTAAGCCACAAACTTTAGTTAATTAGTATCAATATTAGTATCAATTAGTTCATCAATTATAATAAATGTACCACACCAATACAAGATATTAATAGTACATGAAAATAAGTGTGGGGAGGGGGGAATGTTTAGGAACCTGTGTACTTTCTATTAAATTTTTCTGTAAACCTAAAACTGCTTTAAAAAATAAAGTCTATTAATTTAAAGACAATGACACAAGTAACTGCATTATTTATGCTCTAAGAAATATAAATAAATAGTATGATAATGTGGGGGAATTCCATAAGGATTTCAACTAGAGGTATTTATGAACACTTCACAGAGATCATGAGATTTAACATATGTGTTGAAGTATGAGCTAAATTTATTGAGAACAATTAAGACAAACAAGAAATATTTTATCAGGTAACGTTTCATAAACATAACACTGGGCGGAATGATAATCATTTAGACTGGGTTGTGTTGTGCTATACTGAGAGATATAGATGGCATAACCGGAAATGACAATGTTTGTGTTAAGTATTATTTTTCTTATATGATTTATTCCAATGTAATATTTTATCTTACTTGTTTAAGGTGTGGATAAATAGACATACTAAGTAATTACTAATGAAAGTTTGTGAAGATGTTAAAATCAACAAATTAATCTCTCTCATCTTGCAAATGTTTCTGCCTTTGCCAGTGCTGACATTTTTCCTTAATGCTCACATCTTTCTCTTTACTGCCAAACTTTTCTAATAAGCAATCTATATTCAATTCTTCAATGCTAATACTTTATTATTGCTCATGCACCTTAATGGTCTCTTACAGGTCAAATTCAAAGATCTTTCTTCTATTCTCCTTTTTCATCACATTTCTTGAGTTTTTACCCCTCTTGGCCATCCATTTTTCTTAAAAGCTTCCCTACCCACAGATTTCAAACATACAGGACATTCCCCGCTACCGTTCATTCTACTTCTCTTACTATTTTGGTAATAACTCTTAGATTGATACAACATCCTCCTCCACCCTCAGATTGCTGTTCTGGGAGTATGCAACTATGACTAAGAGAGGTTTGGGTGACCTCATAATCTAGTGGAATGCAAGAGTAACTGGCCTATCTGCTCTAAGAGGCAGAAGCAAAATAGTAAGGGGAAACTGATGCCAGCCTAATAAATGTGTGGGGGTAGGTAGCACAGGAACAGGGAAGAGCAAATGTAAAGAAAAGCATGATAGAAATAGCATGATATTTCAGAAACTGGCTAAAAAGTTCAGCAAGACTAGAGTTTAAATGTAAATTAAAAAATTGAAAAATCAGGAGGGCTGAAAAGTAGACTGAGGACTGAGTTGTAAAATATCTTATTCATTATGCTAAGATGTTTGCCCTGTAACAAATAAACATAGTCAGTCCTCAGTAAGAACTAGTTAAGTACTGGTTAAAAGAATCAATTAATCAATCAATCAACTAGCATGTATTGGATAGGAAGTGAAAAATAAGAAATGGTCTGTGATTATGAGACATTTATTATCTACTTGCCGGAGGAAAACAGTTTACAGAATGAAAAAGAATAAGAAACTATTAAATTATACAAGGTGCATAATAAGTATGGGAGGAAAGAGTATTAATCAACATGTATATAGTCAACATGCACTGACTATTAGGCCTTGAATGCTACGGAGACTTTGGATAGAGTCAGAAGAGAAAAGAGGATATTTTAGGTAAATGGAAAATCTCAAACAAAGACATGGAGCTGAAAATCGGCCAAGAGTAGAAGAAAAACAATACCGGCATTGGGCTGTACAAACGCTACTGTGTTTTGGGGAAATGTCATAGTCATTGAGGGTTGTGGTAGCCAGCCACCATGCTGACTCCAATGATCCCCTCCTCATGACATTTATTAGCAAGTTGCAAAAAGCAGAGATAAATTAGAATAAAAATTGAAGACATCAAAGACATAGGCAGAATGAATGTCGTAAGAAGTATAGGGTGTCATCAATAGAATAGGTAGAAGTAAGGAAAATTTAAGATTGTTCAGGATGAAACTTAAGTCATCTTAATGCATGGGTCCTTATGTTTCACTTCTACCTTTTGTAATAGCCTAAGGGCCAGACCACTGACAGTTACAGTCTTCCCTGAGTGTCCTGCTGACCTCCCTGAATAAGCCTTTCATTATCTCGTCTTCTTTGTCACTATGGCATATTTTAGCTTGAATGGTTTTCTTCCTTTCACCTGACCATCTGCTTGGTATATTATTCTGCTCCAGCAATACCCTGTCTCCTCCTTTATGTTTATTCAACTCTCAATAATTTTTTATGATCTAACTGAAGTCATACTTCTATTAAGCCTCAACCAATAATTTCTTGGAACTCTTACTGCAAATTATATATGTGATAAACTAAAATCCAAAATACACTGTGTTGGCAAGGCTGTAGAGAAACAGTAGCTCTCATTAATTTTTGGTGAGAGAGTAAATTTATACAACCTCTATGAAGGCTATTTGGCAGCATTTATCAAAATTAAAATGTGTATGCCCTTTGGCACCATAATTCTACTCTGAGGATTTTATCCTAGTCACATACTACCACACATGTGAAATTACATAGGTATATGATGTTAGTCAGTATGGCATTAAAGGAAAGAAAACCTCCTAAATTTCCATTAATAGGTTAAAGAAATTATGGTATACCCATACAATGGAATACTTTGCAATTGCTAAAAAATGAAAAAGAATAAGAAAGTACTTTATGAATGGATTAGTATGGAAAGAATTTCAAGGTGCAAAAAACCACATAATATAAGCTACAAGACTGAGATAAAAAATTCATTCCAGGTATGTTTTTAAATTTGTGTGTTGTTTAGACTATGAATATGCTACCAATTCAAAATCATATGTCTGTGTATGTGTATATTTGAATGGATTTTCTCAGATCCGGTATGAAAGTAATCAACTTTATTACACTCATTCCATTAATACAGCACAATGTTTAGATGTCTAACAAAGGAGTAGATTTTCCTCTCCCATGTTCAGTAAATCTCCTATGTTTTCAAGTCACATCTCTCCTTGTACCTCATACCCTGACCCACCTCCTTTCTTTGTTTCTTTCTGCCAGACAGCCACATCTTCCCATAATATGCACCAAAATGTTTAGCCTGATTCATTTTCCAAGATTTCTGACATTGGTTTCTTATTATATTAAAATCTTGATCAAAGTAAAATGTATAACTATCTATTTTAAAACATTGTTCTTTTATCTAGGATTCTCAATGACTAACCACAATCGTGTGTATTTACGTTAAAGCAAGTGCACAGGTGGTTTAGATCAAACAACTGATTTTTTAACCTTCCTCCTATTAGGAAGGCTTCTGCTTCTTTCAAGGACTGTGTGTTGACACATTAACTAGTTGTAAGTCACTTCTAGGATTCTATCAGTTCATCTATTAAAGCCAACTATTGTTCAAATCTCCCCAGCATGCTCACATAATAGCATTCTGTGACATTGGACAACCCCTTCAGGTCTTTGTTCAAATGTCAGCATCTCGGGGATGCCTACCCTGGTCATCCCATTTAAAACTGACACTTTTTTCACTCCCAATTCAAGGACCACCAATCCTCCTTTTCTGTTATATAGGAATGTGTGTGTTCATTCTTGTGTATTATATTTTAAAATTTTGATTTTTAATAAAAATGTGTTTCTGTAACGATAGACATAGATAAACACATTTATTAAATACAAGTTCTATAAGGGCAGGGTTTTTATTTTTTTGTCCACTGATTTATCTCCAGTATCTAGAATAGTATCTGGTACATGAGGTACTTGGTGAATATTTGTTGAAAAAAACAACGTAATTTTTTAGGAAACCCAAGAAGCCTTAGCACTTCACATTGTATACTTGATTTCATTATATCTTCAGGTATAATTAAAAGATTAAACTAAAATTTGTAGCATGGAAAGTTTGAATTTTATCATTTCTTTGGCAATTATCTTCTTTTTACCAAAAATATTAATGAGAAAGTCAGTTCCCAAATTGGACCAGCCTGGGAGAAGTACAAGAAAAGAGGGGCCTTGAGAGGAAAAACAAGGGTGAGGACCAAAAATAAATGGAATATAAATGAACAGATGTAAGAGAGGAGTATCATCAATAACAAAACTGTCCACTGTGCAGAAATCACTTTGGTTATAATTTCATTTTTCTAAGTGTCCTCATCTAGACAAAGTGTACTTGACATGTGTATGCTAACTTTATGTGTTGTAAGTTCGAGTACACTATAACTCATCTTCACTTTTAGCTAGAGCTATTTGAGAATGGGAAATTCTCAGCATGTTTGAAGACAGCATTGTCGGGTATTCTCCCTCGGAATCTTGAATCATTCATTTTATTAAGAGAGTTTAAAACATTTCTGTCCTGCATTGTAACTAAAGTTAACAAAAGCTAGATTTCCTCATAAGGATTTGCTAAATTACCTCTGGCCAGATGGCTTCTATATCCTGAATTTCCTTCCTATGCTGATCTCTGATGACCCTCAGCTGCACGGGCTGCCTTGCCTATTTAACCTTCTCCCATTATGCTGTCATCCTGCTAAAAGAGATTCTCCACGGATCAGCCTTGAAACAAATCTCCCTATTTAATTCCATTCAGAAATAGAATAGAAATACTATACAAAAAAATAATAATTAAACAAAAACTTCTTAAAATTAAAACATAAAAATGCACACTTTTTATAGGACAGTTTATTTTTTATTTTTTTAAAGATGGTCCTATCAAAGACTTACAATTGAAGATAATAATTAATAGCTTCATATGTACAGCAAAGTGCCTTGCTATATATTTATTCTTTTTAATGCTATGCCTCATTAAAGAAAATAATTTTGTTAGCTGGCCCAGTTTATATATATAGTAAGTAATATGCAATAGGTATCAACATGGGCAATGAATACAATTAGTAGATGTTTGTTGAGTGATAGAATGAATATTTGTAACGTTAGAGTATTTTTTTCCTATTGGAATCCAGTTGTCTCTTCTGCTTCAGCTATCAGGAGTCACTCTTCACTTTACCATAGTAGCATCCATCTTCAATAACTGAATGTCTGGACTTGGAACACTCTCTTCTCCCTAGATATTTCTAGAATCACTGAGGAATGTTTGCAGGTTCTAGAATTGTTCTAGTTATCACTTCTATCCAAGACCTCACTCCTTGTCCAGATCATGTCTCCATTCTACTCTGTATCTTCTCTTGCTTTCCAGAAGCTTCTTCCCTAGGGCAGTTGCTGTTTTCCACTTTGGCATTTCTTTCCAAGTATGAACCCAGAATATTCCCCAACTCCACACAGCACAGCTAAGACCAGCCAACATAATTTAACAAGATTTTACTCAAGGTTTGTGTAGAAAAAGCCAAATTTTTATTCGTGAGAAACCCATACATATATGCATACATTTACACAAAACACTTGAAACTGGATTAAATATATGAGAATTTTTAGACCAAGGTATTCCACAGGTACCCTTGGACCTGTGGAGCTGAGCTTCTACACAACTATTCTCAATTCTCAACTGAGAATTCTCAACTCACAACTATTCTCAATTCTCAACTGAGCTTCTACACAACTATTATACAAGGACCACCATCCCTCCTTCCCTATATCTTCCTAGAATCTAGACAACCACTTTCAGATACTCCCCAAAAAGTGCGTGTGTGAGAAGGATTTATGACCACTCTTCCTAGAGTAAAAATAACCATTGCAATCTTTTATTCTTGAAGAATAGCATGTTACTGTCTTGAACTTTCTCATTCCACAATAGGATATTGACTTTATCTTTGCATAATTGAAAGTCCAATTAACAATAAACAATTTTTCCCCAAAGAAAGAATGTATCATTTTTCTATATGAAAAAACTACTCTCAGCTTCAAAATAATATTGACCTGTATCCTCCCCCTACCCTCACCCATACCTATATACACATTAAAGCCACTGGAGTGAACAGCATGAGTCTGGTTTACTAAACAGCAGACCAACAGTATGCTTTCTGATCATGTGAGTGATGTCTTTACATTCTATCAAGATATATTTTAGCTATATTTTTCCAAATATTGGCAGAAGAACATGTCTATTTCTAAAAAACTAGTAAACCAAAAAATTTTGTGAATACATTTTCAAGCTTCTTATTCTAAAAAGTATTATACTAACAATTTCTTTGGAATCGAAAGTATTTGAAAACTTTGGGGGAATGTCAGGAACAAACTGATACCTAACATCTGAAAAATTCACTGTATCAGTATTTCTAAACATTGGCTGTATATTTGAATCACCTGAAAAAGTTTTGGAAAACACTGATACTTGGGACCTAGCCACAGCAATTCTGATTTATGTGGCATGGTGTGTCTCAAGAATCAGTATTTTTGTAAAAAGCTCTCTAGGTGATTCTACATGCAGTCATGATTGAGAATCTCTGCACTATATGAATCCAATGTGTGTGTGTTGCAGGGTGTGGGGGTAGTAGTGTTTATAAACTGTCAGCTAAATAAAATTTCACTAAATGGTGTGAAAGACTCAAAAGAAAGTACATCAAAAATTAATATTGTTATTAATAAAATGTCCATTCTGCCCAAAACAGTACACAGATTCAATACAATCTCTGTCAAAATCCCAATGACATTTCTATTTTTAGCTCTTTGAGGTATCTCCAAATTCTTTTCCACAGAGGTTGCACTAATTTGCAGTTTCACCAGCTGAAAAAAATCAATAAAAAATCCCAATGGCATTCTTCACAGAAATAGAAAAAATAATTCTAAAATGTGTATGGAACCACAGAAGACCTTCAGTAATCAAAACAATTCTGAGGGGAAAAAAAAAACCAGACCGAAGGTGTCACACTTCCTGATTTAAAATTATATTACAAAGCTATAGTAAAACAATATGGTACAGATTGGGAAAAAATATTTGCAAACCAAATATCTGATAAGGGATTAATATTCAAAATTTACAAAGAACTCATACAACTCAGTGGAAAAACAAATATTTTGTCTTATTCTATAGGTTGCCTTTTCAGTCTGTTGGTTGTTTCATTTGCTGTGCAGAAGCTTTTTAGTTTGATGTAATCCCTTATGTCTATTTGTGCTTTTGTTGCCTGTTATTTTTGGTGTCATATCCAAAAAATTGTTTCCTTGCAGTGATTTTGTCTGGCTTTGGTATCAAGGTGATTCTGGCCTCATAAAGTGAGTTTTGGAGTGCCCCCTCTTCTTTTATTTTTTGGAAGAGTTTAAGAAGGACTGGTATTAGTTCTTTTTTGAATGTTTGGTACAATTCACCTGTACAGCCATCTGGTCTTAGGTTTTTGCTTGTTGGGGGATTTTTTTTTTTTTTAATGAGACAGGGTCTCACTTTGTTGCCTGAGGTAGAGTGCAGTGGTGTCATCACAGCTCACTGCAACCTCAAACTCCTGGGCTCAAGCTACCCTTCTGCCTCAGCCTCCCAAGTAGCTGGGACTATAGGTACACACCACAGCATCCAGCTAATTTTTCTATTTTTTTTGTAGAGATGAGATCTCACTCTTGCTCAGGCTGGTCATAAACTCCTGACCTCAATCAATCCTCTCACCTAGGCCTCCCAAAGTGCTAGGATTACAGATGTGAGCCACCGCACCCAGCCCTTATTGGGAGATTTTTGATCACTGATTCAATTCCCTTATTTGTTATTGGTGTTTCTATTTCTTCTACTTTCTTCTATTCTTCTTCTATTTCTTCTTTCTTTCTATTTCTTCTAGTCTTGACATTTCTACATATAGTTTTGACATTCTATTTCTTCTACCTATAGTCTTGGTTGGGTGTTTTGGAGTAGGTTGTATGTTTCTGGGAATTTATTCATTTTTCCTAGATTATCCAATTTGTTGGCAAATAATTATTCATGATAGTCTCTCATGATCCTTTTTAATTCTGAGGCATCTGTTATAATGTCTTCTTTTTTATTACTGATTTTATTTATTTGAGTAAGTTTTCTTTTTTCTTAGTTTAACAAAGATGTTTTCAATTTTGTTTTTCTTTTCAACAAACCAAGTCTTGGTTCATTGATACTTTTCTGTTGTTTATTTTATATTTTATTTATTTCTGCTCTAATCTTTATCATTCCCTTCCTTCTGCTAACTTTGGGTTTAGTTTATTCTTTTTCTAGTTCCTTGTGGTATAATATTTGGCTGTTTCGAGATAGCTCTTCTTTTTTAAAGTAGATGTTTATTGCTATAAACTTTCTTCTTAGTACATCTTTTGCTGCTTCCCATAAGTTTTGGTATGTTATATTTTCATTTTCATTTGTCTCAAGATATTTTAAAAATTTTCTTTTGATTTCCTCTTTAGCCCAATGGTTGTTCCAGAGTATATTCTTTAGCTTCCATATATTTGTGAATGTTTCCATTGTCTTATTCTTGTTGATTTCTAGTTTTGTTCTATCACAGTTGAAAAAGATAACTAGTATATTTCATTCTTCTTACATTTGTTAAGACTTGTTTTGTGGCCTAACATGTGGTCTATTTTGGAGAATGTTCCATTTTTCTTTGAGAAGAATGTATATTCTGCTGTCGAGGGAAGTTCTGTATGTGCCTCTTAGGTCTCTTTGGTTTACACTGTTGTTCAGTAAGTTGTGTCTTTATTGATTTTATGTCTGAATGGTCTATATATCGTTGAAAATGAAGTATTGAAGTCTCTTACTTTTATTGTATTGCTCTCAATTTCTCTCTTTAGATCAGTCAATATTCACTTTATATATTTTGTTGCTCAGATGTTGGGTACATCTAGATTTACAATTGTTATATTCATCTTTCTGTTGAATTGATGCTTTCATTATTATACAATCTCATGACCTTCTTTATCTTTTGTGACAGTTTTTGACTTAAAGTCTATTTTGTCTGATATAAGTATAGCCATTCCTGTTTTGTTTTTGTTTTTTTATCTTGGTTACTATTTACATAGAATGTCTTCTTTCATCTTTCACTTTCAGCTTACATGTGTCCTTAAATATAAAGTGAGTCTTTTGTAGACAGTGTATCACTGAATCTTATCTTTTTATCCATTTGACCACTCTATATATTTTGATGGGGAATTTTAAACCATTTATAAAGTAATTTTTGACAAGTGAAGACTTACCATTGACATTTTACTCATTGTTTTCTCTCTGTTTCACAGAGTTTTTGTTCCTCTCTTCCTCTCTTGCTGTTTTTCTTTGTTATTTATGTATTTTTCCTGGAGATTTGTTTTGATTTTTTCTCTTTATATTTGTATATCTATTACAGGTTCTTTCTTTGTGCTTACCAGAGGCTTGCATAAAATATCTTGTAGTTATAACCATGTATTTTAAACTGATAACAAGTTAACTTCAATAGCAAGCAAAAACTTTAGACTTTTACTTCCCTTGCCCACACTTTGTGTTCCTAAAGTCAATGTGTAATTTTTTATATTTTGTACACACTGAC
Source organism: Cheirogaleus medius (assembly GCA_008086735.1). Classification (NCBI taxonomy): domain Eukaryota; kingdom Metazoa; phylum Chordata; class Mammalia; order Primates; family Cheirogaleidae; genus Cheirogaleus; species Cheirogaleus medius. The sequence goes on from VBSM01002616.1 coordinate 39,952,628, forward strand.
AGATTTTTGTTATTGTAATTATTTTTAATATTATTGTCTTTTAACTTTTATATAAGGGTTAAAAGTATTGTATGCACCACTATTACAATGCTACCTTATTCTGTATTTATCTATATATTTACCTTTACCAGTGAAGCTTATGCTTTCATATGCCTTTGTGTTTCTTTAGCATGTTTTTATTTCAATTTGAAGAACTCCTTTAAGCATTTCTTGTGAGACTGATCTAGTTATAACAAACACCTTCAGTTTTTATCTGTCTGCAAAGGACTTTTATTGCCTTCATTTTTAAAGGATTGTTTTTCTGGATATAATATTTTTAGCTGACGGAGTTTTTCATTTTAGTACTTTGAATAAATTATTCCCTTGGTACTGAACTGCAAGAATTTTGATGAAAAATCTGACAATCTCATGGAAATTCTTATTTATGTTATTAGTCACTTTTCTCTTGCTGCTTTGAAAATTCCCTGTTTATCTTTGATTTTGACTATTTAATTATAATGTATCTTGGTGTAGACATATGTATGTTCTACCTGTGAGAATCACTTAGGAGTCTTTGATCTGGATATCTATTTTCTTCCTCAGATTTGAGAAGTCTTTGGTTATCATTTTTAAAATAACTTTTCTGCCCCTTTCTTTTTCTCTCTTCTCATTCTGTGATTACCACAATGCACATATTGGTTCACTTGATGATGTCCTATTAATCTTGCAGGTTTTCATTCTTTTTCATTCTGTTTTCTTCTCTGACTAGATCATTTCTTTTTTTAAATCGATTATCAATAAAGATATCAAAGCCATTTACTTGAGGAAGCATGATCTTTTCAACAAGCAGTACTGGAATAATTGGACTTCCTTTGGAAACTAAGAAACCACACATGCCATAAATAATATTAACTTGAATTAATATAAAAGCTAAAACTTCTGGAAGCAAACATGAGAAAAAAATGTTTGTGATCTTGAGTTAGGCAAAGATTTCTTAGAGTACACATAAAGTACAAACTATAACAGAAATAAATTGATAAATTGAACTTCATCATAATTTTAAAAATTTTGGTTTTTAAAAGACAAATTTAAGAAAATAAAAAGGCATGACATAGAAACTCTGAGTTTCCTTTCTTGCTGGTGATCCAAGGGCCAGAGGACACATGATAGATAAGTAGGCAGTAGAAGAGTGATGTCAGTGAAATGCTGGCCAACTGCCTAGATCATCTCAAGCATGACCCATTTTTGATGTCTTGATGTCATTCCTGTTCAACCACAAAAAAAAAATTTATTAAGTCCCTACTATGAACCAGACATTGGCAGTGTACCCAGAACAGAAATGGAGCTGAAAGCAAACAGGCAATTAACTAGCATAAAGAGAGAAAGATGAATGGCTCATTTTATGAGGCTAAAATAGTCTTGATTCAAAACCAGATAAGGAAGAGTCAAGAATTTAAAAAGTTATAGACCCACTTTACTTATGAACCTAAATAAAATACTAACTATCTAAATCTAACAGTGTATTTAAAACTTAATATATCAAAATCAGGCTGGAGTTATCTTAGGAATGCAGGGATAGCTCAACATCAGAAAAAAATTAGTATGATTTATCACATTGCAGAATAAAGGACAAAACTTATCCAAATCAGTGCCAAAAAAGCATTTGATAATGTTTAACGGCTATTTATGGTTTCAACAATTACTAAACCAGGAATAGATGTGACCTTCCTTAAAGGTTATTGACTGGATAATTTTAAATTACCTGTCTTTGAGTTTGCTGATTCTTTTTTTCTGCTTAATCTTCTGTTTTCTATTGCATTTTTATTTCAGTTATTATATCCATTAGCTCCAGAATTAATTAATTTCTTTCTATCTTTTTCATTCATTTATTCTTCTTCTTCTTTTTTTTTTT
>VBSM01002616.1:39963620-39974073 GCA_008086735.1 Cheirogaleus medius
AGAGATTTCATGACAACAGAAATATTCATCACATTCTGTGTCTGCTTCTGTGTCTCCATCAGTTATCCTCTCTCTTCTGAGTACTGTCAACCTTTTCCTTTCCACTGACACCTTTTTCTTCACCTATAAACATGCTCTATTCTCTCCCTCCTGGGAATAAATACTTTCTTGACTCTGCCCCAGTTCTAGCTACTGCACCTTCTCCTTTTCAATTTTTTAAGATAGATCTGTTAGGTAAATAGGGAGGGATTCCGGGTCTCCTCGGGACGAAAGTGGGTACCGTTGCGGTTCACTGCCCCCAATGGGCTTTCAGAAACGCACATGGGAGATCTGCATGCATAGTAACACTCAGGTCATACAACTCCCAACTGTCCAAAGCGGTTCTCTGACAACATCTGAACCACCAGGAGGTCCCTATCCAGACACTATAAAACAAGACCCAGACCATGACCAAGCTCTCTTTTTGCTACCACAGGGGGTCCGGTGATCATCTGTGGTGTATGTATCTTGCTTTATAAACCTATGTCTTGCTCTTGCTCTATAATCCTATCTTGCTCCCTCTCAATAAATTTCACCTCATACTTGCCTTATTTTGATGGTCATTCTTCGGCCGTGAGCACACCAAGAACTAAGAACACAGAACCAACATTTTAGACTGCAACCCAACAGATCAGTTTGTAGAACAAGCAGTCTATGTGGACTGTCTTTACTTCCTCATATTTTGTTCTTTTCCTTATTTATTAGAATTCCTCCAACTTTACATTATTGTTATTCCAAAATGAGCTTCTAGGTTCCTAATTCCAATTTAATTAGTCAGCATACTATTGGATACAAGACCGAAAACTCAAAGCAAGTTCAGTTAAACCAAAAGAAAAGCTATTGTTATTAATTTGATTATCATTAGTAATTTAGCTCATTTACCTTAAAAAGTTCATCTTTTGTGCTGACTTCAGGTGGAGCTGAGCTAGGACTTACTCTCATCTTCCTGACTCTGCCTGCTTCTATTTTGGCTTAACTTTTTGGCTGATTCATGCTTCTTGGTGGTAAAACATGGCAGAGATTTTTACACTTAACATTCTCATGGCTATAACTCTATCAGTAAAAGAGTTTGTTTGATCTTATCTCCTATATAATTTTCGGGGTTAACTTTGGTGGACTCCAAATGAGTTTCCTACTGCTGAACAAAGCACGCTGGCCAAGGGGCTGCAACATTCTGTCTCACTAGACCTGTGTCATATGTATTCTTTGGACTCAAGCATGGTTTCGAATTTTTGGCTCTAGTGATGTATATTAATAGTAATAATATAGCTACACTTCTATGTCATGTACTTTACAGCTAATATTTGTTCTTTATAACAACTCTGCAAGTTATATATTAAACATTATGAAGATGATACAAGTTCAAAGAGTTTAAGGAATTGGTCCAACTCTTAAAATAATAAAGAAGATCTAAGATTTGAACCTTTTTGTCTGGGCTCAAAGTTGTGCTCTCTCACTGCATCATGCATTTAGATACTTCATATCGAAAGTACTCATCACAGGGCTAGCACAGGAGCTTAACGAACATCAGTGCCTTTTCTTTCCTTTTCACCTGCAATTCTGATTATGTCATAATTCTTAAAAATTTCTACATGAAGTCCCCTCCATAACATGGCCCCTGCCTACCTTAAATTGTTTCCTCTGTCACCATTCTTCCCCAGGTCACTCTGAGCCATTTGTTCTTCCTTCAGCATACCAGGTTTTCGGTCTTGTACCCAATAGCATACTGACTAATTAAATTGGAATTAGCAACCTAGAAGCTCATTTTGGAATAACAATAATGTAAAGTTGGAGGAATTCTAATAAATAAGGAAAAGAACAAAATATGAGGAAGTAAAGACAGTCCACATAGACTGCTTGTTCTACAAGCTGATCTGTTGGGTTGTAGTCTGAAATGTTGGTTCTGTGTCCTTAGTTCTTGGTGTGCTCACGGCCGAAGAATGACCAGATACATCAAAATAAGGCAAGCATGAGGTGAAATTTATTGAGAGGGAGCAAATTTTGAATATAAAATGTATTCATTATGTCTGGCTTCCTCTCCTCATGACAAATTACTCATTTGTCAAGTCTGACCTCAAGCATTGACTTTCTTCTGTGTTTCCTCTGCAGTTCATACGTATGTCCAGTATGTAGTTGTTATATCGTAGAGGCTCTTATGTATTCTCCCCACCATGCTGTGAAATCTTCACGTTAAGGCTATGGATCAGGTCATGTTCTCTTCATATCCCTGGGACACAGTGAAGGTGCTACATAAATGTTTGTTGAATGAATAAATGTACATACAAAGACATCAATTCCCTTTTCCAAAATTGGCCCAAACTCCCTTTTCCAGAATAAACTTTGTTAGATACAAACAACATCAACAAAAGATGACAAAAAGAAAGAAGAAAGAAAGGGAGGGAAGGAAAGAAAGGAGGAAGGGAGGGAGGGAGGAAGGAAGGAAGGATGAAAGAAAGAAAAAGAAAAAGAAAAACAAGGAAACAGTGACTAAAGACACTCTTCCACACAGAGGAAATGCAGAGGAAATCTTTACTTACCTTTTACATAAATAAATGATCATTAATCCACAACCACTTATTAGAAGAAAGTGGAGAATTTTGACTACATGCCTTTAAGTCTTGGTGGACACAGGAGAAATAATTCCTGATGCCCCCCTTTTCCTTCTACCCAGTGGATGTCGATACAACTTTCTTAAATAATCTTTTTGTGCTCATTGCTTTATTGCTATAGCTACTGCTTTAGCCCAGATGAAGATGAAGGGGGCCTCATAAGGCTTCCCAGACAAAATGATGGTTTAGGTGAAGGTCTGGACTAAAGCAGTAGCTGCAGCAGTCTAGCAGTGAGCACATTACCTGGATAATTTCAAGAGTCTCTCTCCTCCCCCTTCCTTTCTGCCCGGACCTCTTTACAATCTGTCTTCCACACGGCTGCAAGAATGATGTTACTAAACTAAACAAGAAGTCCTTCTACAGCTTTCTATTCTCTTTGGCACAAACTCAAGGCTTCTAAAATGACAAAGCTATTCTAAACTTCCCGAATTTACCTCTGCGGTGCCTTTCTCTTGTTATTTCCACGCTCACGTCTCATGCTTCAGCTATACCAACATGATTTATACCGTCCTGCACACGCTCTGTCATTTCAAGTCGCCTTACTTTTGTCTGTGCTGTTTCCTCTATCTGGAACATGCTTTCCCCCCTGTCCCCTTGACAAATACAAGCTCATAATCATCGAAACCACCATTTTATCTGACATGCCTTAGTAGGTCCCTTCAATGTAATTAACTGCTTCTTTCTTTTCTCCCAGAGGTACACACTTTTATGAAAAAGCCCACAACACTCTATTTCTTGCATTTATTTATTCTATCACTGGATGATAACCCCTTGATGGCAGGAACCATGTCTCATTCATCTCTGGTCCCCTGGCACTGAGAACAAGTGCCCAGAATATAAACATTTGGTGATTGGGCTGAAAAAAAAAGAAAAAAGAAAAGACAGAAAACTAGAAGGAATTAAGTTTACTTTCACTTTTGTTTCAGGCCCCTAAGATATAAATCTCTAGAGAGAAAAATCACAGAAAGTATAAAGGAGAGGCGTCTCTTGTCTCTATCAAAATTATTGTGCCAACAAAAACATTTGTTGCAATATAGTGAAGTTTATATGTGTGTAGATTATTTGATCTTGAGTTTTCATTTGCAAGATTTTAATTCTCCCAGAAATAATTTGTCCTCCAGCTGGCTTAAAAATATATTCTAACTGCTGGAAAATGAAATCCAAGAAGTTTGTATTCTTATTCTGTGAACTAACAAAAGAAAGAATTTGAATAAATGAAATATTTTTGTTATATATCTATTTCTTGCCCCAGTAGCTGACTTGATTCTTAGTGAGAAACAAGTACAAACAGGGAAATTTTTCCTGTCTTAAAATAGGTATTATGTATTTTACTATTTCTTCAATTTATATTTTGTTCCTACATCTAGTAGGTGCTCATTAAATGAACCTTCTGTCTTTCTTAGTTATTCTTCTTTCTTCCTTCCTTTTCTTTAAAACTTCTCAAACAAATATTTTAACAAATCTTCTAGGTTCTCCCCACCAAGTATCTTCTTAATGCCCTGCTATCACCATAACACATGCTATTTTATTCTACTGAAATTGTACCATCTAACTAACCAAAAACCTTTAAAAGTACTTATGTAGGACATACCTTATCTTTTGTAGGACACACTTTATCTTTCGTAGGACACACCTTGTGTTTCAACAAAGGTTGCAACATACTGGGCTAACGGTTGACCTCTATAGCTTCTGTTCACTGCTTGCTTGTTGACCGCAGCATGCTGCAGGGCATCATGGGCCGAAACAAAATGCAGGGGAAAGGGGCCAATCAGGGGCGAAAGAAAGATTACATGCAGGCACAAACAGCAGATAGGAAGCTTACCAATCACTGTAAAGGGCAGATGCATGATCAGCGCGTGTTCAGCTTGTGTACAACGAGTATAAAAAGCTCACCCATGCTTCAGTCAGGGTCCTTGCCCGGAGAGAGAGAGAGACCACTGTGCTGGTGCTCTTGAGCTTGGACCCTGGCTAGCCAGATAATAAAGTTCCTCTTGTGTGATTACATCCTTGGTGACTCTGTCTCTCTGTCCGGTGGGACTACAGGAGATCCGGCTCTAACACTTATTATTAAAATGTGATTATTGTAGATTTAGCAAATTCTTACTAATGACCTTTAAGGCAGCCAATTCTGTGGCTTTGTTTTCCTTTTCCTTTACCTCTTTATCAAGTTTGACACTATTGAACTCTTTTTTCTTTTCTTTTTTTTTTTTTTTAATTAAGTCTTTTCTCTTTTAGCATCTCTGATACTGCTTTTCTGGTTGATAAAAGACTGAGACTGTTACTGGGGGATGTTTATGAGGACTTACTTTATTCCTCCTGGCCGGCAGAGCTTAATTGACCTTTGATGCTGTGGGGTAGAAGGAAAACTTCCCCTTCAGCCCCCTCCAGATTCACTGAAAGATCAACTCACAATAAAACAATTAATAAGAGAAAGAGATTTATTTATCATGCACACAGGGAGAATCACAGAGTGATTACCCAATATCTCAGTGGGGTCCAGAAGTTTATGTAACCTCATTTTAGAGGGGAGGAGGGAATTGAGGAATATAGGTAATTCTGTTTAGGGGCAATAAATGGTTACTAAGGAGAATGAATAGATATTTGGGAGCACGAATAGATGAGGGGGTAACAGATTGACTTGTAAATGAGTCTCTTTAGAAATTAAATTAACCTGAGACACAGGTATTGTCTTTAAAACAGGCTTTGGGCCAGGTCTGGTTGTATTCTTGATCCTCTTTCCTACAATGTATTGAGATAATGGGGTGGGGGGAGGCAGTTGTTCTTTTTGATGGATCTGTCTAGTTCTATGCAGATAGAGGGAAAGCCCCTTCCAAAGCCTGTTGAATGCTAAAGGCCTTTAATTCAAAATGCTCTTTATACCAAGCAGTCATATATTGGGGTGAAATTCCCTGAGCTCCTTCAGTGCTAAGCCAAGAGAGATGGAACCAGAGAGATGAAGGACTGAAGGATCAAGTCTATTCCAGTGGGTAGTTTCCTGTGGGTAGTTTCACAGGAAGTAGAGCCCCCTGCAAAGATACTGAATCCCAGAGAATCAAATTGACTCCACACCTTTGGGGACCAATCATCGGTCCCAACAAAATCCTTAATCTCTCTTTTAGTCTGTTTTGTCTTTTGGGGATGAGAGATAATTAGGAAACAATATTAACTCACTGTGTCTCATTTGATGTGAATTTAACATATATTCAATAAATTGAATGATAGTTTATATTATATTATTTTTTTAAATATGCTCCTTTAAAATACATTTAAGTCGGTTTTATAGATTTCTATATATTTTTGAAAGGAAACTCTCTGAGGTAAAGCATATATTAATATGTTACATGTATCTAAAAACATATATAAATACATAAAATATTATTTATAGACTTATAGCAGTCATCAAAACACATTTAAAACTAAGTTTTCTGAATTAATTTTCAAAGTGATCCATCAAAAGATACGTGATTTCTATGTTAAATATGAGATATCTGTTTCTCTTTACCTATATCTAGATAGATACAAATATCTATGTATGCTAAAATTACCTTAGGATAGTTTTAAAATATAACACCCAAAATATCTCAGATATTATAAGTATTATAAATGTTATTGAGTATACATGAAAGACTCAAAAAAAGAAAATACTTATTTCTTCTTTTGCTAAAAGTGCTCATACATATTCAATTTGATTTTCTAAATTTCATAAGTAATGTTTCTCAGTCTCTGGTTTTCTCTCTATGAAACCTTAGTGAAGTATCATGAAATATTTTGTTAAACACACTATTTGGTATTCGGTAAACTGAATTTAAACATTTCGAAACCTTATTTATGTCAAACTGATTTACCTCTGAGGCTTTATGTGTTCTTATCTCTCAGATCTTCTCCAGCAAGGCAAGTCCTTTGATTTAAGCCTGATAGTTGTAAATGGAGTCCCAACATTTCTTTTAAAAGTGCTTCCAAAACATTGTTAATCTTAAAATTGACTCTTCACATAGTTTGGCTTCCATTTTCAAATGCTAATAAAAGAGACTGCTTTATGCTAGAAGTTCTTGGCTTGTAGCTCTACTGAGTAACTTTGACTACAAATAAGTAATTGTGTGTTCAATTTTACACTCTCAGAGAAAAAGTAGAGGCAGGAAGAATTATCTACATGAAATCAGACCTAAATTTCACATGGAAACATTGCTAATTTCCTTTGAAAATCCACTTCTAAAATGAACGTGACAACAGCACACGAATCCACACATTTAAATGAACATCCACCGAAATGAATATCCACAGATAGGATACATTCTCGATTTAGTTTTAAAAGAACCATGGGGAACACTTTATTGGCTCATGAGTGAAGGCAATAGATGGTGCAGTTTATTATTTTGGAGCAGGTAGCACATAACTCGAAATTGCAGTGTTTTCATGATTTCAGCGAAGACAAAGTGTGCCCTGTGTGTATCTCATGGTAACTTGGAATGAAGCCAAAATACACAGCACTGGAGTTCTGAGGGTTAAATCATCATATACTATCAATCTGAACAACACAGTGATTCAAGTCATTTGCCCTGAAAGCAACTTAGAAAGAAATTCAAGTAAAGCTGGTTAGAACAAGTCCATTATTGTTTTTAGAAAAGTAAAAATGTGAGAATTTAGTTTTTCAGAAAGACTCTGAACTATACGTGCAAACAAATCCAGTATCTAATTATTAAAAATAAGTTTCTTTAATAGTGAATCATTTAGGTGCTTTAGACATAGGTTTTCTGCTATATATTTAAAATACTTATTTCTAAATTAGCAAAAAGCAACACAATAAACCATCCAAGTTAGTCCTCAACTCCAAAACAAGCTGAATGCTAAAAACATAATTTAGTATTTTTAAAATACTTTATAAATTTCAATTTATATGTAAATAAAAGTCAGTCTTGTTCAGAACGACGGAGGAATCTTGGCTTAATAACTATTTTTTTAAGTCAGTTAATGGGGAAGCAACTGGAACACACTACAAATGGCTGATGGTAATCAAATAAATGCACCTATTAAAAATACATGTCCCCATACCTCTGAGGGATTTTGTTATTCATCAGTGAAAATCCTTTTTTAACAACTACGTTTGATTCCCCATAATCATTCGTGCTCACAAACATCCAAACCAAAAGTGAACAAATATTTTCATCCTGTATTAAGCGATAATATAAAGGCCTGGGCATAATAATGAAGTAAGAAACATTTACTGGCATACCAGGGTGGTATAAAAATAGTATAACATTGACAACGAACAGCTTAGTCAATTCACAGTGACAGTCGTTTTCTGCATCAAAGAGAAAATCAACATTGCCTTAGAAACCATCATAAGATGCTGCAACCTAAAATGGTATTTACCTTGAAGTCTATAAAATAGAAAGCATTTTTGGTGAGAAGAATTTCATCACTTTTGAATGCATCTCAGCATAATATTTGAAACTTCAGGCATATTGGAATATGCAGCTCCAATTGCTAACACTGTGCTTCTGAAGAAGCTAAATGTTTTGTTGTAAGAAGTTGAAATGTATGCTATTAAACTAGTTTAAATGAATTAGCTATTATATAGTATCAATTTCTATTTGCCTCAATTCTTTGGGAAAAAAATCAACATTGTAATAAAACAATTAGTGGGATGATTACACAATTTATATGAGCCCCTTCAAAACTGACTTGACTACTGGTCCGTAAGTCATAACCCTGGGCTTTGCCATTTGATAAGTAACATGACAATTATTATAGGATTTTTGTGTGATAACCTCTAAGAATCAGTAAGGAAAAAGATTTTTCTTTATGCTACTTGAACTGCAAAACAGATAAGAAATATGCTTCCCTGTTACAGTAATTTAATGAAAATAGAGCACACTGATCTACAGTGTGTTAGGCTTTAGACTACAAAGACATTTATATATAGATCCTGTGCTCTTTGGCAATTATGCCTTAGGCTAAGCATTGATACAATATTTAGAAATCTATTAAATTTTCAATAATGACTATGCATAAATAATATAATTTTTCATATTACACGGATGGATACTTTCCGAACAGCCCTTGTATATATAAAAAATTGTTCAAAGCCTTATTTTATGGTTCTAAAAATGGGAAAAATTCAAAGTTAATTTACTGGATGGAATACAATGAGAAGTCTTATAACTCAAAGTATCATACTTCTAAACTTACCTTTGTTGATGACTAGCTGTAAACCTAAAAAAGTTGTTAAGCCATTTAACCACCAGGTTCTTTAATTGAACTTCATCAAATATATGATGTAAAGATAAATGAAAAATATATATGTAGTGTATTAAAATTCTCATAAGAAATGGACTGTATAAAATGCTGCAGAAATCAAGGATATGAAAAAGACCAAGTATATTTTTCAGCCAATTAGAACACATTTTCGGAGAAATACAGAGAAAGGATTAAGGTTTTGATATTGGTATTGCAATCTTATTTTCTTTAATGGTACCGTGTTTAGTGTAGATAAAAACTATGCAGGAATAAATACCTATATTCTGAAACTAAAGAAGACCTGAGTAATTAGAGAGATACACCTAGTTCACAGGTCAGCATCAATATAGACCTTGATGGAACAGAGTAGCACATCCAGAAATAGGCCCACACATAAATAAAAGATAATTGAATGCCGGAAAGGCAGACTTTTCAAGTGGTGTTCAAACAATTGAGATCCATACCTAAGAAAATGAACTTAGATTCATACATAGTAGCACATACAAAAATTGACTTAAAATGGATTCTAGATCTAATTGTAAAACCTACTACTATAAAACTTCTAGAAAAACACATAGGAGAAAAATCTTTGTGACCTTGGGTTGTTGAAGATGTCTTAGGATACAAAAAGCATGATCCATATTTAAAAGAAACTGATACATTTTTTTATCAATTAAGAATTTCTGATCTTCAAAAAACACTTTTAGGATAATGAAAGGACAAGCCACACTGGAAGAAAATATCTGCAAAGGATATATCTTCTAACCTAAAAGACTTATATTCATACAATATAAAAAACTCTCAAAACTGAATTAAAAGGGAACAATCCAGTGAAAACAAATATAAGGAGCCAAAGATTTGAATATGTATTTTACCAAGAAGAAATAATGAATGGCATTGTAGGCTCAATAACAGCTTCCCAAAATTTATCCACATCTTCATCTCTGGAACCTATGAATGCTAACTTATTTGGCAAAAAAAGGACTTTGCAGATGTGATTAGATTAGGGATTTTGAGATTGGGAGATCATCCTGCACAAACTGAATGGACCCTAAATGCAATCACATACCCGTCATAAGAGGCAGGCAGAAGATGCTTTGACTGTAGAAGAGAAAGAAGCCATGTAACAAAAGCAGAACCAAAGAGAACTTAACGTTCTGCACTGGCTGTGAAGATGGAGCAAGGGGGCATAAGCCAAGTGTTACAAGGAATGCAGTTCTCAACGCTGGAAAGGGCAGGAACTAGATTCTCTCCTACCACCTCTGGAAGGAGCACAGCCCTGAGGTATCTTGGTTTTGGCTCAGTGAAACTGAGTTTAGACATCTAGCCTCCAGCACTATGAGAGAATAACTTTCTGTTGTTTTAGGCCACCAAATTTGTGTTAATTTATTGCAGCAGTCACAGAAAACTAACACAGATGGGTGAAAAAGTACATGAGAAGATGCTCAACATCATCAGTCATGAAGGAAAAGCAAATTAAAAACACAGTGAGAGGGGGGCGGAGCAAGATGGCAGACGAGAAACACCGCCAGTTAGAGAGTCTCTGCAGAAAAGAAAGCTTCTAGAAG
>VBSM01002616.1:39974173-39996071 GCA_008086735.1 Cheirogaleus medius
AAAAAAAATTAAAAAAAAAAAAATAAAAAATAAAAACACAGTGAGATACCACTACATACCTATTCGGATAGATAATATTGTGGTGGTGGTTGGGGTGGGGATAATGAATAAACCAAACAATAATGAATAAATCAACTGCTTGGAGAACAGTTTAGTAGTTTCTTGAAAACTTAAACATGCACTGTATGTTCCAGCCATCCAAATCCTATATATTTATTCAAGAGAAGAGAAAGTAAACTTCCGTACAAAGACTACATATGAAGTTCATAGCAGCTTTATTTGCAATAGCCAAAAACTGGAAACAGTTCAAATGTGCATAAAGAGGTAAATGGATAAACAAACTGTGGTATATCTACACAACGGAATAAAACTTAGCAAAAAGAATGAACTAATTATGTATAAAAAACATGAACAAATCTCAAAATAATTATACTTAGTGAAAGAAGCCAGACCAAAAGAAGAGTACATACTGTATGATTCCATTTATATAAAACTCTAGAAAATGAAAGCTATTCAACAGTGACAGAAAACAGATAAGTGTTTGCCTGGAGAGGGGGGTTGGGAAGAACAAGAGGGAGAGATCTTGAAGGGTCATGAGGGAACTTTGGTGAATGATACACGGTTGCACAGGTGCACACATATGTCAAGGATTTCCAAATTATACTCATGTGCAGTTTATTGTATATAGATTGTACTTCAATGAAACAGTTATATGAAAATATATTTTTGATTATCTGTTTTTCACTATAGGAGTAGATCCAAATTCATAGGATGTTAATCTTGAGGACATTTTTTTTTCACACAGCATAGAAAACTCCCCCAAAGTCTTTAGATGTCTATGCTTGTTTGCTCATTTGGTTTGTACTCAAGTTGGCAATCTTGTATATTATGTCTTAGTGACCTCTTCTTCCACTATTAAATAATATCCTGCATATAATATCTATTAATTAGTATGTGATATTTAGTTCTGCAACTCAATGAACAAACCTCTGGGAGGAGAAAATGGCTCAGTTCAATAGAAAAATGAGGATATGAGTTATACTATCTCCAAGGTAAGTAGCATATGAATAGTTGGTAGAACTACAGTAAAGAAAGAGATAAAGGCCTAAGGAAAAATTCATATAAAATGTCATTATGTCAAATACTTGAACATATAAAAATAAGTAACTGTGTTTCTATTCCACTCTAAATTCTGGTATTTCTATGTTATCTTTATTTTTTAAGTTATTTAAGGAAAACATTTATAGAGCACCAACATTTTAAACAGTGTTTTGCTTTTAAGTGCTGAAAGAGAAATAAGAAAGTCCCTGACCTAGAGAAGCTGACCGGTTATGGCATGAGACTAACAAGTTAAGAAACAAAGAAACTAGATGGTGAACAAACGCCACCATAGCTACCCAGAAGGACTTGCTGAAGGTAAAGGAGCCATGGGATGGGTCATAAAAATGGATGTCTTGATTAAAGTCACTCTTTGGGTTAATTTGAACAAAACTGAATGTTCTTGCTTGTTATATCACATAATAAAAAATAAAGTAATTAAAGGACCCGCTCTCTATTTCCTCTTCCAATCTTCTACTTTCATATGTAGGAAGTGTTTTCTCCACGACTTTACCAGTATAGGTAGAGTTTGGATGCCTAATCGATGTGGCGGAGTTATGGTTGCCCATTGTCATAAAAAGCTGGGCTTCAAACCAAATCCACACTGTTCACAAACACTCTCTTATAACCAATACTAAGATGTACTTCAAACATTTAAAGCATTCATGCAAACCCACCTTTCAAACAGCAAAATCAATATACCATTAAAATAAGAGAAAACAGAACCATTATCATAATTATTTAAATATTTTCCATTTCTTTAGTCAAAACATTTCACCAAACACAATTCTAATCATTAAGTTCAAAAAAATGTGTTTACAATTGATAAAGGAACTAATGCGTTCCAAGCTCATTGCAAACTTTCCTGCCAAGAATAGAACAGTCCTCACAGGTGCTTACCTGCATGGACCACGTAAAGTGGTGGATGCCTAAGCTAAGCTGAGCTAATGAGTCCCTTGTCAGAAAATTCTACCAAGCCAGAGACAAAGTCGAAATTAGGTTTCATCTATTGGCTAAAGCCTTAAAGTGAAAGTCTTGAGCTGTCGGTCGTCATGTTTTCCACACTGACGATAAGAACGGTGATAAAACAAGGCTGGCATGTCCGGGAAGGCCGAGCCTTACCTGAATCTCTCTATAGTTTCCGTTGTTCTTAGGGCCTCACTGCCTGGATGTTTTTCTCAAAGCAAAGTTGCCAAACTTTTCTTTGATCCCATGAGCTTATACTGTTTTTTTTTTTTAAACTACTAAGAGTTGCAACTTTTAAAAATTTGAGTTGCAAATTTTAATATGAAAGAACAAAATGCATCAATAGCCATTCAGTCTCTAAGGTATTAAAATATACCACACAGCTACAATAATTAAAGCAATATCATGATGAGGGTAGCATATATAGACAGATTAATCTAAGAGGATTCAAATACCAGAATCATACCAAGTACATATCAATGAGAAATAGATAAATTCTTCCATAAATGCTATTGGGTCAAATGTCTCACTAACTGGAAAAAAGTGTGTTCGGACACCTTAAAATCTGGCACTAAAATAAATTTCAGATGTATTAAAATTTTAACTATGGAAAACAAACTATAAAACTAAGAATTTATATTATATCAGAACATGACAAGTCTTTTTAGATCTGCATTACACCACAGCTAGAAGAAACAAGAAAGGAAGTTTAGTTTGAATTTGAAAATTTTAAATTTGAAAAATTTGATTTAAATACAAGCTTTTACATAAAAAGAATGATCAAAAAGATAATATATACATAAACTAAGACAAAGGGTAAATGTCCTTGATATATAAAGTGCTTTTTCTAAAAAAGGACAAAAACATATACTGAAATGGGCTAAGAACATGGGGAAGCAATTTCACAAAAGATTAAAATAAATTTCCATTTCCCTGATGATTAGAGATGTTGAGCATTTTTTCATAAGTCTTTTGGCCATTAGTCTGTCTTCTTTTGAAAAGTTTCTGTTTATGTCCTTTGCCCACTTTTCATGGGGTTGTTTGATTTTTTTTCTTGCTGATTTTCCTGAGTTCTACATAGATTCTAGTTATCAGCCCTTTATCAGATGTGTAGTATGCGAATATTTTCTCCCATTCTGTAGATAGTCTCTTCACTCTAATGATAGTTTCCTTAGCTGTGCAGAAGCTTTTTAATTTGATCAGGTACCATTTATTTATTTATTTTTGTTGTCACTGTGATTGCTTTTAGGGTCTTCTTTATAAATTCTTTGCCTAGGCGGATATCTATAAGAGTTTTTCCAATGTTTTCTTCTAGAATTCTTATGGTTTCATGCCTTAGGTTTAAGTCTATTACCCATCGTGAGTTGAATTTTGTGAGTTGAGTGGTGAGAGGTGTGGATCCTGTTTCAGTCTTCTACATGTACTATCCAATATTCCCAGCACCATTTATTGAATAGGGATTCTTTTCCCCAGTGTATGTTTTTGTCTGATTTGTCAAAGATCAGATGGCAATGTGAAGATGGTTGAATATCTGGATTCTTAGTCCTATACCAGTGGTGTATGTCTCTGTTCTTGTGCCAATGTCATGCTATTTTGGTTATTATGGCAATGTAGTATAGCTGGTAAATTGATGCTTACTAATTTGTTCTTTTTGTTTAAGGTTGCTTTGGCTATTTGGGGTCTTCTCTGGCTCCATATGAAGTGTAGAATTATTTTTTCTAGATCTGAAAGAAATTATGGTGATATTTTAATAGGGATTGCATTGAATCTGTAGATCAGTTTGGGTAATCATCAGGGAAATGTAAATCAAAACACAATGAGATATCACTTAATTCTAGTGAGAATGGCTTTTATCAAAAAGTCCCAAAACAACAAATGTTGGCATGGATGTGGAGAGTTAAGAACACTCATACACTGTTGGTGGGACTGCAAACTAATACTACCTCTATGGAAAGTAGTATGGAAATGCCTCAAAGAACTAAAAGTAGAACTATCATTTGATCTAGCAATCTCACTATTGGATATTTACCCAAAGGAAAAAAAGACATTCTATAAGAAAGACATCTGCACTAGAAGGTTTATAGCAGCACAATTCACAATTGCAAAGACGTGGAATCAACTCAACTGCCCATCAATCCATGAGTGGATTAATAAGATGTGGTATATGTATACCATGGAGTATTACTCAGCCATAAAACATGTTAAACTAACGCCTCTTGTATTATCCTGGATGGAGCTGGAGATCATTCTTTGAAGTGAAGTATGACAAGAATGGAAAGACAAACACCACATGTACTCACTCACTGTTAAATTGGTGCTAATCGATTAAAACTTGTGTGTATATATGGAAGTATCATTCATCGGGTGTCCTGCAGGTGGCATGGGGGAGGACGGGATAGGTAAATTCACACCTAACTGGTGCGGTACATGCTGTCTGGGGGATGGGCTTGCTTGTAGCTCTGACTTGGGTGGTGCAAAGGCAATTTATGCAACCAGAGTGTTTGTACTCCTGTAATATTCTGAAATTTAAAAAAATAAAATAAAATAAATCTCCAATGAACACATGGCAAACCATCAATTTCACTAATAATAAAAGAAGATAATTTTAAAAGGAGATATAATTTTAATCATGAGATTGACAGAGATAAATAAATTATTAAATACAATATTGATGAGAATATAGAACATTCTTACATATCCCTATGTTAGGTATAAATTCATACTGCTCACCTGGAGAACAATTTGGTAACTTTTAACATATATTTAGACACTTTGGCTCAAGTTATTCAACTTCTAGGAATTTAATGCAAAGAAATAATTGTGAAAGTACACAGGCATAAAGAGACTAAGAGATTCAAAAAAGACATTTTTCAAAATACAAAAACAATACCCCCATAATATGCTGAAATAATAAATAAATAAATTGATAAAATATATAATATGCCCAAATGCAGAAAATTTGCTGAATTATGACAAAAACATATGGTAAAATATAAGTGCTCATCAAAAGTGATAATTTAGTCACATATTTATTGACATAGAATAATATTTATATATTATTAAAGGAAAATGGAAATTCATAGAGCTATATACTATTTTTTTAAAGTATATATATATGTATACATGATATATCATGTCATAAGAATTGAAAGAAGCAAGGAAAACACTGTTTTCAGGCTCTAAGCCACTTGGCAAATATCCAAGTGTCTCAGTTTCTGCTTACAGAGCATGCTAACAGTTTTATTATTAACTTTTTTACTACAAAGAAAAGTGCACCTGTTCATCCCTCTTAATTCTGATGAATTAGTTGCTGACCTAAGGGATGTTAATCCCTGCGTTAAAATTAAGGCTCTAGAGAACTGGCATCTCTTGTATGTGAGAATGGCAAACCTTTTGTACATTATCCCATCAGCTCTGACAGGCTCTGTTAAGTCTCAGACTTAAGTCTTTCCAAGTCAGCTAAGAGGATTAAAATATGGATACAGAAACATTAACACCCTGCCCTGAGTTTAAATATCCATGCTGCACCGAGAAACATTGGCTCATTTGCAGGTGCTCATTGCTGCCATTTACTTTTTCAGACCAGAAGCAAACAGAAAGTCTAACTCCACAAACAACTGCCTCGCTTCCCTTTAAGGCTGCAACTAAAATCATGAGGCCAATTGGCTTAGAAATGTGGAAATGGAAAACGCTCCTCATATGTATTTTTTGTATCATCTTCCTTTAAAGGAAAGATGATGAGAAAACCTCTCTGTTTATATATCCTCTCCTACGTCCTAATACCCATAACATTCTGAGCTTCCTTTTCCTTGACTCAAATTTCCACTCCATTCCTTCTTCCAAACCCTTGATTTTACTCCCTTGACCTTTGAATTCATGGAAAAAAAAATCCTATGTTCACCATCTTCACCAAACATTTTCTTCTTCTCCTTGTATCTACAGGAACTTTTCTCTGCCCCAGCACAACTGCAATAGAAACAGACATGCAGCATCAGGTTCTTTCAAGGAAGAACTTACTGACCAGCTAAAGGGAGAGTGGTGAGCAAAAGCCTACAGCTGCCAGCTCCTTCCCAATGGGCCATAGCTGAAGAGCGCTTCCTCCTCTGAAGTCATGCCTTTCTCAGGGGCAGGCTGCAGCTGGTGACTGAGTGAGGTAAGAGTACAAAGGCCAGCTATTTTGGTGCAAATATGAGACACTCTGATGGGCTATATTCACTCAAGAGCTCTTTGCAGGGCTGATAAGGTTTTGTCAGATCTGGACTGTGGTTTGACTTCTTCCTCTGCCAAATTCAGCTTCTTCTCTCTTCCCTTCACAGGTTTTAATACTAATAAACGACTTACTGTTTGAACTCCATCTCAGTGCCTGCTTCTAGAGACCCCTGCAGTCACTAGTACTAGTCGTGGTCCAAGAGTGATAAATAAGATGGGATTTAGGAGCTGATCATTCATCCCCTGTCTGATAGTGAGGAGCCTATTACTGAAGGTAGATGGAACACAGACAGCCCCTGGCACAAAGTGGCTATATGATTATTAAAACTTCCACTGGTGGAGGAGGGGGCAAGATGGTGGACTAGAAGTAACCTGAGCATGCCACCTCAAGGAGAGGATCAAAAGTTGCAGGTGGATGCCTATCTACCGATGGCTCTTCTTGTAAATAACATTGTAAAACTCTGAAGAATTGACAGGGGACAATCAGAGTGAAGGAGAAGGTGATGGGGCAATCATTTGGCAAGATTGAAGGGAACCTTGAGGAGGCATCCACATATGGGGAAGGACAGGAGGAGAGAGCCCTGGGACTCCACGCTTAACTCGCAGGCACTGCAGCCTGAGCTATGAGGGGTCCCCACCACCATGGCAGACCTCTGAACTGATTGGGGAGCTGCTAGAAGTCTGTGCTAGAAGTCTGCTAGAGACATTGTACTAGACAGCAGGCACAGCAGAGATCTGGTGGCTACCAATCCCGGGTTACTGCAACTGACATCATCCTGATCTCTCAGCTATGGGCGCCAGGTCTGCACAGGGCTTGAATTTGCAATAGCAGAATTTGCATCATCCTGCTGGGCCAGGGAGGGAGCAGGAAGAGTAGATGCTTCCTGTGCCATGCCCCATGACTGGGAGCCTAGCACCCCCTCCCACTCAATATGGGATCTGAGCAGACGGGGTGCCTCAGGTGCCACTGGCACCACCTGAGAAACCTTGCAGTGACTGCCTCAGCAAGACCTTGGTGGGGGGAGAACATCAGCTGCCCAAGGGGCCTCGCCTGCAGCCCCACCCTCACAGGCACAGCTCCACCACCTGTACTACCGGAGCCTCCACTAACGCATGTGGCCCTGCCTTTGTGATCCCCACACTGCTGGAGCCACTCTACTCCCACATGGATCCATCTCTGCAGTTCCTGCACTGTGGTCTGACCACGTGGCCGCACCCGTGTCACATCTGCCCTTCCTCCAGGCCACAGCTCTGGCTCTGAGACTCCTGCTGTGCCCAGGCCCTCAGTTCTGCCCCCAATACTTAACTATAACTGATGGGACTGTGGCTTCACCTCCTGAGGCTCTAGTGCTGCCCTAGGGGACCCAAGGCTCTGACGCTGTGGCTCTAGTGCTCCCTCTGGGCCCACAATTCCACCCCTGAGATTCCAGCACTGCTGGGCCCATAGAACTGCCCTGAGGTCCAACACCCTGCCAGAGACACCCCAGTCTTGAGCCAACATTACACCTAGACAGTTCAAGCAAACACCCACAGTCTGGACACCCACAACCACTGCTTAGATAGCCTTGCCCAGCTGTCTTTGTCACCTCCACAGGGAGACCTTAGGCAGAGCAATCTCCCATAATGCCAGCTTGCATGGAGAGAATCTCACCCAGCCCCCAATTTGAGCTTCCATCAAAGATCTGGGGAACAACCTACTACCCCACAAAAAATCATCAAGCACCAGCTTGAACTGTGACAATCACAGGGGAACAAGACAAAACAGAAGAGCTGCATCACAGGCTTTTAGTCCACCCTCCCTCCCCTGCCAAGTCAACATTCCAGAGGACACAACAGTGCCATCTTGGGACCTTCCCTTCTCACTAAGTAGGAGAGTTCCCTGCAAAAGAGAACAGGTGCCCTGCAAACCTATCAGCCCTGAACTGAAAGAAGAAGATTCAGATGAGAAGAAACTAGCAAAAGAACTCTGGCAACATGAAAAAACAAAACAGTTTGATGCCCCTGAGGGATCACAATGGATCTATGCTAGTGGACTCTAACCAAAAGAAAATTGTCAAAATTTCAGAAATGGAAATCAGAATATGGATGGCAAATAAGATGAATGGAATTGAAGAGAAAGTTGAAAATCAACAAAGAGAAGCTAAAAGAAATTCCATAAAATCAATGAAAAAAATTGAAAAGTCACTAAAGAGCTAGATAATATAAAAAAGGATATAATAAATCTTAGTGAAATGAAAGAGTCATTTAGAGAATTTAAAAATACAGCAGAAAGATTAAATATCAGGTTAAACCAAGCAGAAGAAAGAATCTCAGAGCTTGAAGACAAGGCTCTCAAGCTAACCCAGTCATTCAATGATGGAGAAAAGAGAATAAAGAAGACTGAAGAATCACTCGGACAAATATGGGAGTATGAGAAGCAAACTAATATACAAATTACAGGCTTCTATAACAGAGAAGAAGAAAGAGCAAAAAGCATGGAAAATGCATCTGAGGGAATTATTAAGAAAAAACTTCACTGATATCATCAGAGATCTAAACATCCAGATACAAGATGGCCATTGAACACTGGCAAGATTCATAGCAAAGATTCATGATAACCCCAAGACACAGAGTCATTAACTTCACCAAAGTCAAAATGAAGGAAAAAATTCTGCAAGCAACAAGATAAAAGCAACAACCAAATTATAAAGAAAAACCCATCAGACTAATGGCAGACTTCTCAGTGAAGACCTTATAATCCAGGAGGGTTTGCGGTCCTACCTTCAGCCAAGAACAACTTAAACAGAACCACTGCCAACAAAGAATCTTGTATCCTGCAAAACTAAGTTTCATAAATGATGGACAAATAAAGAATTTCCAGACAAACAAATGCTAAAGAAATTTGTCACAATTAGGCCTCCCCTACAGGAAATATTTAGAACTGTACTATGCATGGATCAGTATAATAAATCACCAAAAGCTAAAGTTCCCAGATCCTATAAAACAATAGTAATAGGGAAAACAAAGCAATAAGGTACTGCCCAACATTATGAACAGAACACCATCCCACATATCAATACTAGCACTCAACATAAATAATCTGAATGCCCCATTCAAAAGGCACACCCTAGCTGAAATGGATGAAAAAACATACCCCAAGTATATATATGCTGTCTCTAGTAAACACATCTAACTCACAGGGACTCACACAGACTCAAGGTGAAGGGGGAGGGGAAAAATTATTCCATACACTGGAAAACAAAAGAGAGCAGATATAGCCATTCTCATATCAGATAAAACAGACTTTAAATCAACAACTGTAAAGAAAGACAAAGAAGGTCATCATGTAATGGTAAAGGGAGAAATTACACAAGAAGACATAACAATCCTAAGTATATATGTACCAAACATAGAAGCTTCCACATTCATAAAGCAAATTATACTAGATTCAAGCAAAGAGATAATAGAAGCATCATGATTGCCAGGAACTTCAGCACCCCACTGACAGAGCTGAACAGATCATTGAAGCAGAAAATCAATAAAGAAACACTGGACTTAAATGAGACTCTAGAACAAATGTGCCTAACAGACATTTACAGAACATTCTACTTAAAAACTACTGAATATACATTCTTCTCAGCAGCGCATGGGACATTCTACAAAGCTGATCATATGTTAGGCCACAAAACATGTCTTAACAAATTACAAAGAATTGAAATTATTCCTTGTATCTTCTCAGACCACAGTGGAATAAAATGAGAAATCAATCCCAAGGGAAACACTCAAATCTACACAAAGTCATGGAAATTAAACCATATGATACTGAACAATCCTTGGAGCAATGATGAATTTAAGATGGAAATGCAAAAATTCCTTGGACTGAATGACAAAGGAGACACAAACTATCAAAATCTATAGGATACAGAAAAAGCAGACCTCAGGGCAAAATTCATAGCCTTAAATGCCTACATCAAAAAGATAGAAACATCACAAATTAACAACCTAATGTCACATCTCAAGGAACTAGAAAAGGAAGAGCAAACCAAATCCAAAGCCAGCAGAAGAAATAACAGGAAAAAAAGAAAACAAGTAAACAAACAAAAACCCACAATACAATGGATTAACAAAACAACAAGTTGGTTCTTTGAAAAGATAAGCAAAATCACTAGACCTCTTGCAAGATTAAATAGAAATAGAAGAGAAAGCTCAATAAGAAATGAAAAAGAAGATACTACTGATACCATAAATGAAAACTGATACCACAGAAATACAAAATTTGTTCATAAGTACTACAAAAATCTCTATGCATATAAACTAGTAATCACAATAGAAATAGACAAATTACTGGAGGCATACAACCCCCCAACCCTCAATCAGGAAGAAATAGAAATCCTGAACAGATCAATAATGAGCAGCAAGATTAAAATAGTAATTAAAAAACTCCCAACAAGAACAACAAAAAGCTCTGGGTCAGATCAATTCACAACCGAATTCTACCAGACCTACAAAAAGAAAACCCCAAAAAAACCCCAAAAACTGGTATTCATACTACAGAAATTATTCCATAATATTGAGAAGGAGAGAATCCTTCTAAACTCATTCTAGGAAGCTAGTATCATCTTGATACCAATGCCAGGAAAGGACACAACAACAACAAAAAAGAAAACTACAGACCAATGTACCTTATGAATATGGATGTAAAAATCAAAAATCAAAAATAAAAAAATACTAGCAAACTGAATTCAACAGTACCTTATAATTAATTCACCATAACCAAGTGGGCTTCATCCCAGGGATGCAAGAGTGGTTCAACATATGTAAGCAAAATATGTGATTCATCACATAAACAAAAGCAAAAACAAATATCATATGATCATCTAAATAGATGCAGGAAAATAATTTTACAAAATCCACCACTCTTTCATGATAAAAACCCTCAAAAAACTAGGCATAGAAGGAACATACCTTATAATTATAAAAGCCATATATGACAAACCCACAGGCAACATCATACTGAATGTGGAAAAGTTGAAAGTATTCCCCCTAAGAACTAGAACAAGACAAGCATGCCTACTGCCACCACTTCTATTCAACATAGTACTGGAAGTCTTGTCCAGAACAATCAGGCAAGAGAAAGGAGTAAAGGGCATCAAAATCAGGAAAGAGGAGGTCAAACTATTGCTTGTTGCTGACAATATAATCTTGTATCTAGAAAATCCCAAAGACTCCACCAAAAGACTTCTAGAATTGATAAATAAATTCAGCAAAGTCTCAGTTTACAAAACCAATGTACACAAATCAGTAGCATTTTCTATATACTAATAACAGTCAAGCTGAGAGTCAAATCAAAGAATCAATATCATTCACAGTAGCTACATAGAAAATAAATATTAATACTTAGGAATATACATAACCAAGGAGATGAGAGATTTCTACAAAAAGTACTATGAAACACTGAGGAAAGAAATCACAGATAATACAAACAAATGGAAAAATATCTCATGCTCATGGACTGGTAAAATCAACATTATTATAATGTCTGTACTGTCCAAAGTGATTTACAGATTCAGCACAATCCCCATCAAAATACCAGCATCATATTTTTCAGAATGAGAAAAAATATTATATGCTTCATTCGGAATCAAAAAAGAGAATGAATAATCAAAGCAATTGTAAGTAAAAAGAACAAATCTGGAGGCATCACATTACCTGACTCCAAATTATACTACCTGGCTACATCAACCAAAACAGCATGGTACTTGTATAAAAGTAGAGACATAGACCAATGGAGAAGATTAGAGAACCCAGTATAAAATCATCTACCTACCACCAACTGATCTTCAAAAAAGTAGACAACAACATACACTGGGGAAAGGAAGACCTATTAAATACATGGTGCTGGGAAAACTGGATAGATACATGCAGAAGAATGAAACAGGACTGCTATCTCTCACCACATGCAAAAATGAATTCAAGAGGGATAAAAGATTTAAATGTAAGGCATGAAACAATAAAAATTCTAGAAGAAAATATAGAAAAATCTCTTCTAGACATCGGCCTAGGCAAAGAACTTATAATTAAGATCCCAAAGACAATTACGGCAACAACAAAAATAAATAAATGGGACTTGATTAAAAAGCTTCCGCATAACTAAGGAACAAAGTAAATAGACAAGCTACAGAATGAGAGAAAATATTCACAAACTATACATTTGATAAAGTACTAATATCCAGAATCTACAAAGAATTCAAATAAATCATCAAGGAAAAAAAAAACAACCCCATTAAAAAGTGGGCAAAAGACATGAACAGAAGTTTTTCAAAAGAAGATAGACAAATGACCAACAAACACAAAAAATGCTCAACAGCACTAGTCATCAGGGAAATGCAAATTAAAACCACAATAAGATTTCAACTTACCCCTGTCAGAATGGCCATTATTAAGAAGTGAAAAAACAATAGATGCTGGTATGAATACAGAAAAAAAGGTATGCTTACACACTGTTGGTGGCACTGAAAATTAGTACAGCCACTCAGGGAAACAATATGGAGATTCCTCAAAGAAATAAATACACTAGCACCTCTTGTATTTTCCTGATTGGAGCTAGAGCCCATTCTTTAAAGCAAAGTATCACAAGCTTGGAAAAACAAGCACCACATGTACTCACCATCAAATTGGTACTAACTGATTAACACTTAGTTGCACATATGGAAGTAATATGCATTGGGTGCGAGGCAGGTGGGAGGGGGCTGGAGTGGATGAGTAAGTTCATAACCAATGGGTGCAGAGCGCACTGTCTTGGGGATGGGCACACTTGTAGCTCTGGCTTGGGTGATGCAAAGACAATATATGTAACCAAAATGTTTGTACCCCCATAATATTCTGAAATTGAAAAAAAGAAAAAAAACACCCCAAAACAAAAACAAAACCACTAATTTCCAGAAATGACATTTTAGAATATACTAATGCAGCAAAGATTTGCATGAAATTAAAATTAAGGCTTTTTCTGCATTAAAAAAAAAGAAGAAAATACAGACTTGCCATTTGACCCAGCAATCTCACTACTGGGTATCTACCCAAAGAAAAATAAGTCATTTTATCAAAAGGACACCTTCACTGAAATGTTTATTGCAGCACAATTTACAATTGTATAGATGTGAAATCAACCTAAGTGCTCATCAATTCATGGCTGGATTAACAACAACAGCAACAATATATATATATATATAATGGAGTACTACTCAGCCATAAAAAGGAATGAAAGAATGTCTTTTGCAGCAATTTGGATGGAACTGGAGACCATTATCCCAAGTGAAGTATCTCAGAAATGAAAAAAACAATGCCCTGTGTACTCTCTAACAAAATAGAACTCATCAATGGGCACACACAGGCACAAAGAGAAGTAAAGGTCCTTGTAAATCAAGAAGCAGGAAGCAGGGAGAAGGGGAAGGGTAAAAACCTATCTATCAGGTACAATGAACACTATTTGGGTGATGGGCACACTAATAGCTCTGACTTAAGCATCATTAAAGCTATCCATGTAAAACAAATTTGTACCCCCTTAATATTTTAAAATTAAAAACACTAACAACAACAACAAAAAAAAATCTTTCACAGGGAAGAGCAGTGAGTCTGGTTAGAATATGTATAGGGCTCATGGGCGGTAATGAATGCCTGGCCAGTTGTTCAGGAACATGAATGGAAAAAGTCTAGACAATCAGGACAAAGAGGTTGGGATTGAGGCAAGTGGATGGATATACAGGAGTCAGCATGAAATGTGAAGATCTTTGTAGGACATATTAACACCCAATGGAGAGCATCCACCGTGGAAGAAGCAATAAACAAGCAAGTAGACAAGATGACCTGATTGGTTGACATTATAGCTAATGTCATCAGTGCTGGCAGTACACATCAACAAGGTGGGCACAGTGGCAGAACAGAAGACTATGCACAGGCCCAAAAGCATGGACTGCAACCTATTGCCATGGCTGAATGTCCAATCTGCAAGTAACAGAGACCAATGCTGAGTGCCTGATATGGACAATTCCTCAAAAAGAATAACTGGTCACTTGGTAGCAAGTGGACTACATTGGGTTGCTACCATCCTGGAAGAGTCAGCTCTTTGTCCTCAGGGGGATATTTATTCTACCTATTTTTGGACTTTTCTCACTGCAGGGACCCAACCAGCACTACTAAGTGTTTGATCCACTGGCATAATAGTTCTCATAACAGCATTGTCAGGCCAGGAAACTCACTTTAAACAACATAGATGTGGGAATGGGCACATGACATATCACGCACTGTTCATATCACATACAGTACCACTCAGCATCTGCTAGCCAGATAGAGCAAGGGAAGGCCTGGCTGAAAGCACAGTTGAAGTGCCAGTTTACAGGTAAGTCTCTGCAAAAATGGAGAGCAATTTTCCAGGGTGTAATATATGCATTAAATCAAAGACATTTATATGGTGCTATGAGCTCACTAAGAAGGGCACATTGGTCTGAGAACCAAGGGATAGAAATAAAAGTGGACTTGCTTATAATTACTTCCAAAGACACTGAAGGATTTCGTGCTTCCTGGTCCTGCAAGTTTGAGCTCTGCATGGTTAGAGTTCCTCATCTGCAAAGGGGACATACTTTTGCCGGAAGGCACAGCAATCATCCCATAAAATTGTCAGCTACAATTGCTCCCTGAACACATTAATTTTTAATGTAAATAGACAAATATAGAGCATCTGATCTGAGAAGGGCATAATGACCAGGAGGCCAGGCCCCTGAGATTGGGTTATGCCACCAAGTAAGCTATTGAGGCCAGCAAGGACAAGCTGAGGGTGAGGAAAATCTAAAATGAGTAATAGAAGAGTGAGACAATGAGTATTAATTGCAGCCCTGAGATCCAATGTAGCAGCTGGGACTGCAGTTGGCCCCACTAATCTCCCTCCTCTATGTTTCCTCCAGGGAGAGATGTCCACTGAACTTCTGTGGAGAAGTAGATTTGAGCGACACAAGGATCAACTGTGGTAGACACAGATGTGCTGCCCAGATTCCCCTTTAAGGAAGTTCTTATTGTTCTGCCAAAGAGAGTGTGGGCAGTAGATAGTCTCCAACTATAGTTCCTTTGGAGTCATCCCTGGCTGAAGAGGGTTGCCTTGCCTAGGTCATGTCTTCTCTAGAACCTCTCACATTCAGGGATTGAGTGAGGTTGCGTATGAAGGCCTTGCCATCTCAGGGCATACTCCAATGGGCAGTAGTAGTAGTCATTCCAGAGTTCCTCACCAGACTGGCAGAGGCTTTGCTGGTCCTACACTGGAGTTCAACTTCACTGCCCAAACTCACGTCCTCCCCCTTCTTTTCACCGGCCTTGACCTCTAACACAATCTTGCACCCTAAACTCCATCTCAATGTGTGGTTCATTATTAGGACATCCATTTGGAGGCTCTCTATTCTCTCTGAGTGCAATTCTCTCTGGGTGCAATCTGCACCATGTATTAGTGTCTTGGTTGATTTTGTAACAAGGTAATTTTATTGGTCAAAATCTGGGAGAGTTATCTATGAACATCATTATACTCAGAATGAAAGAAGTATACTTTCCAAGGAGATAATGCAGCTGGGAAAATGATTAGGTTTCAGGGCATTAGGAGCTTCATTACACTATTGTATCTGTGCTTGCTGTCGAAAATGCAGAAATGAATGAAGGTCTCTGCCTGGTAGCCAGGGAGAAAGAGGATTGCTTACTAGTTCATATGAGAGTGAAAATTAAGGCTGGGTGGTGTAGTACCTAAAGACAATTATTTTTTTCTGTGTAGTATGTTGCCTTGAATACTGACATTATTCCTCAAGGATTCTAGAATTAATGTGTGCTTCCTTTAAATGTGACTGCATTTGAAGACTGGATATTGAGGGAGCCTAGTTTCACTCAGATTATCCCTTAATGAATTACCACCCAAGATCTGAGACCTGCTGCAGTTAAGCACTCAGCTATATCTCAGATTAAAATATTCATTTTAGGTTGGATCCAGGAGTAAATTTTCACCATGATTATCAAATTGGTAGGAAAATTGTGTAAATAACTCTTGTCAAGTAGACCCAAAGCACTATGCTTCATGGAATACACAGAAAATAACTGTGGAGGTTTTGCCACAATCTAAGTTACAATTTCATAATGCCTAGATATAAACTGGTTGTTACAATGGAAACACTAGACGTATAACATTTTAAGGATATGCCAAATTGAGGAAGTATTAAAAATTTCCTCATTACATCATCATCTAAAAATTTACAGTCTAACTGCAACAGCCTCACAAATTCCTAAGAAATTATTATTTTTCTAGAGGGAGAAAGAGTAGATGGCAGATGTGCTGACATGTTTATCTTTCTCAATCAAGAGTCAAAATGCACTGGAGTTTTGATTGCTGCTTTAGGATTTTCAATTACGCAAGATTTGGAACAAGTACTATTTCTCTAAAATTGAAAAAATATATGGAAAGTACTGTGCCAGGGTGGAGGAGTCATGACTCTAAACCATGACTGTAGCATGCTGCTAAAATGCCATAGGGGTGCAAGTCCTCAGCCCTGGATGCCCTGTTTGTTATTACCTAAAGGGCTAGTTCTGCAGGCTTTCTTGGTAGCAAATCACTGACTTTATACAGAGAAGCACTTGTATATCTGGCCACTCTGGGAAGCCAGATGCCACTCCTCCATGGGCTTTATCTGAATTGGAAGGTGGTAGAAAGAGGTAGCATCTCCGTGGGTCTAGTTAGGTACGACTTGGATGTCAAAGCCACCATGGCTCCCACATTGGTGGACAAAGTTGTGCTAAATCCTGACCTCACCTAGAAAGGCTGAGACAGGCGGCAGCAGTAGTAGATGAGGCAAATAGGAAGGCAGCTACAGTTCTCTACCAAGCAAGTGGCTAGGACTTAGGGAACAGTGGAGCAGGCAAATCTGGAGAGATGCAAAAACCAGATCTACAGCATCCTCTTTTGTTCATCCCCACCATTCAGTTGAGTCTGATATAACATACAACTTCACCTAGTGGTGCTATGAACAGAAACAGAAGACAGGGGTGTTAAGAGACGGGAAGCTTACCCCATGATCACCCTGTTCTACTCAAGCAGCAGTGTACAAATAGCTGCGGCTAGGAGCTCTGCTATCCATTAATTTTGGACAAGATCAGAAGTAAAATCAACAGTGGTCTGGTCCCACAAGAATGGGAGTGGGATGGATGGAACAAATAATTCAGAAGAATAGTAATCAAGAATGGATTTAGACAACGTCCTACCTTCTTCCCAAATGTTAGAGGATTCTTTGGGGGTGGGAGGCAGGGCTCATTCTTGGCTTACAATTAAGATGAATAAGAATAACAGAATCAACAACCTCATCTACACTCGGAGTTTCCAAAGGGATGAACATGGCACCATTTTTTTTTTAAACCAATCCTCTGCATGTCATGGGGAATCTCCTGCTCATGTGTCTGCACATTGCTTCTAGTCCTAACTTTATTTTTTTCTCTCTGAACCTTTCTGCTTCTCCATAGCTGAGAGAGTCTTTTGTAGGGAAACAGAGGAAGCGAAAGAAAAGACTCTCCAGTTCACACTCCATTCGATACTGTCATTTGAACGTGTCAGCTAAGTATATGGCACATTGGTTCTCCCTGGTGGACTGTCTGTGTCTACAGCAGTGGATGATCATCCATTTTCCTGCCAGATGAGTAGCACAGCAGCTGCCTCAGGTCAAGTAGGAACCAGCACATCAGTCTATAACCTGAAACATGGCCACAGTACAAGCCTTAATCCAACCACCTTTTCTTCATTCTACCTTGTTATTTCTCCCCTTCCAGTCCCACAATTTCTACATGTACGACTGAAATTTAAAATGAAAAACAGAGCTTATTTTTTTCTATTGATTCCAACTTTCTAATGCTGATAGAGCATCTTGGATATTTTTAAAACCATAAATCATATTGCCTAGCTCATTTAGCTTTGTGTCTTCCCGCAAATCTGAACCTAGAGACAGGCATTCTCTTTTAAAGACTTCTAAGAACCCTGCCTAGAGGAAGTGAGATGCTCCAGATGACCTCTGAAAGTCCCTGCCAGGCTTATGTTTTGAATTTTCCATAACATTTCATTATGTAAAACAGACCCATTAGCTGTGTTTACTCAGGCCCATGGAAGAAGATTGAGACAATTACCTAAAAATCCACTGTGACTTTTTAGTAAATGTTATTAAAGAAAAAGTGGGAAATGGGGCTTGAATTATCCAGGGTGTTTATTCCCATTGATCAAAGTCACCAAATAATTACCTCATTTCACTTTGCCTGATTAGTCATAAGTCCATGACAGATTTTGTTTTAGAACATCCTGAAAGGAAAATATGGTAAAACTGTATAGTAAAACTGACATAGCAAGAAGTTGACTATTCAGGTTTTCTTATTTAAGTGAAAGAACATCTCCATAAAATCAGAATTGTTTAAAGTTTCCATAAGATTAATGAAGATAAAGGAACTAATCTGTATTCAGCAAATATTGGCAAACAGATCATGGTTGAAATGTAACATTTTTACCAAAAGCTTATAAACTTTATACCATAAAATAATAAAATGGCTTCTGTTAGTTTTTATTCAGCATCATATTCATAATGTTGAGCTTTATTAAAGATCATGAACAAGGGATAAACAGTATATGAGATATTCTCTAGAGGGTGCTATAATGATCAGGAAAAAAGAGATATTTTAAAACATTACTTAGATTAAAAACTTACATGTGAATTTAAAATTCACCTAGGGAAATACAAGCTAGTTCTCATGATGAGAATAAAGAAAATAAATACTGTACTAAAAAAAAAATTAGACTATAATGGTTCAAGACAATGATTTAAAATGAAACCTGACTTTTTTGTCCATGGCTGATGGAAAAGTATCAAGTCACAAACACTGCTCATCATGATTTTCTATATATGGTACTGGTGAGGATATTTACTTTCAGCCAAAGATCAGGAAACATTCCAAGGCAATGAGATCTCTTAATCTGTGAAACACTATCTCAGGGGAAATTGTAGCAACCTCTTCATTGGTCACTCACTGTTTGCTTAAAGAGTAGATTGGACAAAACATGATAAGACATATCATGGGAAACAAATCCATTTTCAAGGGTGAGGTAAGAGCAGGAGATAAAAAAGGAAACAACTTCTGCTCAGTGACTACTCTGTGAGCAAGGCATTTTTACACACATATTTAATATCACAGCTACTCTGGGAAGGAATATTATAAACATTTTACAGATGAGAAACTGAAGCTGACAGTGGCTTTCTAGAGTCATAAGACATAAGTGACAGAGCTAGGGATGTGTGCTCAGGTCTGTCTCACGCCTGGGATCATGCTTTTCTGTTCTGCAGAAGAAGGTAAGTTAAAGTGACTATCACAAAAAAGACAAGTGCAGCAATATTTAAATCTCTAGTTGATGAGGCAGACAGCTTTTTTCTATCTTTGCCTTGTGTCATTACACTGTATGTTCAGACATAAACCAGGATAGGAAAAATGGGCTTACAAAAGCAAAACATTATCTTCTCATCATTATGTTTGCAAATTAGGAGATTAATGACAACTATTAAGAGTCCAGTTGCAATGAAGTTATAGGAATTAAAGCCAGATTACTGGGGTCTTAATAATGAGTGACAGAAAACCAAGACAACTATCCTTGACAACTCATCCAGTCTACACACTGTTGTCAGAGTTCTCCCTATTTCAGTACCAGCAGGAAATGCAGATAACACTTTCAAGAAGAAGAGAAAAGAGAAGGTGCTATAAGAGGAAACAAAGATCATGGAGAGAAGTATTTTTTTTACAGCAAAGTAAGATTTCAATATGTTTGTAGGTTGAGGAGAGGAATCAAAAGAAAAAAGAAATGAAAGATTCAAAGATGAGATTAGATAATAACAGTAATTAAAATTACTGAGACAAGATTTGAAAGAGTGGATATCAGAGAAGTAGAAATGATTAATTTTGGGGAAAGATGGCATAAGGAGAAGATGTGAGTAAACACAGAGCCATATTAGGCATTACAGTGGTTATCTTTGGAAATTAGAAATGTCAGTTGTGAATAAGGGGGCCGTGGTTGGGGATTTAAATAAAATCAAAACATTCAGGATGTGTAATGTGTACATGGGAAAAGGGACAAGGATGGCAACAAGGAATTGATTTGAATAAGAGGAAAAGAATTGTTGAGAATCCCCAGGGGATTTTAGATGTAACTAATTATCCTTCTTGTGTGATGTCTGCCACCAACCATCAGCACCTTGGAAGGAGAAAGAAAGTGGCTTGATATTCCCAGGTTGATGATTCAGAGGGTAGAGTAAGAGATGTGACCAAAACGGCAAGGGTGCAAATGAGAATAAGGTCAAGGAGCTCAGCCAGGGTGGAAAGAAAAGTGAATGTAATTGGGGAGGGTATACTTGAACATAAATGATTAGGTTCTGAAGGTTGACATGAAATGAAGATAAGCTCAGTGGAAGTAAAGTAATGGCAAAGGCAAAAACATAAAAGGCTGGGAGAATTTCAGGTATTATTAAAACTTCTTTAAAATTATTTTGGGATGATAATAAGTTCTAAGGTGTAGCCAAATAAATGGGTTGCCAGTATGGAGAAGAGGCAATGCCCACTAAAAGAGAGAAAGTCACAGGAATGAAAGAATCAGGTATTGAATGGACCACTTATTAGACATGGTGAGAGCTACCCAGAATCATGGAATAGAGAGGATCATGGTGATTTAGCTGTTAAAGTCCCTGAGAAATCAAAAGGAAGGTGGTACATAATTATTGTGATAAAGATGAGGATAGGAAATGGCAGTTGTCATCAAATGGTATGGATTTTCTAGAGAATAACCATGGATAGTAGCAGTTCCCGAAAGGTACTATAATCAAGTGGAGTCCAAGTACCAGTTTAATGGAAAGACTAGAAATATTACTTAAAGAAAAAATATGGGCTGAGATTAAAGAGATAATTGATTGCCAGGAAAATGGAGGTTTCCAAAAGTACTGGGAAAGACGGTTGAAGGGCTTAGTATGACAAACCACCAGAGAAGGAAAAAGATTGAGGCTAATTGCAATAAGGCTTTGGAAAAGCAGAGAGTTGTGGGGGTGGGACTATGCTATAGATTGGGATTACCAAGATGAAAAGGGATGCCAAGGGCCTACAGGTTAAAAGGTCATGATGGGGCAAAAGTTTTTTTATCCAGCCTCAAAACAGAAATCAACTAGTGTTAAATCATATTGTTGTACTTTACCTAATAATCTCTGATCTCTATTTTACAGTGGCAAAAAAATATGGCCATGAAGGGTTGGGAAAGATAAGAAATCATTCCTCAGTTTGTAGCCCCAGATACTATTTAGGTTAACCATCACTTACAAATACCCACAAAAGTCAGTATTTTAAAAACCTTTTGAACATATTTCTTTTCCAAATCCCCTCAAACATGAAACATACAAATACGCACCAACATGGCTTCCTTCTCTTAATGGGCCCAGCACGCTTCTGCTGCGCTACTCTGCTACCTGCTTTCTTCTCTTAATGATCATTGTCAAAACACCTGCCACTCTTCAACTCTAAAAATTTCAGTTCTCCTCCACCATTTGTGTTTTTTTTTTCTTCTATT
>VBSM01002616.1:40002177-40034797 GCA_008086735.1 Cheirogaleus medius
TATTCTGTCTTCCTTTGAAAAATTTCTGTTCATGTCCTTTGCCCACTTTTTGATGAGTAAGTATTTCTTGAGAAAACTACTACAGGCTGAACTTTAGCCATATGGGATAAATAGAGAAACAACAGCAAATGAACTGGCAACAGGCACTAAGGTTAAAAAAGATACAGCAATTGGGAGTAACAGAACATAACATAATGTTCATACCAAGACAATGTAGAAATGATGGCACTAATGGAAATTTGTGGGGGAAAAAGGAAGATCGAAGGTATAATAGGTTTGCTGATTACCTCATCTGTAATCTCTGGAGTCAAAGGATATCATTTACTGCTGGCAGATCAAATAATAGATGTTTAAGCATATTTAACAATACAAAGGTAAATATGAAGAAAGATAACACTATTGATTAACGTCAGTTGGTGGAGAACAGAGAGAGAGAGGTAGAAATATGTTAGTTTAATCCTTGATTATAGTAAAAACCTATAAGAAACTTACTAAAGAAACATTAGACTAGTGATTCTCAGAGTATTGATAGCTGGGTTGCAGAACAGTTTGAGGAAGTTTGTGAGGTCAAAATATTTTCATAATAATACAAAGATGTTATTTGCTCTTCTTACTGTGTGGACATTTGCACTGATACTGCCAAATAATATATAAAATTGCTTGCATTTTAGGAGAAATTAAAGCGGTGACACCTAATTGTAATAGTATTCCTTGCATTTTTCACTGCCATGCACTTTCAGTTAAAAACAAACTTCCAAATATACTTAAGTATGTCCTTATTGAAACTGTAAAAATTCTTAATCTTGTTATACCTCAGCCCTCGAGGGACATGTCTTTTTAAAAATTCTGTATAACACAGTGGATGTACACTGAACACTTCTACATTCCAAGAAGTAATGATTATTCCAAGGAAAAGCACTTGGACAATTGTTTCAGCTGTGAGTGGAACCAGATGCTTTTGTCATGAAACACCATCTTTACTTGAAAGAATAATTGACAGCCTATCATTAATCTGATTTTAGTATTTAAGAGACATGCTTTCAAAAATGAACAAAATTAGCCCATCAGTTCAAGGAAAACCACTGACAAGCAAAAATTAGGATTCTGGAAAAAAATGTATCTGCTACTTTGAGCTTCACAGTTTTCCAATACTCAAAAATTTTTCTGATGAGATCAGTGATGATGTCAATAAATGTGTCTCTTATATTTAATAAAATATGTCAATATTTGGAAGGTCTATATTATATTAGTCAGTGAATGAATATTTTTCAAATGACCAATGCGTGGTTTTATGAAAGCACACAGAAATAAAATATCCATTATAAGTGCAAAACAATGGATTTAAATGTAACAGAATACCAAAACTCCATTGATATGGTTTAAGGTTTCACATCAAGGGTAATATTTAAAAAAATACTACTTGCTGAGTTTTAGTGACATGTCAAAAAAAGATATTTATACTTACCTGAAAAATATGTTAAAATACCCTGTACTTTCCAGCTATATATCTATGTGAAACAAGATTTTCTACACACACTTCAACTGAAAAAATATACCATAACAGATTGTATTCAGAAGCCTGTATGAGATGCCAGCTGTGTTCTCTTAAATAAATAAGACATTGAAATTATTTGCAAATGTATAACAATGCCAATTTTCTCATGAGATATTTCTGCTTTGAAAAATGTTATGTTCTAAAATTATGATATGTATGTTGACATGTAATGGGTTCATTATTATTATTTTGAAATAAATTAATCAATATATATATATATTAAAATATCTCAGTTCTAATTTCTAATACAGAAGATATTGTTAGATATAGCCCAAATAAACATGAGCCCTTTGGAGTTCTCAATAATTTTTAAGATTGTGAACAAGTTCTAAGGCCAAAATGTTTGAGAGCCACAACACTAAACTAAGTGTGCTATAAAGATTGACAATTAAAAATCCATTCTTGGAAAAAAAATACTTTAAAATGCAGGATTAAGTGAGTTAAATCTATCTAAAACCCTGCATTATGTACTTGCTGAATATAGAATTCTGGGGAAAACAATATTTCACCCCCTCTGGTCTTCATGGTTTCTGATAAGAAATCTACCCTCACTGGAATTATTTTTTCCTTAGACAAAAAGTATCATTTGAGTATTTTCTAGATTTTTTCACTGTCCTTAGTTTTAAAAAGTTTGATTACAACATGTCTCGGTATGGATTTCTGTGAATTATCCAATTGGAATTCACATAGCTTCTTAATTGTGTAGGTTTATGTCTTTTGCCAAATTTGTGAAAATTTCAGTCATTATTTCTTAATTTTTTAGCAAGGCTTTCTTTCTTCTCTCATTCCAGGACTCCAATGACATGACTCTGTTATTATAGTCCCATAGATCTCTGAGGCTCTGCTTATTTTTTTTTTCCAGCCTATTTTTTTCTCTGTTGTTCAGATTGGACAATTTCTCTTGTTGTATCTCAGCTTCACACATTGTTTCTTCCCCCTCATTTCTGCTATCAAGCCCATCCACTGGGTTTTTCATTTTGTTAATTGTATTTTTCAGTTCTAAAATTTACATTTGATTTTTCTTTATTATTGCATTTTGTTGCTGAAATTTTCTGTTTCTTTGCTGAGACCACTTATTTTTTGTTTTAAGTATGTTTATAACAGAAGGTACGGCCTGAAAAAGGGAAAAAAATGTTTTACAAACCATTTCTTTAAAATGTCCACCACTCTTTTTTGAGAATTAAAACCTACATCCTTGCCCTCAGGCAAGTGGTCAGGTGGGGCAGGGCTATGTCTTTTGTTCTTTGTACACAGAAGATGTCTAAACAGAACTGTCCAGGCGGAGATCCGGGCAGAGTTCTAGGCAGAGGTCACAAGATTGTCTTCACCAGAGAATCATCAACTATACACAGCAATAGGATGAAGCTGAAAATCCTTTCTTTAAAAGCTCTGTCTTTCTGCTTATGGATAGGATGGGAGTTTTGATTCTCCCCATTTGCTGGCAAATTAATAAACTCCTCTTTCCTTTTCCTCAACCACTTGTGCTCATTCTTCTGATGCAGCCTCAGGGAAAGTGCTGAACTTTCATTAACAGAATCTGTCATCCCTGGGTAAACCCATTGGCATCCCTGTTGAATGGCACCCCACGACTGCTGTGGCTGGAAGTGGGAGGGAGCAGCCCCAGGTCAAACTGTGGGTCTTCACTTGTAGGAGCAACTTCTTTTCGAGGTGAGAGAGCAAGGGATGGCCCCAGCAGCTGATGGAGCCCATTTTAGCTCAGGGGATCTCCCATCTCTTTCTCCCCAAATTGGACACAGCTCTGACCAACGTGAAACTTTTTGGGAAAAAGGAAACAGATTTGAGAAGTGTCTCAACAGCCTCAGCCATTTGTTTGGTAAGTTCTCTGGAGTACATGCCGAGACCCTTGATTCCAACCATTTGGGGGAGGTTTTCAGACTTTCCTCTTGGATTTGTTTGGAGGCACCATTTGGGGAGGAAGTCATGAGTTTGAGTGGAACTAAGGAAACTGGTTTGGATTTGGAGCTCACTTGCCATTCCCAGAGAACCAGGGAGGATTGGGAGATGTTGGTTCTTATTTGAGAGAATTTGGTTCTCAGTTGTCCCCTTTAAGAAGATGTTGGTTCTCATTTGAGAGTTTGGTTCTCATTTGCATGGTTCCCACTCGGTAGACCTTGGCATTTTGTGTTGGGGATTTCCTATATTGTCTATGTTTGATGCTTGTGAGTTTTACTGCAACATTAGGAAGCTCCATCTGAAAGCCCATTAGGGAGAATCTTGGCTGAATGGCCAACTTATGGCTCTAAGTCTATGTCTAAATCACAGTGGTATTATTGTAATCCAATGTACATGCTGGAGTGTGAGGAGAAGTGGCTGTGGAATGAAATGTCAAATGGTCAGGTAAATGGGATGAGATCCCATGCTTACAATCTTTCATGCAATTGCATAATAAAGAGGCTGAAAGGCTAGGTGATAGAATCGGAGAGGGATTAATCAGGTTGGATCACAGGAACCCTTTACCTGCGCTGCCACTGCCAGCTCCCCACCCACTGGGAAAGGAGCTGTGGGCTTGGCCATGCTCAAGCTCACACTGCTGGGGCCCCACTTCCCCACCCACCATGGGCCTTTGTGATACTTTGTTCTAATTAAACAGTCAAATTCCCCTGGTCTGCACCAGTTTTGTGTCACCTGCTGGGCACTAACGTAGCCCTGGAGGCGGATCCAGGAGGTGAGTACCAGTGAGCTCAGCCTGTCACTGCACACTGAGGGGGAAAAAAGGGCCAGGGAGGGAGCATCTGCTGTTTGACTGCCCCTGCCCCAGGCACATGCGCAACACAGCAGGGAGATGCCAGGCCCACCATACCTGGGGCCATCCACAGGAAGATGCTGCAGGCTCAGCCACACTGGAGCTTGTGCTGATGGGGCCCCTGCCAGAGGGCTGCAGCCACCTGAGAAACAGCCCAGGGCAACCACCGCATGGTAACAGGGGCTGGGAGGGTGTGACTGGCTTCAGTTCCATGCCCACTAGTTTATGACTCAGGGGAGGGAATGAGCTCTCCTTCTACAAACTGGCAGGAAACTCAATTTGGCCAGAGGACACCCATACCTGGGGCAGGGCAAAGTCCAGGACTCAGATGATGAAGGAGGGGCATGGGCCCCCCACTAGTGGCTCCAATCCAAATATTCCCCAAAGGAGCCCCAGGTGAAATTGACAGTGGGGATGTGATTGGTGCCAAGCCACATAGCCAAAAGCAGTCTAGGGGGCCCCTTGCCACAGCTGCTGCCCAGACCCCTGACACCAGCTGAGCCCAGTGCTCTACAAGCCAGGCAGGGGTGGGTGGGCAAAGGGCCAGGCAAAGTTGAGGCAACTGTAGGCAAGAGGAGGAGGAGGAACTCGATGAATGGTACCCAGTCACATTTGAATGGCAGGATCCTAGGACTGGAGTAGCCAGGAAGTGCCGCTGGCCTCACTGCCTCCGAGCAGTAGCAGCTACTTGTGACTTGTTGCAAGAGGCTGAAAAATTCACTTTAGGACAACCTGTTCTAGTATATGCACCCCACCAGGTTCTGACTTTATTAGAACAGAAGAGGGGGTTATTGGCTGACCGCAGGAAGGCTGGGAAAATACCAGGCCATCCTTTTGGATAATCCAAACTTTAAATTAAAGACTGGGTCTACCCTCAATCCTGCCACCCTGTTACCAGCCAAAGAGAATGAGCCTTTGCAGCATGGCGGATTAGAGGCTCTAGAGACTGTCTACCCTAGCAGGACAAATCTGTCAGATTGGCCAATGCCAGAGCCAGGTTCGGATCTTTTTACTGGCAGAGCAGCTTTATGGACAGCGAAGGGCTGAGGATGCGGTGGTCACAGAACACACTGCGACCTGGGACTTCAGCCCAGGAAGCTGAGCTGATTGCTTTAACTGGCACTCTTCAGTTATCCAGAGGGACAAAAGGTAAATATTTATAGAGACTCTAAATATGCTTTTATGGTTGTGAATGCTCATGGTGCCCTTTGGAAGGAAAGGAACTCCTGAGGGCAGAAAATAAAGTCAGGGTAGTTGATAGCCCAATTATATTTAGATCCCCTTTAAAACCAAAGACTGGGGCTCTGACATTTGGGATGGCACAGCTAAATGGAGATAGAATTCTCACGGACTTGTTCTCCTGCCCAAGACCAGGAGTTCAGCCTCTTGTGGGGCACTTGCATGAATGCACACATTGGGAGC
Source organism: Cheirogaleus medius (assembly GCA_008086735.1). NCBI lineage: Eukaryota > Metazoa > Chordata > Mammalia > Primates > Cheirogaleidae > Cheirogaleus > Cheirogaleus medius. The sequence continues at coordinate 40,007,919 of VBSM01002616.1, forward strand.
ATGATGCTTGATGGATTTGGTGGGACCTCATTTGAGAGAACCCTGTTTACAGCAGGCTGTTTGTGTGCTCGAAACAGCCCAAAGACAGGGCAACCTGCTGCAGAGCAGCTACCCCTCCCTGCTACCCCTCCCGTAGCAGGGACAGCAGCAGGCTATAGACTGACAACTCTATTATCAACAGGACCCAGAGGAACCCTCCACAGAGCCCTGAGCATATTGCAAGACTGATAATGGACCCTTTTTGTATCAGAGGTAACCCAGCAAGTAATCAAAGCCCTAAATCCAGAATGGAAATTACATGCATCCTGGAATTGATGTACGAAACCCATCTAAGTTAGGATAAGGTGTTGCTGCTCGCCCCCCTTTGGATAAGGGTAGCCCCTAGAAGCAGGCTTAAATTAAGCCCCTAAGAAATAGTTTATGGGAGACCCTTCCTAGAACCCCAAGGTAAGTATGGTTATATAACCATGAACAAAAGAAAGCAGAGTAAAGCAATATGTCAAACGAGTGGGTCAGATATGAACCATTATGCATGAATTTGCCTCTTTCAGATCCCCATCCCACTTGGAAGCAGAAAAGTGGAAGGGACCCTATGAAAACAACTCACACCTCATTGAAATCATCAGAAGTAAAACCTTGGGCCCATAATACAAAGTAAAGAGGTGTCCCCTGGAAGAAGAGGACCCAAGCCCCCAATGGAAAAGCCAACCTTTAGGTGATCTAAGGTATCTGCTTAAGCTTTAGTTCTTTGTTCTGTCTACAGGATGGAGGAACCACTCCTTAGTGTGGATTTCCCTGGGCTATTGCCTTGTTCTGTGCAAGTATTCCTGCATATGACTTCTGGATTTGCAGAAGCTGGTCTCTCAGATCACCTACTAGGCGTGATTAATAGTTCCATACTCAGAAGTCCATGTTTCTTTCTTGCCCAGCCCTGTATCAGACATTGTATACAGAGTGACAGTAAGGACCCACAGTCCTACTGGTGTCTTAGATACCAAGTGGGGTAAAATCCCTCTTATCAAGTATCCTCCATTTCACCTCATTAATCTTCACGGTTGTAGTTGTTGCTTATGCCCTTTTTCACCTGGTAATCTGTTGCATTCTTTATTTTGGTAAATCTATTAATTATAAACTTTTCATCTAAAACATTGTCACAGTTCGGCAGGAAGTAGCTCAATGACTATGTCACTCCTCTCATAGATATGGAATGATAAAATTGACAGTGGGAAATATGTAACAAAGGGAGCAGCGTGTAAAAGGGTAAAAATATTATATGAGCTGTCTCTTTAAAACCTCCTCCACTCTTTTTGAGAATTAAAACCTGCATCCTTGCCTCAGGTCGGGAGGGGCAGAGCAGTGTCCTTTGTTGCTTGTACCACAGGAGATGGCTCAGCTATCTAGGCAGAGGTCTGGGTGGAGGTCATGAGATTGTTTTCCCCAGAGATGAGATGGATCCGAATCATCAACTACAGTTAAATAGCAATAGCCTAAAGCTGAAAAACCTCCCTGTAAAAGCTCTGTATTTCTGCTTATGGATAGGACGATAGCATTTTAAGACAGGAGTCTCCATCCTCCTCATTTACAAATGTGGCAAATTAATAAACTCCTCTTTCCTTTTCCTCAACCCTTGTCCTTGTTCCTTTCGGTAACATGTTCATAATTACTTTTTTGAAGTGATGTTTAATGGCTGCTTTAAAATGTTCATCAGATAATTCTAACATCCCTATCACCCCATTGATGGCATCTATTGATTGCCTTTTTCGTTTGAGTGAGATTTTCCTGGTTCTTGGTATGACAAGTGATTTTCTGTTGAAACCTAGACATTTTGGGTGTTATGGTATAAGACTGTGGATCTTATTTAAAGCTTCTATTTTAATAGACTTCCTCTGACAGAACTCAGACAGGCAAAGGGAAAAATCTGCTGCTGCTGCTGGGAGGTGAAAGTGCAGGTTCCACATTCAGGCTCTGTTGACACCTGAGAGGAAGGAGGGGCTCTTTGTTATGCTTGAGCCTCTGCTGACACCACCCTGGCTGGGAGGAGTAGAGAGGCCATATTGTCACTCCCTTCGTGACCTCCACTGACACCCCAGAGGAGGGGTGGGCTCCTTACACTGGCTGGTGGTAAAACTGCTCATTCTCTGCTGGGCCCTCTCTGACACCAGGGGTCATGGTGGAAAAAAGGAATAAGATCTAGTGTTCAGTAGCACAATAGGGTGACTATAGTTAACGATTTGTAGTATATCTCAAAATAACTAAAAGAATGAAAGTGGAATGTTCTTAGTTCAAAGAAATGTTAAATGCCTCAGGCGATGGATACTCCATATCCACATTTCAGGCTTGTATCATAATATCTCATATACCCATAAATACGTACAACTATTGTGTATCCATAACAGTTGAGAATAAAAACATTTTTAAAATGAGAGAAACCAACCAGGGATGCCTGAGTACTAATTTTACTCTTTATAGGATAAGAATATGGTCTTGGTGCTGGGTTGACTTGAAAACCAGGAGGCTCTCAATGTGTGCAAACATTTTCTTTAATGGAAATATTAAATCTACATAGTGTCTTAAAGTACATTTGGTACAATGTACATTATTTGTGTGATGGCTATGCTAAAAGCCTTGACTTCGCCACTATATAAATCATCTGTGTAAGAAAACACCACTGTACCCCATAAATCTATTGAAATAATAAGAATAATAAAAAAACATTTTAAGCTCTAGTGAAAGAGAACTGTGGTATAGCCATAAATTAAGCTTTTGAGATCCAGTGAACCCCTGCCTTATACATGGAATCTTCATAGCACTAGGAATACTTCTTAGCATTCCCACATGAGAGATTCTAGCAGGTCTCAAGAGGTTTCATCAAGGTGTGTTATCTTTGCACCTGCTCTGTGTGGCCACTGCATCCTAGCTGAATAGAAGAGAGAGAAGGCAGAGAAGAGAGAGAGAGAGAGAGAGAGAGAGAGAGAGAAGACTACTGCCTATTTTGGTGTACTCAACTACTTTGGATATACTCTACTACTCTGCCCAGTATGGAACATGGCAACTGTATTTCTTTAATGTTGTGACCTGCTTCTAGGCATGGTTTTTTCAAGCTACCTTCTTTACTTCACCATTTCAAAGTAGTTTCATTATTTTCTAATTCTCTGCTGATTTTTTCTTCAATAATTTCCACTGACAGGCAGTAGAATCACTATAAAAGTTATATTTTAGCATCTTGAAGTTAGACTTCCTTGGCATTTTAGAAGCCCCTCTAGAATGCTATTTGTTAGCAACTTAGGACCAAACTGTTCAGTGTGATAATAAATACCACACATACATTAGTATTTAAAATATAAAATATATTTCTTAAATAATAGCACAAAAGTAGGTAATACGTATACCGGCTAGTGCTTCCACAGAATCTTGTTTCGTGCTTACAATAACCCTGCAGGGTGGGTATCTGTACTCCAGGTAACACATGAACTGCTTACGGCTCAGCAAATTTTATTATTCAAGTTGCAGAGCAGAGAAGTTTTTCCTAATCAGACCTTTTTTTATTTCAGAACTAATGTTCTGCCCTACCCCAATAGCGTTCCTAAGTATTGCTTTTATTCTGTTCTTTTAAAACCTTACTCCACTCTGACCTAACATCCTACACTCAATTCAATATCATGTGCAGGTTATGCAACTGATTTCGTCTTCTAACATTGTATCGTTAAGGAAATAATTTTCATAAATAAGCAATCAGTGGGTCATTGTTACTTTTTCTTCCCTGTATACAATGGCAATCCATTATGTCTTTGGCATCGTTGTTTGCAGAGCTCCTGAGAACAGGAGTTACAAATTATTTTTGAGCTCCCAGAATTACACACCACTGAAATTTACAGATTGCTATCACCTCCTTTCTCAGTCATGTGCTGAAGTTTGTAACCCCCAAAATAAAACTTACAATATTTTAAAACCCTGAGCCAGAATTGTTAAACAAGCACAGGGAAGTTCAATATCAATTTAGCTGGGAGAGGTTAAAAAAAATCTATTTGCTATGCACATTTGATGTGTGGTGTGTAATAGATTCCAAGAATAATCACAAGATTTGTTTGATGAAAGCTATGACAACAAAATGGAATATTGATTTATGCTACCTCCAGGCCATTTTTCATTTATACATTTAATAAGCATTTATTGAACCTTTTATAAGTCCCAGAATTATTCTAAATACAATCCAGAAAATACAAAACAAAACCTAATAATATGTGATGCCTTAGTAGGCATTTGTGGTGAGAACATTGGACTGGACATTTGGAAACCAAGGTTAAAAATCTATTTGCAAATAACTGCTGTGTGATCTTGGGTAAGTCATTAATCTCTCTTGTCCTATCTCCTCAGCTATAAAATGAGTTAAATTGTATCCTTTTAGGTTTCTTTCAAAGCTCAAAGTTGTGTGGTCTGTAATAAGTCCTAAATAATTGAGAAAGTTGAAAAATACAGATGTTGTCTAACCCTCCAGACAAAATGTGAGGTGGAATGCTAAAGTTTAAAAGAAAAGAAAAATCATAGCATGTACTTTCAGTATTTCCTAATAAATATGAATCTTTGAAATGTTTATTCTCCTTTTAAGAGGTGTCCCTTCAGTTTAAGCCTCTTTTGTTACAGATCTCTACAATAGTTAATTGTCCTAGAAGTAGGTACTAAGAAACTGTAATAATAATTGTTCTAAAAAGAGCAACAAAAAAGCAATAGTGACAACAAACTGATCAGCCATTTCTCTATTAGCAAGATAACTTTGTATTGTCTATTTTAGTTTACATTGAAAAATCTATGTGATTGCATTTATCTTGCATCTTTGGTCATACTGCTTTCTTGGCTCATGTTTCTATGTTACTAACACCTTTTGGCACCTGAGTTCATATTTGGAATTTTCTCATCCCTTTGTCAAATAAATAATCTTTACAAATAGAAGGTATTGTTAGTAAGCGTAAAACAAACACTTGGGACATAAAGATCATCTTTAGACTCTAGCTAAGATATATTTTAATCAACATTTCTTACATAGAATCTCTTGGTTTTTGCGCTTTTAAGTCTTTCCAACCAACTTTTATTTGTTATTTTTATTTTGAATTGTGTGTGGGATATGAAATACCTTATCAGGGAATCTGTGTTGAAAAGTCATTGTTTAAATTCCCATAGTGAGTTCTTCCCTGCATACAGTACCAATGACAAGATCAAGGATTGTTTGAATCATAGACGTCAACACAGTGAACAACAAAGGGATTCCAAGTAAAAATGTTTACCATAAAAACTCCCACACTCAAATATAACGTGATTTATCAAGTTAATTTGCTCAATAAAATATACTTTTATTCCCAAAGAGATAATTTGTCAGAATGGTTCCTACTCAACGGACAGCAAAGTTTATAAGAATAGGCCAAAACATCAGCAAAATGTATGATTTTGTCTACAAGAAAGAGGAACTCAGCCAGTCTTATGGTCAGGAAGAATAAGGACTTAAATCCTGTTAATCTTTTCCTAAGTCACTGAAGAAATCAAGGAGAAGCTGGGAAGTAGATTGTAGCCAGAAAAGAGAAGGAGTAATGTTAAACAAATAGTACAATATTTTAGCAAAAGCAAAAAAAAAAAAAAAAATTATGCTGAGAATGAGTCTGCATATATTGCTTTGAGGAATGTTATTGTGTAAATAGAGTGCACTAAAAAAAGCATATCCTTATCCACACACACACACTCACAGGCAAACAGTGACGCTGCTGTCAGTAATTGACATGCTAGTCTCACCCTGGGTGCTACTTTCTGTTTTTAAACAAATAAAGTAGAATACTCTTGTTTCACTTCTACTTTTCTTCCTTGTTGGGACACAAATACATTAAGAATAAAAACACAAAATCCAAAATTTATATGACTTTCTTTTTAAACCTTAAAGTGACCCTTTTCTCATACAGACTATAAAGTTAAATGGTACACATGGGAAGTAAATAGGTTGATAAGTCATTTTAAAGATCCAATTGCTTAAACGACATACATTTTCTAACTAGTAACATAAAAGAGATCTCAAATTCCAGGTGTAAAGATATGTATTTAACACAGCAAATCTACTCTTGCTGATACTTAGCATAACCATCACCAACATAAAATAAATGACAAGCTTATATGCAAATTCTTGATGAAATATGAGCACAGGAACAACTATTAGCTGGGATTATAAGCTAATTCCAGTTATTTTGCCTCTACCAACATTTTAGAAAGATCTGAAACATTTCCACTGATAAAATAACTGGAAGAGAAGACAGTATCATTTCTTACTATGAAAGCCTGTTGACTTGAGAACATTAGACACAACCTTAAACAAAAAGTTGTCCAAATGTTTTAAAATGTTTTTTAGGTTCTAGACAAAATAAAATGAAATTTAAAACATCTATAAGATCCTAATTTTAGGGAAAAAGTTGCACAAGCAGTGAATTATAAACATAATGATAATGATAATGTCACTCTTGCAGTTGCTTCTGATAAATATTTATTTAGAGTTTACTAAGTCCCAGAACTGTGCTAAAAATGTTATGTGCTGTGCTATATCTTTATGTCTACATCTATATGTCTAAATCATATATACGAGGACTGTCTGTAAAGTATCCAGCCATTGTTAATATACTGAGAATGGTTTACACAACACTGACATGACCTGGCAGCCATGCAGAGTGGACTGTACTGCGCATGCGTGAACAATGAAGACTTCACTGTTGAGTGAGCATGTGTACTGTGTGAACATCACATTCTATACGACTGAGCGAGTAGAGCAATGAATCTACGTCGAATTTTGTGTTAAGCTTGAACATTCTTCTGCAGAAACTATTCAGATGATTCAGAAGGCTTTTGGGGGACGATGCAATGAGTTCAGTGCAAATAAATATGTGGCAAAAATGCCTCAAAGATGGTCAAAAATCTGTTGACACTGATCTGTGCTCTGGAAGACCTGCAATGAGCAGAACATCTGAGAATGCTGAATGTGTACAGGTTAGGTTAAGAGACATTGAGAGAACTGTGTGAGGTCCCAACATGCCTACTTTGAAGGGGACTGAGGCATCGTTGTCCTATGTACAATATTTCTTGTATCTTGTATCTTCTTCACTGAATGTCCCTATTTTCCCTATTACATGGCCAGATACCTTCCAGATAGACCTTGTATATACATTGTTCATGTCTCTAAACTGTTGGTACTGAAAAATAGTCCCATAATCCTATTTTTCAAATGATGAAACTACAGCTATTAAATAATTTGCCAAAAGTCAAATATCTTAGAATTAGAAAAAATCTATATTTGAACTCGCCATAACTGACTCCAGAAGGAATAGTCTTAAACATTGTGGAGAAAATTTACCACCGCAGAAATTCCTATGAAAAAAGAGCTGGACAAACTGATATATGGAAATGATATGATATAATTGCCAAAAAAAAGAGGTGATCGTAGGCTGCACTAATAGCTTTTTAGTATTCACATATATGTAGGTAATATTACTTTTACTGGTGATACCACATGTGGATTTCTAGCTTTAGTTCTAGAAGTGACATTTTAAGAGGCACAATAAATAATTGGACCAAATACAGAAAAGAGTAACAACATAATGTAAGAGCTTTGTAGAAGGAATGATAAGAGAAACCAGAATGGTTGTCCTGAAAAAGAAGAACAGAGAAAAGGACTATTCTGTACCTACCATGTATGAGGCACTCTGCTAAATAATTTAATTGTTAGCCTGGAAAAACTGCTAAGCCACCTCTGCCTTCCGAAGAGGTTTACAATCTCTATGAAAAGCCTTTATCATAACCTTGCCATTTTGCTTATCAGAGCATGAACATTGTTTGGAATATGCAAAATAAGCTGGGAACTGAGTTTGGGAGTAGGGATTAGAAACTATTGTATTAATTCTGATAAATGATAATATTTTATATTAGTACAAAGAATTATTAATAAAGTGGAATAAATTTGGATATCTGAAATGCAATAATGAATGAAAGGCAAAGTCATGTCAACAATAGGAAAAACATGTACTCGCCATCAAACTGGCACTGACTGATCAACACTAAGGTGCTCACACAGTAGTAATATTCTTTGGGGGAGGGGGTTGGGGTAGGTCAACTCACAACTAATGGATGTGGTGAGTGTTGTAGGGGAAGAAAGGCCACATCTTAAATCATGGTTGGGATGTGGCAAAGTCATAACATGTAACCAAAATGTTTGTACCCCCATAATTTCCTGAAATAAAAATAAATAAGATGTCAAAGTAGAAAAATAATACAAACATGTCAATAAAACTATAATTGCTAAGATAAGCAGCCATTCTTACTAAAAGTAAAAAAGAAACTAAATATAAAGAATTAAATTAAATAGGGAAAAGATTAATTAGCTTTAAAAAAAGCAAATATTAGTCTGAGTGATCACATTTTTATTAAATGCAGAGAAAAAAAAGAGATGTTTACCATTACTATCATTATCTAAACATTTGAGGAGGTTTTATTGCATGTAATAATAAAGTGAAATTTAATAACTAATATAAGTATTGGAAACAGTAAGGTATAATCTGACTGATCTATCTTGCTGATTATTTGATTGTATACTTAAATATCCAGTAGATTATACTATATAGTTAGTGGCAGAATTTGGTAAAGTGGCTGGATACAAGGTAAATATATAAAATAGTTTTCCCATATTAGCAATAACTGCCAAAAAAATATAAATATTAAAAATACTCTAACACAATAGTTATAAACAAAACTATAAAGTATTTTAGGGGGTTATGAAATATGATCTGAAGAAAAGAAAATATATTCTTGAATGTAGATCTAGCATAGGGCTTAAGAATCTGCATTTCTAACAATATCCCAAGAGATGCTGATGCTTCTGGTCCAGGGAACTACATCTTATAGTATGTATGACAATAAATTTGATAAATAAATTAATGAATACATCTTTAGAAAGACACAATTTATCAAAATTAGCACAAAACCAAATCAAAATCTGGAACATTTTATATCTGTTTACAAATCTGAATCCTTAAGAAAATTTACACAAAGAAAACTCCAGCCCCAAATGGCCTTACCAGGGAATTCTTCCAGCCACTTAAGGAAAAAATTACACCAACCATACACAATCTTTTCTAGAGAATAGAGAAAAACAAACACAAAAACAAAACAAAACAAAAAATGTGCACAGCTTCTTTTATGAAGTCAGCATATTATTAAATCAAAACCTTAAAAGGATATTATAGTAATAGGAAAAGAAAATATATATATATATATATATCACTGTCATGAACATAGACTCCAAAATCCTAAAAATAAATAAAATTAAAAAAAATAAATATGTAAACAAAACACATTCGTCACTATATGAAAGAGGGAGAGACACACATACATACAAAGAGAAAGAGAGAGAGAGGAAAATAGAGAGACAGAGAGAGAGAACAGCTGAGTCCTTGATGGCAACAGTAAGTAACTGCATCAGCCTTGGATTGTCTACCTGGGACTGCTTGATAAGTGACAAAATTAAATTAAACACTTACCCATATAGGCAGTCTTTGATAGGTTTGCTATTATATGCAACTAAATGATTTATTGATTGATACCACTCTATCACATACAAAAACCACAATGTAATCATCTAACCATTACCTCCTATATTTCCCAGTACCCAACTGTTCACCCCAACTTTGAATTCAATCCATTAACTTGGTCACCTTTTCATTCACTGTGCACTCATGCCTTCCTCACTTGCCTCCCGTCCCAGCTTAGTCTACGGTCCATCATTGTTCTCATTTCTTAGTGTATAATTTCAACTCTTTTGACATCTGTCCTTCATTGCCATTTGCCCGAAGAAACCCCAACTCTAGTTAGGATAAATCTCTGCACACTCATGATTGTACGTGTGCGGCTCACATGATTTCTTAAAAACCAGCCACATTACTAATCAATTTCACTTTAAACCACTAACCATGAGCTTTTGGAACTGCCAAGAAAACTTACCACATTTTCTCATCGGTTGATTCTCCTCCACTTCATGGTGATAGTTTCACAGATATTCCTCTCTTTTCAAACATCCCATACTTCTCTTTGCCCTCCTCACTCTTATCTGATGATTCAATATTTTACTATCATACTAAAAGCAATCACAAGGTAATGCCCTCATCATCTTCCACCAACTCTACCTACGTATGTGTAGCTCTTACTGTATACAGCCTGCCTTGCTACCAGTTACAAATTAACTATCATACAAGAACAACACAGTGTCCCTGGTCCAAATCAGGAAGATGCTTAAAAAACATGTACTAACCAGGCACAGTGACTCACACCTATAATCCTAGCATTTTGGGGGGCCAAGGTGGGAAGATCACTTGAGGTCAAGAGTTCAAGGCCAGCCTGTGCAACATTGCAAGACCCTGTCTCCAAAAAAAAAATTGCCAGGAGTGGTGGTACATGCCTGTAGTCCCAGCTACTCAAGAGGCTGAGGCAGGAGGATCACTTCAGCCTAGGAGTTTGAGGTTGCTGTGAGCTACTAACATGATGATGCCACTGCCCTCATTCCCAGGCAACAAAGTGAGACCATGTCTCCAAAAGGAAAAAAAAAAGAAAGAAAAGCAAACATGTACTAGAGCAGTGTTTCTCAAAATGTGGTCCTCAGACCAGCACATCAACATCACCTGGGAACTTGTTACAAATGCCAATTCCCAGACCTATTGCATCAGGAATTCTGGAGGATGGGATCCAGCACTCTGTGCTTATGTAGCCCTCTAGGTAATTCCAATGTGTGCTAAAGTTTGAGAATCCCTGGTCTAAAATGTACTGATCCAATTAGGTTTTAACTCCTGTTCCAAACATAGTGTACAACAACTCATTGTTTCATTATTAGGAGGAAAGAAGAGAGAGAGGAGCACACTTAAATGCACACTTTTTACTTTAGGAAGTTTTGCCCGTAGGTTCTAACTCATTCTTTTTCTAGACAAAATTGAAGTTCAGGTACAGTAGTACCCAAGTTCATATAACTAGGTTCGATTTTGCCCTTTACTAGTGATAGGTAGTGGACAAATCAGTTATCATTCTCCTAAAATAGCTAATCTCTACCCCTTCTGCATTAGTTTCCTGGGACCATCATAACAAATTACCACAAACTGAGAGGCTAAAACAGCAGAAATTTATTCTCTAACAGCTGTAAAGGCTACAATCCCAAATCCGGGCATTGCCAGGGTTGGCTACTTCTGGAGGTTCTAAGAGAGAATCTACTTCATGCCTCTCTCCTAGCTTGTGATGGTGGCCAGCAGTCCTTGATATTCCTTAGCTTGTAGATGTGTCACTCCAATATCTGCCTCCATTTTCATTTGGACTTCTCCTTTGCATGTCTGTCTCTGTGTCCAAATTTTCTTCTTCGTATAAGGGCATCAGACGTTAGATTAGGGCCCATCCTAATCCAGAATGATCTTGTCTTAACTTGATGACAACCTCAAAGACCTTATTTCCAAATAAACCCCTGTCACATTCACAAGTATAGTGGTTAGGACTTGACCATATCTTTGGGGCAGGGGAGAGAAGATCACAGTTCAACCCTGTAAACTTATCTTCTACCATCCAAAGACCATGGAAGGGGGAAAATGAATAAATTTTCCCTGCCAAAAAAAAAAAATACACATAAATTGCTCCTTATACAATCTACTGTTGACTCTCTGTGAAGCACAGACTAGCATACCCATAATGCTTAGGACCATTGCCCCTCTCCTCGGCCCACCCCATATGAGAACTGTGGCATGAGTATGCCATGCCTGCTCACTACTTCCACCACCTACTCCACTTGCTGGACCAAGGATGCTGATTCCTGAATTCTGCCTCCAGGGCTGCCACTGTCCATGGAACCATCCCAATGTAGACTGCTCCACCCCATCCCACATCTGTTAGGCCTCCCTCCAGGGCTGCAGCTAAATTCTAAACCTAGGTAAGAAATAAAATGACATACATTCATATTCTTTCTTTCTTTTTTTTAATTATAAAAACTTCAGTGCACTCAGTGACAGCAATGTGGTATGAATACATTGGTGGGATTAATCATCTTTATTTTATTTTAAATGTGGCTGACCAAGCATTTGTGCTAGAAATGGAAATGACAGCAGGTCTACCATTGTCTTCTTTGTTTGTTCTTACACTGTTCATGTTTTTCAATCCACAGTTTTTTGTTTGTTTCATTTTAAATTTTTTATTTTTAATTATTATGGAAATATAATAGTTGTATATATTTATAGAGTACATGTGATGTTTTGATACAGGCATACAATGTGTATTAATCAAAACAGGGTAAATGGAGTATCCATCACCTCAAGCATTTCTCATTTATTTGTGTTAGGAACATTCTAATTCCACTCTATTAGTCATTTTAAAGTATGCCCTAACTTATTGTTGACTTAGTCACTTTGTTCATCCTATCTAACTATATTTTTGCACTCATTAACCATCTCTATTTTATCTCTCCCTCTTCACTACCCTTCCCAGCCTCTGGTAACCATCATTCTACTCTCTGTCTCCATCAGATTGATTGTTTTTAGAATTTAGCTTCCACATATGAGTGAGAACATGCAAGATTTGTATCTCTGTGCTTGGCTTATTTCACTTAATGTAATGTTCTCTAGTTGCATCCATGTTGTTGCAAATGACAGGATTTCATTCTTTTTTATGGCTGAATACTATTCCATTATGTATATGTTTCCTGTTTTCTTTATCCATTCACTCATTGATGGAGATGGAGGTTGATTCCAAAACATGGCTATTCTGCATAGCGCTGTAATAAACATAGGAGTGCAGATATCTTTTTGATATACTGATTTTCTTTCTTTTGGATACATACCTAGCAATGGGATTGTTGGGTCATATGGTAGTTCTATTTTTAGTTTTTTATTTTTTTTCTTTCTTCTATTCTGACTGTGTATTTTCAAATAGCCTGTATTCAAGTTCATTAATAATTTTTTCTACTTGATCTGTTCTGCTGTTGGGAGACTCTGGTACATTTTTTAGTTTGTCAATTGAAGTTTTTAGCTCTAGAATATATACTTTTTTTGTTATTTCAATCTCTTTGTTAAATTTCTCTGTTTGGCTTCTGAATTCCTTCTTTGTGTTGTCTTGAAGTTCTTCTTTGAGCTTCTTCAGATAAGCTATTTTGACTTCTTTATCTGAAAGGTCATATGTCTATATTGCTCCACGATTGTCACTGGTACTTTATTTAGTTTGATGAGACCATATTTTCCTGGCTGTTCTTGATGTTTATGGGTGTTCACTGATGTCTGGGCATTGAAAGTTAGGTATTTATTCTAATCTTCAGAGTCTAGGCGTATTTGAACCTGTCTTTCTCAAGAAGGCTTTCCAGGTATTCAAAGGGAATTGAGTGTTGTGATCTAAGTCTTTAGTCACTGCTGTATCAGCATAAGGGGCACCCCAAACCCAGTGATGCTGTGACTTGTAGACTCCTGGTGGTATCATGTTGGTGGACTTGGTTAAAATATGAGAGAATTCCCTGGATTACCAGGCAAAGTCTCTCACTCTCCTCCTCCCTGTCTGTGCTGGGCTGCTGCACTTGGGGGAGAAGTGATATGACTACTCCCTTGTGGTCACCACTGCTGGGACTGTGCCAGGTCACACCTGAAGCCAACCCAGTCCCATCCAAAGCCCGTGGTGACTGTTGCCTGGCTATTTCTGATGTTTATTCAAAACCCAAGGGCTTTTTTGTCAGCAGATGTTGAATCTTGCCAGGACTAGGACCTTCTCCTTTAGGCAGCATGCTTCTTTCTGGCCCAGGATGGGTCTAGAAATGCCATCCAGGAAGTAAGTCCTGAAATCAGGGGCTTCAAGAGTCTGCTTGGTACTTCATTTCACTGTGGATGACCTGGTACCCAAGTTGCAAAACAAAGTCCTCTGAACTCTTCCCTTTCCTTTCCCCAAGCAAAAGAAGACTCTCCCAAATTGCATTGCCCGGAGTTGGGGAGGGAGGGGGGGGACACAGGTACTTCTTATCTGCCACTGCTGGTGTCTCACTTTGTCATGTGCACCCCAAGTCCACTGGCCCTAAGCCAGCACAGCCACAGAAATTGCCCAAGCATGGCAGATTGTGTAGCCTGACTGCCTTTAAAATTTATTGTAGGCCACAGGCCACTTTCTTCAGCTGGTGGTGGGGCTAGCCAGAACTCAGGTTTCTATCACTGGGGCAGAGGATTCCACTCTGGCCAGGCTGATCTAAATGCTCCTCTGTGAGGGCCAGCAGAATTCTGCCCTGTGCTGTGTTCCCCTGTGATAGGGTAGCCCTGAGTTCCAATGCAAAGCCCCACAATCACTTCACTTTTTCTTCCCCTCCCCAGACACATAGAGTCTGTCTCCACCCAGTGCACTGTGGCACTGCCACAGGATGGGGGAGGGGTGGTATAGGCATTGCAAGACTGTCTTTTCTGCCTTCTTCTGGGCCTCTTTCCTCGATATCATGTTAGAACCAGGTACTGTGATTGCTCGCCTGATTTTTGGTTCTTATGTGGGTGCTTACTTGCATGGATAGTTGTTGACTTTGGTGTTCTTGCAGGAGAACAATTGCTGGAGGGTTCTATCTGGCCGCTCTGTACACTTCCTCAATCCACAGTGTTTTGCAGAAATCTTTTAGAGCCATTTGCCAATTTGGAGAAGGGTTGTGTAAGTAAAACCAGATACTGTAATCCATAAATCCACTTCACTAGGTTCAGGTAAACTGTGATATACTGTTCTCCCTCTCAAGGTTATAAAAAGTTCTGCTTATCTTTCAGGATATACTAGGAAAATACATTACATATGATTGCCTTATGTATGTCCCAGGAAAGAAGAAGAAAGAAGATGAAAAGGAGAAGAAAAAGAGAAGTCAGAAGAAGATGGAGGGAGAAGAGGAGGAGGAGAAAATTCAGAAGCAGCAGCTGCCATCATCACCAGGATCAATCCACATAATTAATATTAATAAAATAATATCTTTTTATAACACATATTTTATAACTAGTATTAAATTATCATATTCACATTTTCTTCATACTCCAGCAGCTCATCTCACACACACATTCTGAGAACACAAAAGGTGATGTCAACATTCATCTGAATGAAGCACCCATAACATGCTTTAACATATAACATATGACATGTTTAACCCATAACATGTTCCTCAATGTTCCCCTCTCGCCCTAGCACCCACCTTTTGCCATTATGAACACTTCTCATTTGACCTCATGTTTCTCTGCTTCTAGATTGCTTGCCCAACTAATCCTTTAATCCTGATCTTATGTAGTATAGAGACATCCAATCTACTAATCCCTCTCATCATCATTATTTATCCATCTTCCATGTCTTCACTTCCTTTCCAACATGGAATAAAAGACATAGCAAAGGACACTGGGTAATGTCTATGATTCTGGAGTCAGACAGACCCAGGTGTGTAACGTAGGGTGAGTTGCTTTACTTCTCTGAGGTTTATTCTCTTTGACATGGACAGTGAGGATAAAATATTAGGAATATTTAATAAAATAAAGTATGCAAAGTATCATCCAGCAGGCTTATGGTTCTAAAGTTCGGTCAACTATATGAATGTTACTGAGTGGTCAAGTGGATGAAGTCTGAAAGTATCTAGTGAGTTTAGTAGTATAGAGAAATAAATTTTCTATAGTATTAGCATCACTAGTCCCATTGATTCTTGGCTTCTATTCTTCTCTGTCTGGATTCTGTATCACCCTATCACATCTGGACATGGAAACATTACAAAAATGCTGACAGTTGCTACTATCTGTCTTCCTTACAATCTTGTCATTCCATTATTGATCTTTGGTACTTCTCTAGATTTTGAGTAAATCTCTTCTGGTTCCTATTGTACCTCTCCCAGCTTTACCACTGAGACCTCAATTTGGACACCATCGATGGTCCAGTGTTAAAGATACCGAGGCACAGAGAAGAAAACAATGCAGGGGAATAGCACGGAAAAAATGTATATCCTGAATTCTATCTCCAGTGCTGCCACTGTAATATATTATTTTCAGGATTAGAATTTAGGTCATAAAAGAATTCGGTTTAGAAATAATTAATGTGCTGTGGAAAACCAGGTTGAGAGCTTGGAAATGCTTCTGCATTCCTACCTGATTAAGGCAGTCATCAGCTTGACAACAAAATGTGCTCAGCAGCCGCCCTGCATGTGGTAGCCTGGACCCAAGTCATCAGTAGCTGGCAAGACACTTTCTAAGGACAAAATTTCATACTTCAATTTTTGGTTAATTTGTGCACTCCAAATTTGATTTTGAATGCATGGGTTTGCTGAAAATTTTGGTACCTATGGCTTAAACTGTCACTTTGAGTGACACTTTCTCATGGAGTCTCATAGCTATAAACTGCAAAAGTGGAACAGCTACTCTGGCAGTGAGCACCAAAGCACACAGGGAAGTTTTTCACTCAGCTACCCTCATTTCTCTGGATTCCAGGCAATTTCCCATCCCCGTTCATTCTACCTAAGACTGTTTCTCCCAATTGGTCAAACCTTATAAGTCAAGTGGCACTTCTGTGAAGCCAGTCATTCTTTCCAAAATTCTGGAGGGGGGTTAAAACTAGTAAAAGCTAAACCTGAGCATAAAAGGCAATGACTTTTATAACTCTGGTACACATGATAGCAATCTTTGAAGTTTATTGGAAACTTTATATTTTATATTACTAGAACCCAAAATAGAATTCTGAGCATTTAAATTGGGTTTCTAGGATTCTATTAGAGGTTAATTTACACTTGAAACATCTAGGACATTTAATTTTATAAACTTTGAAGCCAGGAAAATGTTCTCAGTATTTATAGGTTGAGGAAAAATAAGTGAAATGGTAATAAAAAGGAAATATTCTGTTTATGCTTTCTTTGGGGATTATGTATAGGGTTACATTTTGACGGTCTGCCCAGAATTTCAAAACCTTGGATTTATATATCAAAGGTGCTTCATACATGCCTTCTTTTTTGCTTCTATTACTTTAGACACTCAATTTCCCTCCACCTCGACAGAGGTTGTGTGTCATAATTTCTTGTTTGGAATGTGTATATCAAGTTAGCAAAGCCAGGCCTGAATCAGGAATCTTCATGCTTTCTCAAATGCCAAATGGACACAACCACTTTAGATGATATTACTTTTGAAGACAATGGCTAACTCTAAATCCATTATGGTGTAGAGCGAAATGGAAATAGGCAATTTCTATCAGCCCTCACAATACAGACAGCCATTTTCATTCAGCTCTTTGCAATTCCTTTCAGGTTCTCCATCTCTTAAATTTTAGCCAATAGGGCCATGTAGCATACATTTTTATGAGCTTAACTACTGCTGAACTAAACTGTGCTTTGTGAATTGTTCATACTAAGCATGTTTAAGCATTCCAGCATTATGCTGGCTTTAAAAACATGCAACATGTTTGGCACACCCTAAACTTGTTCTCCTCAATAAGCCAGAAAGCCTTCAAATCTTTCAGTGGCATAAATAAAACAGCAAGAAGTACCTAAGAAAAGAAGAGAAATTATTCTCTTTGACATGGACAGTGAGGATAAAATATTAGGAATATTTAATAAAATAAAGTATGCAAAGTATCATCCAGCAGGCTTATGGTTCTAAAGTTTGGTCAACTATATGAATGTTACTGAGTGGTCAAGTGGATGAAGTCTGAAAGTATCTAGCAGCACAGGTATCATATGCAACAAAGGCCAACATATTATTTGAGAAATACAAATGACAAAAGAAATTCTTTAAAAATTTTGCTAGGAGAAGGAGATTTTAAATGTATATATCTACAAGGTGAGTTAAGCCACTACTAGGACTAAAAAGAGAGAATTGTTGGTAGACAAAGAACTGGAATGGATGTAATTAGACCAGGATAGTCTACTAATCAGGTGAATGACTTTGGTAAGCTACCTAACCGCTGCAGGGCTTCATATACTTAACTTTAAAATTAATAAGTTGAACTTATTTATGTAAATCTTAGTCACATGGCAAAAGTAAACTGGGCTGAAGGGGTGACTGTGAGCAGCTAGGGATGTATTATGAAATGAGGATACCAAGGACTGGATCAAATGTGGAGCATGGGGCATGATCATAGCCAAAGCACTAATGTAACCATCAAGTCCAAAGTATGAGGCAGAGGTAAAGATAGGCAAGTAAGTAATGAAGTTCAAGACCAGGACATATAGTGGGACATGCTACTAGGTATAAAAATAAGCACTGGGGGAAATGATTAATGATGTAGCCTGTGATTAATGAATAGGGACCAGGGAGCTCCTTCTATGTGATGCCTATAGCAGAATCACATCAGCTTAAAGGAAAAGTGTCAGGCGGAATGTGACTAATCTTTCAAACTTCTCCCAGCTCTGTAATCCCACAATCATAGCTTCTCTTTTTCTTCTTCCAGATCTCACCTTCAAATCACCTTAGTCCATTTACCCTTTGGGTTCCCATCTTCAGAGAACATTGCTAACCTCTCTATGGGGTCATTCTCAAAAATCCCTTTTGTCTTTTCCTGGTCTAATTTCTTATATTTATTTCATTTTTCTTTCTTGCATTGAAAGAAAAACATTCTATTTTTCCCTGCAGCACATTGCGTTAGACTGTTATAATTCATTCTAACATTTTTTATTTCACTAACATGATACTCTAGTCCCATGAATTTCATTTGGAAACAATTTCAGTGGTGTATATTTTGATAGTCTTAAAAATTGTTGTCTTGTTTTCTTTTCCACAAAGAAAAGGTCACATTAAAAGAATTTTCTATGTGTTTTTTGGTTAGGTTGTTTTTATTTTTCTTAGTGGTATCTGATTTCATCGAGAAATTCAAGTCCATAGCCTACACCAGTTCAGGTGTAGAACTCTTCAAGAACTCTTCTTTGATGGCTAGTGTCCAGAAAGCTACTAGGTAACTTTATATTTAGTTATTGTTTTCAATTATCTAAGAAGCAGCACTTTTGTTTTATGCACTATAAGCAAATAGTTTAAAAATACTAAATATATTTTCTTCAGAGAATCTATAGCAGAAATAGATATGCCTTATAAATTGAGACACAAAAATATCTCCATATTTATATATTCTATTAAATGATATGTTAAAATACTACCCCTTTGGATGGATGTTTACATTATCAAAAGTGCTGAATTTTATCTATTTCTGTACATTCCAACACTGATAATTGACAAAGCATCTCACAGATATCCCCAGCTACCAACCATTAGTGCCAATGATATGATCAAGGGGCACATTTCAAAAGATAAGCAATATCTGAAAAACAATCCACTAGGACAAAAGAATGCAAAGCCTTACTTTTTTGTCATTCATTTTTTTTTTACTTTCAAAGAAAAATCTTCCTACCAGCCATCACCATATGGACAGCATTTTCTTTTTTTAAATGGTTTTTCATTTCAGCATATTGCAGGGGTACAAATGTTTAGGTTACATATATTGCCCTTGCCCCATCCCAGTCAGAGCTTTAAGCATGTCCATCCCCCAGACAGTGCACACCGCACTCATTATGTATGTATATACCCATCCCCTCCTCCCCCTCCCACCTGCCCGACATCCAATGAATGTAACTACGATATCTGCACTTAAGTGTTGGTCAGTTAGGTCAGTTAATACCAGTTTGATGGTGAGTACACATGATGCTTGTTTTTCTATTCTTGTGATACTTCACTTAATAGAATGGGCTCCAGCTCCATCCAGGATAACACAAGAGGTGCTAGATCACCATGGACAGCCATTTTCATTCAACTTCTTTTAATTCCTTTCAAGTTCTCCACCTCCTTCTTAAACTTTAGGCTTTAGAGCTAGGTTGCACATACTTTTAAGAGCTTAGCTACTGCTGAGCAGAACAAGAATACTGTGCTTTGTAGATCTTTGGATCATCACATGTTTCTTGAGACCATGTGTTTCAGAATCTCTTGGAAGCTTGTTAAGAATTAAAATTTCTGGGCTCTTCTGGATCCTCTGAATCAGAATTTCCACTGGTGAAACATAAGTATCCATATTTTTTAATGCTACTTCATGTGATTCTTATAAGCACTAAAGAGTTGGATACACCGTATTAGAGTAAAATGGCTTAAATAGCTACTTCCAAACATTTTCTCTTTTAAGAGATTTTCCTCTATGGGTCTCTTCTATTTGCTAAATCATGAACAAGATTTTATTTATGAGGACAATTATTTTCCAGGACCAAGAACCATTTCTGCCTTCTCTTACTTTTTTTTTTATTAAATTTAGGAGTACTGAAGTGCCTACTCCAAAAAATGTTTCCCATCAGCCTACCAAATTATAAATATACTACCTAAATGGAGAAACTATAGATATATCTGGCTTCATAATGTTTGTATAAAGTCACTTCTTACCAAACATTTTCTCACGAGAGCATATATAAGGCAGTAGGACTCCCAGTAAGGTGGGCAGAACTTCTATAAAGAGAACATCTATAAAAAAACTTTCATCTGCTTTTTGTTTCTTCTGGGATGCCCAACTTTATCCCTTTTCTTTCCTCTTGTCCTAAAGAATAAAAAAAAAAGGAACATCTGCCCCCTCCTGCTTCTATTTTTCTTCATGCATTTCTCTACAGCCATATTCACTGGAACATTCATGCCATTGCTCCCTACATACTCAGGAAACATAATGAGCTGTCTTATTTCTTAGTTCAGGCTGGGTTTTACCATAAAATATGTTGATTTTTCAAGAGATGAAAAGTTGCTCCTCATTCCTGTCCCATCTACAAAGTGTGCCAGTACATACATTCAAAAGAATCCAAGTTTAAAAAACACTCATTTTCCTGTATATTAGAGGCCTGGGTGATTCTGATTTCTTTAAATTCTAACATACTTCTGGAGTGTGGGCTACATTTTCTTATAACTCATGTCCCCTTCTATTTATTTTTTGCTGTTGCTTCTTTAATTACTAAATTTGTTTTTCAAAATTCAGTGCATTTCTATGAGTCAAATTATAATAAAATTCAAGTCAATGCTTATCTTTATTTCTGGATTCTTCTCTGGGCCATAGATAGCACAAAATAAGGTAAAGAAAACTCTAGGCTAGGCATCATTACACTCAAGTTTTAGTCCTGAATCCAGGGCTACCACGTTGAGCCAGGTAGATCAGGCATGCTGGTATTGCAGAGAGTCCCTGAGTTGTGCAATCCATCAGATCCAAAGACCTTCCCTGACTCCCTGACTTATTACCCTGTGATGTATGACAACATAACTGCAATGTCCTAACAGTAGCCAGTGCTTCACAGTGCAGGTGTATTGTGCAATTATTTCATAAATTATGCTATTCCACACAAATAAAGACTTTTTCCTTTGATAATCTCAGATTCAAGAAGCTGAAAATTAAAAGTATAATATTTTTGCTCTAAAACAGCCACTGTTTCCTGACATTTAAATTCATGTCTAGGCTCACTCAATAGATATGGATATGTTTTAGATCCCTGAGTCACCTAATACCTAAGTGCTCTGAACAGGTGTCGGCTAAGGAACGTATAATCCATTTAGTGGAAACCTCTAATACTAGTTTTGTTTCCACAGATGGTGTTGGATTATTAAAGTGGAAATATGCCAAGAAGTTTTTAAAGTACCTTTCCATTTAAGAGAGGGACCTGTACTAAGCTGGACTTTGCATTATTTAAAGCTATGATAAGTGAATTCAGCTCTAATCTTTTCATGACCCAGTCTGACCAAATCCATTATTTTTTATATCTCCTAAATTTCAGTTTTCCTGTTACTAACGCCTACGTCATGTAAAGAGTTTCTGTGAGGAAAACATATCATTCACTTTCAAGGTGTTACTTTGTAGCCATATCCTTTTCTTTTCAGGAAGCAGGTAATGGATGCTAATGGGTTGAAACAGAATTAAGAAAAACAAATAATGCTAAATCTACTACTGTTTGACCATGGGGAAGTCATTTAATTTATCTGTATCTCAGTTTGGTCATCTGTTAAATAAGGTAATAAACTTGCTTTAAACTACCTAGGTTTTTAAGTATAATCAAGAGTAAAAGTAGTTTAGGATTTGTTTGTTCTTTAAAAAATAATATAAATCCAAGGTATTATTGTTACCTACCTAATCATACACACTTTCTATTATTGGTCTTTTAGTTAATAAGGATGGCAGTGTTGTAGAAAGATTTGGAGTTAGTAAATTCAGCTCCTTCAGTTAGCTCTGTGATTTTGGGCAAATTATACTTGCATTTCTTTGGCTGCCTGGAATCTGACTTACCTGTGTCTGGAGAATTCTCTATTTTATGTATTTTGTTGAACTATTTCCCACTATAGAACCTGAAAAGAGCAAAAACTCACTCCTCTATCTGCCTCCTACTCCCAATAATGATGGTATTGGCACAAGACCTGGGCTTCTCCAAACAGATGCTTCCATCTGAGATTCTGAACTTGGGTTAAGTAAAACAGGCAAAGAGAGAGTGCAATTCACTTTGTCAATGGGAACTGCAATGGCGCTACTCTTTTGGTCAGGATGAGAGTTCCAGAAGTTTCCATTTGGCTATTCCTACTAAATGACCTTTACCATTTTAGACAAAATGCTGATCTAAGTATTCAGCTGGTAGTTGTGATATCTATCTCAACTTTATACTGAGGAACTGGGGAAAAAATCCAGGGGATAGATTTGGAGTATGATGTTTTATGTCAGAATTCCAGTTATCATCTCACCTCTCAAAAGCCATCACCCAAAAAAGTGGACTTAATGACGTCCAGGGTTCCAAATGATTAGTTTCAGCTCTGAGTTAGTGCTGATTAAGCCTAAAAATATTGGTGCATTCCTTAAGCTGCCTAGTATTATGGGGTAGGCTAGAGGGCATGTTTACACTAAGGACTTGAAGCCATATTCTATTGTCCATGCTCAAGCATACAGCCTCCCTAAAGTGACACTGGATCTGTAAAAGTGCAGTCATCAGATTACAGTAATATTCCTCTCACCGTGAGAATCTTCTCCAGGGAAACCAACTTATCAGAAACTACTTTGAATGTACCCCTAACGAAAAGTGGATGTCTTAATGTGCTGAAACTTGAGTATCTAGACTAGATTAAAATCTCAAACATATGCAAATGCTAAATAAATGAATATCACTTAATTAGAAGATATCAGATCTATCATTTTGTATTACCAAAAACTCACTTTGAAGTATAAACTGTATCGGGCCCATTTTCTAGTTAGAGAAATAGGCAGCAAGCAGTATCCTTAGTGAATACTAACTTGGAATTTGAAACTTGTGGTTTTTTAATTTAAAATACACTGACTGCAGAAGTAAAATCTCTATGGCACTGATATTAAGAAGATATTTTTATTTTTTCCATATTAGAATATTTAAAAAATATCTGGTTTCAGAATGACTTCACTCCTTTTGAAATATATATTTTGTAAGAAAAATATTTTAAATGGATAATACCACATGTAATATTATAAGAAATTTTTAATCTAAAAAGTTATTTAAAGGAATTTTAACAATCAAGGCTTATAATGAAACTACGATAATTAATATCATGATTAGCAATTGTGGTAGATAAATTGACTAGAGGCCTAGAAACAGAACTATTCAAGTATAGAAATTTGGTATAGGCAGAGGTGGGGAAAGGAGGGACTGTTTAATAAATGGAGGTTTAAAAAAAGTTATCCATTTGTAAAAACAACAAATTTGACTCTACCCTATGCCATAATAAAAAAGTCAACTTTGAATGGAATAAGGGTTGAAAATGTAAAAACAAAAATATTAAACACCTAAAAGAAAATATAGATGAATATTTTAAGAACTTGCAGAAGAGAAAAACTTCTTAATTCACAAAAATCAGAAAAAAGAAATTCTGTTCATCCAAAATACCTTAAGGAAAGTGAAATGGAGGGAGAGCCATAATTCAGGAGAAGACATTTATAACATTTATAATAATAAGAGATTAGTATAAAGAACATATCTTAAAAACTCCTAAAATATCAATAATAAAAGCAGAAACTATATAAAAACTGAATAAAAGACAACTATTTAACTGAAGAAAAAATTCATA
Organism: Cheirogaleus medius; assembly: GCA_008086735.1. Classification (NCBI taxonomy): domain Eukaryota; kingdom Metazoa; phylum Chordata; class Mammalia; order Primates; family Cheirogaleidae; genus Cheirogaleus; species Cheirogaleus medius. Next base: position 40,031,984 of record VBSM01002616.1, read on the forward strand.
TGGACAATAATATAGTTAGTATTACATTAATGGTCAGTGAAAGGCAAATCAAGACAATAATGAGAAACAATTTTGTAGCCATTAAATTGCAAAACTCCAAAAGTCTGACAATACCAGGTTTTGGGAAGAATGTGGATTCCCAAGATCTCTTTTACATTGCTGTTATAAAGGTATATTAGCGAAAGCATTCTGGAAAACAGTTTGACATTACCTCCAATATTTGAACATTCATATTCCCATGACCAGCAATTTTATTCCTAGGCATATACACAAGAAAAGCTCATGCGTACGTAAAACAGGGTGGGCCCTAAATGGAATCACATTTGTCCTTATAAGATAGAGGCAGAGAAATGTTGAGACAGATACACATAGAGGAGGAAGAAATGTGAACATTGAGCTGAAAGAGACATTTGAAGATGCTAGTGATGTTGTCATAAGCAAAGGACTGCTGACAGTCACAGAAGCTAGAAAAAGCAAGGAACAGAGATCCCCCTTGAATCTCTGAGGGGATGCAATCCTGCAGACACCTTAAAATAGGCCCATTGGAACTAATTTCAGACTTCTGGGTTCTCAGGTTGTGGTAATTTGTAACAGCAACCACAGGAAATGAGTACATATTTCATTGATAAACCCACAAATGTATTTTGTAAAATATTATTAGCCGAAATTAAAAGAACATAATTGTCCAATATGTAGATTTCGTAAAATAAAATATATGAACATGAAGGGATATAAGAAAAAATTAAAAATAATGAGTATAAATACCAGAGGGTATATTCTTTAATTAAGACATTAATGAGAGGGCGAAGCAAGATGGCGGACGAGAAACACCGCCAGACAGAGTGTCTCTGCAGAAAAGACAGCTTCTAGAAGATATTAGAAGAAAGAAGCAAGCAGACGACCATACATCAGACAGGGGTCGGAAGGAAGGGTACCGGAGACTACGGGAGACTCCACGGGAGGAGGTTGCGGAGGAGAATTGGGAGAAGAGACCTCCCGAGCCAGCGGCTTGGAGACCAGCGGCAAGGGTAGGTGGAGTGGTTAACTTCCCCTGCCTTGCATCTCGGACTGCTGGCGGGCTCCCCAGTGGTTGGAGAGACCTGCGGACACCAGTCCAGAGACGGCCACCACCAGTGAGCGGTAAGCCTGTAGCAGACGCGGCACCAGGCTCCCAACACCCTCGGGGCCCCTCCGTGTGCACAGACCCAACCACGCAGCAGGCACCATATTGCTGCACTCTCCCCTCCCCTGTCCCTACCACAGCTGCCGAGAGAGACAATATAGCCACCAGCTGGAGGCATCTCCAGGGAATGGGACCTTTCCTTTTGGGGCCCTACAGCTGACTGAGGTGTACTCAGACGGGAAGCTCCCTACCTGCCAGCCCTCCCAGGTGCTGCTGGCCCAGTCATTCCAGGAGAACGGGGCAGACCCTGAGGCTGAGAGTCATCGACCCAGCTCGGGCTCCCCATGGGGGAATTAGGTCTGGCATTCCTCTCCCTGGTGGGGTCAGGGATTGAACTCCGGGGCCCAGAGGTCAGACCTGCGGAGCAGATCCCGCGTACCCAGGTCTCGCATCGCCTGGGGCACAGAAGGGATATTGGGAAGGAGCCTACTAAGGTGTGTGTGCCTTTAGGGGCAGATCAGCATGCTTGAGGGAAACCCTGCTCCCAAAGGGGGGCCATGTGCCCAGCCCAGGTGGCCACCCTGCACAGGGAACCTCCCGGCCTGCATCATAGCCAGGGGAGACCCCGTGGCCTGATGTCTGGCCTGCTGGCAGAGGCCCAGGAGAAGCCGCGGAGTTGGGGAGGGTGGAAAGGAGCGAGGCCTGCTCCAGACTGCAGGTCTCAAACAGCCCCACCCCCACATGCAGACTTTCTGACTGAGTGGGGCCATCGCAGCCCCTCCCTGACAGCTTTTCTGGGAAGCAGAGAACAGGACTTTGACCCCTGCTAACAGCATTTGTGGTGCTTGAGGGCAGGCTTACCCAATCCAGCTCGGCCCAGACTCACTCCCAGACCAGCCCTCACTGAAATGGAGAATAAGGACACACATAGAAATCCCAGGGCCCCACCCACCACCTGAGTGTCTCTCCAGAGGAACAAGAGCTGGTTATAGGACCCAAAAACAGCAGTGTAGCCTGCTCCTCTGAGCTAGCACCACCCACTGACAGGGAGGACATTCTACACACCATTTTATGGCATCTACTGACTCATCGTACAGGGTGTGGTCGAACCTCACCCACAAATACCACCTACTGGATCAGAGACTAAACCAGGTATGTCATTATCCAAACAAAAATCTAAAAGTAAGAAGCAACAACTGATCCAGATGGGAAGAAATCAGCGAAGGAACTCTGGAAATATGAAGACACAAACAGAAAGCACACCACCAAAGAGGAACCTAGCCCCTTAGAAATGGACAGCAACCAAAACCAGACCACTAAAATGACAGAAGAAGAATTTTGAGCATGGATCGTAAGAAAATTCAATGACTTGCAAGAACAACTGGATAACCACCACAAAGAAAATGCAAAAAGACTCCAGGACATGGAACAAAAATTCACTAAAGAAATTGAAACAATGAAGAAAACTCTAACCGAACTCCTGGAAATGATGAATCAATTCAGGGAACTATAAAACACAGTGGAAAGCCTCAAGAACAGGGTAGATCAAACAGAAGAGAGAATCTCAGAGATTGAAGATAACACTTTCCAATTAAATAAATCAGTCGCAGAGATAGAGCAGAGAAACAAGAGAAAATAGCAAAGCTTACAAGAGATGTGGGATTATGTGAAGAAACCTAATGTGAAGGTTA
>VBSM01002616.1:40034897-40057596 GCA_008086735.1 Cheirogaleus medius
TAATGAGTGAGATGTGCAACGTTTGGGGGATGGTAATGCTTGAGGCTCTGCCTCAAGGGAGGAAGGGAGCATGGGCAATATACTTAACCGTAATATTTGTACCCCCATAATATGCTGAAATAAAAAATATTTTAAAAAAAGAGACATTAATGAAATGACATCAGCAATATGGCAGAATAAGGGATCTTAAATCTTGTTTCCCAACAGACAAACTAATTTAACAGCCATCCACAGATAAAAATACCTTTATAAAACCTCCAGAATACAGGTGTGAGGTTACAGAACCCCATGAAAGTCAGGAATAAGAAAAGATGCATTGAAAATGGTAAAAACAGTTTCACTTTACCATTTCCTTAGTTTTTTGGGGTGTTACTCAAGAGGCCAACTTCTTTCCTGCCTCACCCATAATAGAGGGAATTGGCATGGCTATATTATCTGGGGCTAACTAAGAACTAAGTTTTTGTGACAAGGACTCACAACAACCAGCACCCAGATCTCAACAGCAGGCCCATGACCCCAGGTAGGAGATCTGTGTGCCTACAAACTTGGCAGTAGGACTGTCTGCCTGCAGTAGGTCCACCTACCCACAGAACACAGTCCTATTGCCTTGTAGACCCTGCCAGCTGGCCCACCAGAATCTCTATCTGGGCTGACTGGTGAAGGGCTTTCTCTACTGAAGGTAATCAGTAAAGACTGGAAGAGACGATGGCTTCTTTAAATGTGCAGACACCAATACAAGCCTACAAGGATGACAAAGAATCAGGGAACCATTACAACACTAAAGGAATAAAATAAAGCTCCAGCAACTGAAATAAGAAAATAGAAATTTATGAACTACCTGACAAAGAATTCAAAATAATCATCTTAAAAAAGCTTTGTGAACTATAAGACAACACAGACAGAAAACTGAATGAAATTGGGAAAACAGCACATAATATGAGAAGTCTAATAAAGAGATAGCAACCACAAAAAAAATCCCTGAAAATTCTGTAGCTGAATAATACAATGATTGAACTGAAACATTCAATAGAGAGTTCAATAGCAGACTTAATGAAGCAGAAGAATCATTGAACTCACTGATTTGAAATTATTCATTCAGAGAAACAAAAAGAATAAAGAAATAAGAAGAATGAAGAAAGCCTACAGGACTTGGACACCATCAAATGAACCAATATCCACATCATGGTAGCTAAAAAAGGAAAAAAGAAAGAGAAAGGCAGAGAAAATGATTTAAAGTAATAATGGCTGAAAACTTCCCAAATATGGGTAGAGAAATGAACATCCAGATTTATGAAACCCAAAAATAGCAAATAAGTTGAACATAAAGAGGTCTAAATCAATAAATATTATATAGTCAAAAATCAACAACAATAAAAAAAAGAATTTGAAAACAGCAAGAAAAAAGTGACTCATCTAATAAAAGGGAAATTCCATTAGACTATAAGTATATTTCTCACTAGACAACTTGTTGGCCAGGAGAGAAAGGAATGATACTAATATATTCAAAAGGCTGAAAGAAAAAAACTCCCAACCAAGAATGCTATAAATGGCAAAACTTTCCTTTAAAAATGAAGTTGAGATAGACTTTCCCAGCCAAATGAAAACTGAGTTTGTCAACAGTAGACCTGCCTTACAAGAAGTGCTAAAGGGAGTTTTTCAAGTCGTAATAAAAGGATGCTAAATAGTACTAAGAAAGCATATGAAAGTATAAATTTCACTGGTAAGGAAAAATATCTAGACAAATATAGAATAATGTAGTATCATAAGGATGTATAAATCACTTTTAATTCTCAATAAAAGTTAAAAGACAAAAGTATTAAGAATACCTATAACTACACAAATTTGTGAATGGGTACACAATATAAAAATAAGTAAATTCTGACATCAATAATATGGTGTGTGTGAAGGGTATAAAAGTGTACAGTTTTTATATGTGATTGAAGTTATAAGTTTAAAATAGACTGTCATATGCAAGTCTCATGGTAAACACAAATAAAAAACCCACATTAGGTACAAAGAAGATAAAGAAAAAGAATTAAAGTATATCACCACAAAAAAATCATCAAATCACAAAGGAAGATAGCAAGAGAGGAAAAGAGGAACAAATTAACTACAAAACAGAAAGGAAACAATTAACAAAATGGCAATAGTAAGTTCTTACCTATCATCAATTACTTTAAATGTAAAAAATCTGAACTTACCAATCAAAAGATATAAGTAGCTGAATGAATTTAAAAAAACACAATATCCAACTGCATGCTGACTACAAGAGACTCACTTTAGATTTAAGGGTACACATAGACTGAAAGTAAGGGGATGAAAAAAGATGTTCCACTCAAATGGTAATCAAAATAGAGCAAAGGTTGATATAATTATATAATATAAAATAGACTTTAAGTCAAAACTGTCACAAGAAACAAAAAAGTCATTATATAGTTATAAAAAGGTGAATTTGCAGGAATACATAATAATTATAAATATATATACAACCAACATCAGTGCACCTAAATATTTAAAGCAACGTTAACAGATCTGAGGGAGAAATAGATAGCAATGTAATAATAGTAGGAGACTTCATTGCCCTATTTTCAATGATGAATAGATCATACAGACAGAAAATAAATAAGAAAACTTGAGGAACACTACAGATCAAATGGACTTAAGATATATATATGTGTGTGTATATATATATAACATTCCACCCCAAAACAGCAGAATGCACATTCTTTCAAGTACATACAAAACATTCTCCAGCATAGATCACATGCTAGGTTGCAAAGCAAGTCTTAGCACATATAAGAAGTTCAAGTTTATTCCAAATATTTTTTCTGACCAAAATGAAATGAAACTAGAAATTAATAACAAAAGGAAAATGGAAAAATTCACAAATACATGGAAATTAAATCACATATTGTTGAAGAACCATGGGGTCAAAGAGAAAATCAAAAAGGGCATCAGAAAATATCTTGAGACAAGTAAAAATGAAAACACAATGTACCAAAACTTGTGTGGTACAGTCAAAGAAGTTCTAAGAGGTAAGTTTATAGCAATAAAAGCCTACATCAAAAGAAAATCTCAAATAAATAATATAACTTTATACCTTAAGGAACTAAGAAAAGAACTATTATGAACAATTATATGCCAAAAAATTAGACAACTTAGGAGAACTAGATACATTTCTAGAAACATACAACCTAACAAATAGAATCAGGAAGAAATATAAAGGTTAAACATGCCAAAAATAAATAAAGAAATGGAATTAGTAATCAAAAACTGCCTAAGAAATAAAAGCCCAGGATCAGATGGCTTCACAGGTAAATTCTACCAAACACTTAGAAAAGAATTAATGCCAACCTTTCTTAAACATTTCCAAAAAATAGAAGAGGGAAAAATCCCAAACTCATTTTTTGAGGCCACCTTGAGACCAAAGCCAGACAAAGAGATCACCAGAAAAGAACACTAATGGTTATATCTCTGATAAACATGGGTGCCAAAACCCTCCACAAAATATTAACAAACAGAATTCAACAACACAATAAAAGGATTATACACCACAACCAATTGGGGTTTATCCCTGTGATGCAAGGATGGTTCAACATATGCAAATCAATAAATGTGACACACTACATTAACAGAATGAATAACAATCACATGATCTTCTCAATAGATGCAGAAAAAAACATTTATCATTTTAAAAACTCTCAGCAAATTAGGTGTAGAAGGAATTTACCTCAACACAATAAAGGCCATATATGAAAAGTACACAGTTAGCATTGTATTCAATGGAGAAAAACTGGAATTTTTTCCTCTGAGATCTGGAACAAGGCAAAAATGCCCACTCTCACTATTTCTATTCAACATAGTACTAGAAGTCCTAGCCAGAGAAAGTAGGCAAGAAATAAAAGTCATCCAAATCAGGAAAAAAGAAGCAAAATTATCTCTGTTAACAGATGGCATGACATTATACATAGAAAATACTAAAGACTCCAGAAAAAAAAACTTTTAGATCTAATAAAAACATTTATTAAAGTTGCAGGATACAAAATCAGCATGAAAATATCAGTTGTGTTTGAATACACTAAGAACACACTACCTAAAAAGGAAATTAAGAAAATCCCATTTGCTATCACATCAAAAAGAACAAAAGACTTAAGAATACACTTAACCAAGGAGGTGAGAAACTTGTATACTGAAAATTATAAAACACTGATGAAAGTAATTAAAGCAGACACAAATAAATGGAAAGATATCCCATGTTCATAGATTGGAAGAATTAATATTGTTAAAATGTCCAGATGTTAAACTACCCAAAGTTATCCATGTATTCAATGCAATCCCTATTGAAATCCCAATGACATTATTGGTCAGGTGTGGTAGCTCACTCCTGTAATCCCAGCACTCTGGGAGGCAGAGGCGGGTGGGTCATTTGAGCTCAGGTGTTCAAGACCAGCCTGAGCAAGAGCAAGACCCCATCTCTACTAAAAACAGAAAGAAATTAGATGGACAACTAAAACTATATAGAAAAAATTAGCTGGGGATGGTGGTACATGCCTGTAGTTCGAGCTACTCTGAAGGCTGAGGCAGTAGGATTGCTTGAGCCCAGGAGTTTGAGGTTGCTGTGAGCTAGGCTGATGCCACAGCACTCTAGCCAGGGCAACACAGTGAGACTCTGTCTCAAAATAAATAAATAAATAAAATCCCAATGATGTTATTTACAGGAATGGAAAAATCCTAAAATTCATATCAAACCAAAAAGATCCTGAATAGCCAAAGCAATCATAAACAAAGCTGTAGTCATTACACTTCAATGTATATTCATACACTTTTAATATATATTTAAATATACTACAAAGCTACAGTAATCAAAACAGTATTATATTGGCATAAAAGCAAACATAGACAATTGAAACAGAATAGAAGGCTGAGAAATAAACCCATGTATATTTGATCAGATCTTAGACAAGAATGTCAAGAACACAAAATAGAGAAATATTACTCTCTTCAATTAATGGTGCTGGGAAAATTGAATATTCACATGAATGAAATGGGACCCTTATCTTACGCCATATGCCATAAATCAACTCAAAATGAATTAAAGATTTAAATGTAAAACCTGAAATCATAAAACTCCTAGGTGAAAATATAGGAGGAAATCTTCTTGACACTGACCTTGGCAATAATTTCTTGGATATGACATCAAAAGCACAGGCAACCAAAGTGAAAATAAACAAATGGGATTATATGAAACTAAAAGCTCCTCCACATCAAAACAAACAAACAAAACATAATCAATAGACTGAAGAAACAGCCTATGGAATGGGAGAAAATATTTGCAAATCATAAATCTGACGATGAGTTAGTATTCTAAATATATAGAGAAACCCAAACTCAGTAGTAAAATACCAAATAATCCAATTAAAAATGGGTAAAGATTCTGAATAGACATTTCTCCAAAGGAGACATGCAGATGGACAACAGGTATATGGAAAAATGCTCCACTTCATTAACCAGCAGGGAAATGCAAATCAAAACAAAAATGAGATACCACCCCACACCTGTTAGAATTGCTACTATCAAGAAATGAAAGCTATTACACTAAGTGTTAGTAACGATATGGAGAAGTGAACACTGTACACTGTTGATGCGATGTAAATTGGTGCAGCTACTATGGAAACCAGTATGGAGATTCCTCCCAAAATTCAAAATATATCTACCATATGACCCAGCAACTCTACTTTTTAGTATATATTCAAAGTAGTTGAATATATAGGATCTATGTATTCAATATATATAATCAGGATCTCAAAGAGATATCTGCACTCTCATGTTAATTGTAGCATTATTCACAATAGTTAAGACACGGAAGCAAAGTAAATGTCTGCCGATGGTTGAATATATAAAGAAAATGTGGTACATACATTCACTGGAGTATCATTCAGCCTTAACAAAGGAGAAAATCTTGCTATTTGCAACAACATGGATAACCTGGAGGACATGATGCTAAGTGAAAAAAGCCCTAAGGACAAATACTACATGATATCACTTACGTGAGACGCCTAGAATAGTGAAACTTATCGAAGTAGCATGGTTGCTTATCAAAAATGTTGGTTGCCAGAAGCTCGGGGAGGGGTAATAGGGAGTCATGAGTCCATAGATACAAAGTTTCAGTTATGCAAGATGATTAAGTCCTAGAGATCTATCGTATAGCATAGTGACTATAGTTAACAATACTGTATTTTATACTTAAAATTGTACTAATAAAGTAGGTCTTATGTTAAGTATTCTCATTAGTAGCAATAATAATAAATAAAGAGGGAATGAATAAACTTTTGGAGGTAAGAGATATTTTTATGGCATAGAATGTGGTGATGGTTATACAGATGTATAATTATCTCCAAGTTCATGAAGTTGTATACATTAAATATGTACAGCTTTTTGTATGTCAACCATATCTCAGTAAAGTAGTGTACAGGGAAAAATGGAGCACCTGTAGTCCCAGCTACTCTTGAGGGTGAGTACAGCAGGATTGTATAAGACCAGTTCAAGTCCAGCCTGGACAACATAGAAAGATCCCATCTCTAAATTTAAAAAACAAAAAGCATCACCATATCAAGGCTAGTGATCTTTTCTGTGGCTTTCATCTGTCTGATGAAACGCAGGATTATAATAGAATATGAGGCACCCTAATTACAATAATTAGATATAAAATAAAGTAAAATGAGTATGGAATGGTGAGAAGGACATTAGTTCTTCAGGATGTAAAGAAATAAGAAAAAGGAAAAAGATTGTTGAAACTTAAACGGAAAGAATCAGCAAATTAAGAAATATGCAAATGAGTAGAATCAAGGACAGCTTCCAGAATTAATTCTGATTTAATTTGTATTTATCAAGCAGCTCATGATATACAGCCTCATTCACCTTTATACTAATATATCCAAGACAGTGGTTCTCAAACTTTGGTGGGAAGCAGTCACCTGGGAACTTGGTACAAACACAGAGGCTCAGGTCTATCTATTCTCTTCAAGGACCTGCCACTGTGCATTCTGAGTTCTCCTGGTGTTCTGATATGCACCAAGGCGCAAGAGGCAGCAATGCAGGAAAACACACAGAAGGAAAACTCATAATGTCACTGATAGCTGTGGTTATTCCCCAAAGAATAGAATAGAAAATTCTATTCTCTTCTCTCATCGCCCATTCAAACCTGTTTTCTGAGGCTAATTCTTTATACTCATGCAATGAAATCTAAGCAGCTCTCGTGTCTTTTCTGATCATGCTCAGAAAATAAAATGTTCTCTAGTCACTTATGGTCACAAAAAGCTTCATTTCAGTATTTAAAATATTCCCTAAGTGACAGATAAAAGTAAAAGCAGCCAGGGAGAAGGGCACAAGGAAGAACACAAAACGCAGAAGGGCAGGGATGCAATAGTATAAACTGAACAGAGGCTTTATAAACTCTTAGAACTAAGAAAAATTGGCACAGTATCCACTGATTAACTTTAGGGAGAACAATTTCAGCAGAGAGTTGCAGCATGATTTATTAGGTTTCCTTTAAGTACATTAGTATGCTGCTTTCTAGAAACTTGCCACTCAGTCCTATTCTGTAACTTTAACTCTCCAACCAATTCAAAACAAAGATTATAGTCTCATCCCCAAGATGCCTAACCAGCGGTCCCCAACCTTTTTGGCACCAGGTACCGGTTTCATGGAAAACAATTTTTTCATGGACAGAGGCAGGGTGAGGCAGAGCTCAGGCAGTGATGTGAGTGATGGGGACTGGCTGGCTGTAAACAGAAATATAGCTCACCTCCTGCTGTGCGCCACTCCCTTTCCTAAGTTTCTTGGAAGAAATTTTTCTAAGGAGGTGGGTAAGGGGGTTGGGCTCAGGGGGAGTTCCGTGGCCTGGTCCCTAACAGGCCATGGACTGGGGGATTGGTCTGCAGCCCTCGGATTGGGACTCCATGCTTAATGGACTGAACTCTAATGCTTAGAATTCAGGTTTGTCTGAGATAGTTGAGATTGCTGGGAACTGGTGGTTGTTACCCTAAGTAAGGACTTTAAACAAAATGAAACAAAAGCTTTATGAGAAATTTCAGAGTAATATCTTTCAAATGGATTATTCATTTTAAAAATACTAGAAGCTTTTAACAAAATAATGTTAATTTCCCTAATGTCATTCCCAGCAACAGCGTTATTATAATGGCATCAAATTATAATCAGAGTAACATATATATATAAAAGAAGCAAGAGGCTAAAATCTGAAATGTGAATTGTGGGAATATATGAATTTGCAGCAATAAGTTTTTAGAGGTATGATTAGTGAAGCATCACATTTTCTCTAGCAGTGTGGCTAATCTCTTCCCAGCACCACTGAGCCCTACTGAGTTCATCAGTTCAGTTACCAATTATTTTGCATTTATCAATGGACACTAATTTTATTTTTCTCCATGGTATTTTTTTTAAGTACTCTTAAGGGTAAAGTGGAATGGAAATGAGTCATTTGCTCTTGCCGTAACAACTGGCCAGCTCAAAATATTAAGTGCCAGCTCTAAGGATTATTAGGAATACCACATTAAATACATCAAATGCCAAAATTGGTCATGTTGATATACTCATACATGAAGTCAGAGTTTTCAGAATTTCAGTAAAATTGGAGTCCTGGGATTACATATGCATATGATTAGCTGTTCATTCATTTGTTGATTTATTCGATCAATCACTCATACACCAAATATTTATTGAGCATCTACTATGTGCCAGGACCTGTTCTAGGTGAAGGAATAGAGTGAACAAAACAGACAAAACTTTGCTCTCAGTGAACATCCTAGTATTGCTTTATATGAGTTCATTCCATAAAATTAGAAAAATTCATTATGAATATATTTTGCCTCTTTTGAAGAAAGGGCATGTGTACTTAGGAAGCTTTAGAGATTAGTTTGTGATATATATAATATTTTCTCTTCTTCCTAAATACTTTAAAAATATTTATCATCTCTCTTTGACAAAAAAAATGAAATAATGGTTTTCTGTTGAAGGCAAAGAAAAAGGGTCTGTAGTGTATGTCTCTTTTGCTCATGAGGAAGAGAATTCTAATAACGGCATGAGATTTTTTAAAAGCATTTTAAAGAAATTATAATTTCAAATTTAGAATCTCTGTAAACCAAACACTTAATTCACCAGTTCCCTGCAAATTCTAAGACCCTGTAATCTCCAGATGTGTTTCAATTCCACCAATACTGTAAGATGAAGTACACATTGACCCATGCTTCACAACTTCCATAGCTTACTTCTAATGTCTTTGTTCTGCTTACATATTTGAGGAAGTGTTCATCTTTTTGCATATCTATAGTGATGTCACGTAAAGACATCATTGAGCATTGAGAGCTTTTCACAACTTTTTTTACTTATTTATAAAACTATCACTCATAAATGCAAAATATGTGCATAATGATAAGGAAAGCTCTGTGGTTCTCTCTTTTAACTCAAAAAGTACTTCATTAAAATTCCCACAACTTCATGATTCTGTTGCAGGCCAGGCCATATTTTATTGTGACTTGCTACAAATAAGTTTTTACTTAGTCCCAGTCATTTCTCCTATTTTATAAACATTAGGAGCCTCTTTTAAATTAGGGTACCTTTTGACATATTCCGTGGGTTTCATATATTTTTAAGTTGTTCTTTCCCTACAGTTTTCTCATATTATTAAATAAGCTAAGGAAAAACTGATCTCATTTACTGTGTTTGGTAAAATTTTTGGATTTTTCTATTTAGTATAAAATGTATTCTGTTTGGAGATTTCTGTCGGTGGCAGACAAACCTAATCCTAACAGACACACAGTCCACGGCTTATTTTCACAAATTAAACAGTCTGTGCTAGATCTTGTATAACTCTTACCATCTCGATTATTTATTGAAGTTGATGAAATTTTCAGCTATGTCACATGATTATTAGTGGCAAGGGCATGATTCACCAGTCCAACTCTTGGAGATTTTTTTCTGAAAAATAAAAACACAAACATTTGTTTTGACATCATTTTCACATAATCATAGATACCTACAAAGAAACAAAATCAATCATGGCCAAAATAGCGAATGATTGGTGATAATAACAATATCTGTATGGAGAGAAGCAACCTAGGAAGGTAAGACACAGACAAATACATTGGTGTAGTTTGCCAACACTAGCTAGGCAGGGAGAGGGTAATACTGGAACAGCTGACTGTCACAGCAAGTTGTCCATGACTTTTACTTTGTTTTTATCAAACAGATGTTTTTTCAAAACAGGTTTATTTCATATAATAAAAGTAAGAAGAATACTATACTGTTGTTTCACAATTTGTGTGACTAAATTAATGTAATTGGTGCAGTTTTATTACTTTTCTCAGAGTTAAATTTTGCCTCTCCTTCTTACTCTGGGAAAGCAGGATGCAGATTCTCTGTTCTTTTTTTCCCTCCCTCTGCTTGATTCTATCTTATGCATGAAATTGTAGAGAAGGTTCACCTTCATCTTCTAACCAAGATCTCACACATTAAGAATCAGATCCATCATGTGTCATGCAACTATCATATGACTTTGATTATTTTTCCAAATTACAATGATTTACAACTGTGACTTAATTGTCTGAGAGCATTTTAATCCAGAGTGGTTAACATTACTTGAACTGCTACATCACTTAATTGGTAACACTATAGGTTTACAAGCAAAAGCAAGCCTTCAACTAGAGACAGAAAGTCTACAAAAAATAAATACAAGAGAACCAAACCATCAAGTTTTAAAAGTTGATGTCAGAAATGTCTCATTTAGTTCAAATAAACTACTGTGAAATAATAATCCTTTAAAACACGTAAATAAAGAGCCAAGTATCTAAAAGTAAAAATAATATCTAGATGAGACAGTTTATATTGTGTTGGATGATGGAATTTGATGACAAAAAGGCTCAAAATATACCTATATATAAAAAGCTTGGAAGTTTGGCTCCCAAAACAATTATGAAATATTTACACCATCTCTAAGGAAATGGTTGGAATATAAACAAAGTACCCTACTTAAAAAAACTTCAAAGATCATTTTTATTGTGGCAATTAATTTACTTTCTGAAACTCTGAGGAAATTACAAATCTATTGTAAAAGTTTATGGTACTTGATAAATCAGTACCAGAAATTATATTATCATTTATAATCATTGAAATTACAAAGCTGTCCAAGATATTCAACGAGGAAAAAAAAAGGCTTTGAGATTGGATGCAACTGAGCAAAAGTACAGCTCAAACTTTTTTTTATTAGCAAGACTCATAGAAGTTCAAGTTACATTTTAAATCTTCATTTCTACCCCAAATTTTAGCAGACTTTAATATGTTGCTAAACCACCAGAGCAAGTACCTTACCCTGATATCACAACAACTAAAAATAATGATCAAAAATTGATTTATTCTACAAATGTAAAAGTATTATACTTTTACTGACTTTCATTTTTTTCATAACTTTAATTAAGTTTTTAAAAAATTTTAGCACCTCTATGTGCCCAATGCAATAAGAGAAGCAGTGTGATATTGCGTTTAAAAGTATTCAATTAAATTGTCCTGGATTCAAATCCAGGTTCTGAGTCATCTGCATGATCTTTGTTTGCCTCAGCTTTTAAAATACGAATAATAACCTTTACCCCATAAGGTCATCTAAGAGTACCTTACAAGGCTCAGAGCTTCAAATCAGAAGTGGACCCAAGAGTCCAATTTTGGCTTCATTTATCCTCTTTTTTTTTTTTTTTATTTTTTACTTTCTTTTATGTCTTTGAGCGGCAGCCCAAGGAAGGAAAAATAAGAACACACATTTTTGGCTGAACTACTAACTTGTTCCCTTTCTCTTCATCCACCAGTGTTCTTGGTACACTGAAAAGAAACTTAAGGAATTTTAAAAATCTTATTTTCCATGTCAGAAGCTATTATATCATCCCATTTGCAATAAAATATCTTAATCTTCTCCAGGTTTGATGAATTCTTGGGCCAACTAGAATAAAAATGTCATATACTTGGAAAACTAAAGAAGAATGCATATTTAAATTTTTCAAAGCATTACCTCCATTACAACAATATAGAAGAAAAAGCTGAGTGATTGAATTGGAAGCACAGGAGATAATATTTCTATGCTTCTGAAAGAATACCCATTCAGGCAATGTTAGAAAATGATGTTATTTAGATCCAAAGCCCTTGCCAAGAGACCTCAGCAGACACCTTGAATCATTCCTTTATTAGATGTGTCAGTTTCAGCACTTTTTCTTATAGTGAATGCCCTTCCCCTAGCCACGATGGGGAGAAGTGCTGAGAAATCCATAAAGAAAGGCAATTACTATTTAGCCATTAGTGAGATTCCCTGGGATGTGCCCAGTGAGGATCTCCTTCATTTTTTCTTAGTTTCCTCCTAATATATTGGAAGAGTGTCTACACATAAGTAGTGTTTTTTTATTTTTAAAATTAATTCCACATTAGGTTCTGCATTACTGTAAACCACACTACTGTTTATGGAGAATTAACATCTGGTTACAAATAACAGTCTCATCGATTTAACCTCATCTGGCCTCATATGATTAATAGGAGGCTCCCTTAAACCAATACTGCCTTATTCTGTTTGAGGATTATCAGAGATTTATGAATTCATTTTAGAAAGTTTCAATCCCTAACCACACTTTATTTAAACACCTTCTAAAAATCAATTACCTCCTTTTCAATTAATTAAACCAATTAAACCATGGAAAACGTTCATCTTGATCGTGTCCTACACTTCACACATCTTGAGAAGCTGTTTTGCCTTCCGCGCGTCTTCCGCCACATGCAGAGTGTTAATCTCTCCCCCGATGCTCTCTATATTAATCCTCGGCTTTAAAGGTAGAGGCACATACATTACATCCTAAAATGTATTTTTGAAATTTAAATTGTCAAGTCAAACTGCTTTAAAAATTACATTGTATCACAGTAGAAAAATGTTTGTTCTGCCCGTGGAGCAGTTCCAATATGACACTAAGAGCATTTAGCATTTTAGCAAATCAAGTCTTATAAGGAATGCTAATATTATCTTCTAGCTTCCTGGAAAGTGTGGATCTTTGGCCTCCCTTTTCAGATTCAAATGACAGCGTGGTAAGCATTATTCTTAGATAAATGAGTGTTCTTGGCTCATCTTTTTGCTCCCAACTCTGGAGAGATAACATTGCTTATCCTGGCACGCACTAGGTCCTGCACCCTCACCAGATCACACAGTCTAGGTCCTATCCATATGCATGCAAGTGTGTCACTTTATACCCACAGAACCAGATATTACCCTCACCCCTCGGTATGTTTCTTCTGGGGGGGGATAAAAGAAAGGTGAGATGGCAAGGGTGGCCCGTGCTGAGCACCCTAAGTGGACAAGTGACCTCAAACAGGTTAAAGCAGCGTAAAGGAAGGCTAGATTAGCAGTGAAAGGAGCTGAAAACCTAAATGGTCCCAACAATATTTATTTCCCAGCTACATAGCTCCATGACCCTCCTTAGCCTCAACTTGCTCTTATATGAAATAAGAAATAAAAACTAACACGAGTGACCCACTAGAGGGTACAGTAGATAGGAGGGCAATGATTCAGACCAGGCAGAGGAATGGGCTTAAGGAAGTCTTTCCCAGAGAAATTACTGCTTTAAGAGAGACACAAGACTCAACTGGGTCAGGAAGATGTTGGGAAAAAGGCAGCTCAGACAGAAGGGATTGTAGATGTGGAGGGTCGTTGTGAGCATTCATGAGATACTATCCAAGACATTTATTCCTCCTACATCGAGCTTGTTGTTCAACGTTAATACTTTCTCTCCTTAGTCCAAGAAGAGAGACATTGTCCAGTCTGCCAAGATAGAGTTTGATTTGGGTAAATGTACTGCCAACCACATTCTTAGCATTCAAGAAAGAGCACCTTAGGACAATGGAAAGACATGCCAAGGCCAGCTTCGTGGGCATATGACCTCTGCAGTTGCACAGAGCCCCACACTTAGACGGGTTCTGAACCTGCTTAGTTAATACTGTGCTATTGCTGTCTTGAAATTCTTAATAATTTGAAACAAAGCAACCCATATTTTCATTTTTCATTGAGCCCCACAAACTATGTAGCCAGTCCTGGGTATGGTATCAGAAAATCCGGATTCGTGTAGACCGGACTGATTTACATCCTGGTTTTCTTACCTCTTAGCTTGATGAACATCTATGAATTTCTCTTTTTTCAGCTTTAAAGATAGAAATATCAGAAAATCCTACTCATTAGTGAGAGTCAGATAAATTCTGCGTGTAAAACTAATTTTTATTTTGCAAAATATGGCAGAAAGAGAGGACAGCCATCATCAGTCAGCTACTGAGACCCTGGTGTATAAAAAGTTACTATTTAGAATGATTTAGAATATGTGGAACTTGGTACATGCCTACTGACCTTTCTTCTCTCTTCTTCTCCTCTTACTTTTTCTCCTTTCTCCTTCTTTTCTTTACGATTGAGCTCATACTGTATGCTAAATCCTATACTGAGTGCTGAAAACACAGGTGCAAGCCAACATAGTTCCTTCCTCAAGGAGCTTGTGCTTACATAGAGGAAATGGAAACACGCACAGACAAAGATAGTGAAGTGTAATAGGTACACCATAGAAAAAGCACAGGGTGCGGTGAGAGCACACGAGAGAGCCGTGGCTCAGATATGGGGAGGTGGTGCAGGCAGGGGTAGTTCCGGAAAGTCTTGCCCAAGAGCGTGGATGCTGTAAGAGGACGGGATTTAGAAGAAGGGAGGAGGCATTGGGAGGAAGGTGTTTTAGGCAAAAGAGAAAGTACATGTGCAGTCATAAAAGTTTGAAAAACATGTTATTAATGACTATGAGAAAACACAAGCAGTTCTATAAGTCTGTGTCAACAATGCATGCAAAGAGTGAAGAATGGTGAGGCTGGAAAGGAAAACAAGCAAACGCAGATCCCATGATGTTATAAGGGATAAATCAGAATTTTAACGACATCCTGAACATCCCCTGAGAATTATAGGAAGGTAAGGGAAGTAGAGAGATGATATGGCTAGATACAGTGTAGACATGAACGCTAATGGAAGCTAGGTAAGAAGTCCATGTGGAAGCTCAGCTGATTCTAGTGATACTATGGAATGAAGATTCAGAGCAAACTTCAGGCCCTTGAGAAATATTTTATTGAGCAACTAATTATGGAGCAGATACTTTGTTATGTTCAGAGAATGCAAAGATAACTTAAATAGACTACCCCTTCCCAAAAGGGTAGACTGCAATATATTGAGAGCTGACGCTCTTCTGAATTGAGACATAAGGATTAATCAGACACAGGATGAGGTCATTTGGAAGAAGAAAATGTTCTAGGCAAAGAAAGTCACATAAGCAAAAACAGGAAATGAGACTTTATATTGACTGTGCAGAGTCCAGGGGAGAGGTGATAAGAGATTGAACCAGGACAGTGATTGTAGGGATGGAGATAAAAAGAAAGCAAGGTTTATGGAATCTTCAGGAAGTATTGGCAAGTCTAGGTTATTGTTTGGATGTGAATGGTGATGGAGGTTGGGGGATGGGGGAGATTTCTTTTCCACCATGATTCTTTCAGTCCTCAGTGTCAATAACCACAATCACAATTTTCTGAGCTAGTAAGCTTAGCTAAGTTGCTTTTCCTCCCCAGGTTGTAATTTAAGAGGAGATCTATAGTCTAAATCTACAAATGTATATATCTACAGTCACATCACTGTTTAATTTGATTCCAAAACAGATATTATAAGAATCCCAGAATAATCTTGGTTGTTCAAATATAGATCCGGAAAGTGTCTTGGTCAAACATGTCACCTTGTCAAACAACTACTTACCATGAACTTAATATAGTATATACAAGACATACAGGTATGTCCTTCCTCAGATCCAATTCAAGGGGCTCCACCATGGAATCACAGGATTTCAGGGTTGGAAAGCACTTAATGGAAAGAATCTAAGTACTCAGGACACTCTGCAATTTAAATTCCTGTATCCACAGTTTTCATGAGTTTAACATACTAGAGAAAAAGGCAATGTAACACTTGCCTTGGTAAGTTTTCCTTCAATTCCCAGCTCTGAGAAATAAGATTTTGAGAAGCTGAGAACAAAAATATATGACTGCTGATTTCACAGCCCCATGCACTTTCAAATTCACTTTCCTATTTTGTCAAACAACTGTCAAATCAAGGTTGATTTTTTTCCCTCCTCATTCAAATGTCTCTCATGCTTTCTGGTGTAAGAATCACATTAAAAATGAAATTAGTCACTGTTTGCCTTTATTTTTCCTGGCAAGAAAGGAGAATGCAGCCTAAAAGGAATATAAACTCGAATGAATGGGAGAAATGGGAATACACGAATCATGGAGAATGGAACTGTTCTGTCACAAGCAATGAGAATGGCTGCCATATAGTTTGCAAACCAGAAACTTACACATTATCTCATTAAATTTTATTTTGAATATTAAGACTATTCAGTGTATGGATGATTATATTTAAAAGCCCTAACTCCAGAGAAAGAATCAATTGATTAAAAAGAAATCACACCATCTGGGGCATGGACACGCTTGAAGCTCTGACTTGGGTGGGGCAAAAGCAATATATTTAACCGAAACATTAATATCCCTGTAATATGCAATAAAAAGAAGAAAAGAAAAAGAAAGCAACTACTAGACAAAACATAATTTATCTACTATTATGGGACAGGTCAAAACCTCATTTTGTCTCCTAGGAAATTATTTACCTTACTATAATAGAAAATGATCACTTAGAATACTCCTTCTTTAAAAGCCCCCCAAATTTCTAAACATAGTTATACGAATCTATTCAGCCTAGAAGACACATAGGCACATACACACATTCACGCCACTTATACATATACATGTCATACCAGATTTATAGCCTTTAGTGTTTGAAGCAAGGGAAAAGGATCTATATATCAAAAGGAAAATTACAAATATTTTCATTATTGCATAAGCCAATCATAGATTTCTGACATAAATGCATGATTATAAATGCAAAGTGTCTTTCTAACGGATCATACCAATATGCTATAAGTTCTGAAACATGAAATCAACCAATGACTAATGTTCAGATAAAAATCATGACTCTACAAATGGGAGGACAGCCAAGGAACAGACTGTGAGTAAATAATAGCTAAGTACCACATATATAGCTTAATTAATATTGCATTTTACTTAATATTTCCCAAAATCTCGCATCTATTGAATGTATATGCGAAGACCTACTATAGTCTGGACTTAATTCCATTTATATTATTCCATCCTAAATAGGGGCTAAAATCAAATCTCTTTCCTACGAGACTTCTGTTTCATTCACTGCTGATCTTGTGAGCTTTTTTCTTGTTGCTGAAATGGATAAATGTTCACCACATTCAGTAATATTTTCCAGACTCCCAGACAAATTAATTCATAATATACACATTCACCTCCCCTTAAAAACATAGTTTTTGTTTCCAGAGAATACAGAGGAAGTTTATTTTTAAGAAGAATTAATGAAATAAGAAAATGATTGCTTCACTGAACAGTCTAGCCTCAAAGCCACTGTTAGTCTAGAGAACAACTTCAGTGACGTACTTCTTTTTCCTCAGGGGCTTGTTCCAATTAAAATGAATCTACTATCCTGTAAAGCTCTTTTTATCTGGCTACCAAGTACTTAATAAGAACTCCACTACCTCCTCTTGCCTGATCAAATAAGCTTTCAGGACAAATTCTGACATTTTTGCTATTTTGAATGTTAACTTTATAATGACTTGTTCTTCATATTTTTTAAAAGATGGTCATATTTCTTTTTATCTTTTCTATTATAGTTTCCTGGAAGGGGGAAATTTTTTTAAGAATGTAATTTTCTGGTTTCTTTGCATTGTTCTGTGCAGATATCTGTTTTTGTTCATCTGTCTTGTCTTCACTTGAAGGCAATGATCATATTTATAGTTGTATTTTGCATTACAACTAAAATATCTTTTTAAATCATAATTCATCCATCTGCTTACTACTTTTCTAGAGATTTATTTAGACATGTTTATATTACTAATCTACTAATATTAATATAGACAGTAATGATTTTATAATGTGCCAAAAGCTAATTAAGGTTTTCTAAGATTGACACTGCGGAATTGGATTTCTCTAAATATTAGTCTACAGAGATACCTTGTAAAATTAGACTGTGGACATATACTAACTAGTGCTAAAGGCTCAATAAAAGAATCTTATTAACCTCAATTCTTCCCTAATTATTCAATGTTTCATTAGGTAACTTGATTACTGTATCTATTCCTTAAAAAGCTTAATTGATACCTCTCTCTCTATTTGACTTGATTTCTTCAACAACTTGCTCAAGGTCACACAGTCAGCAACATCCTGGAAATGGATTTAGATATGTGTAACTACAAAGCTTGCACAGTTCACGCTAGGCAGAATTATATCAGCACATCGTCCTCCAACTCCACTCATAACCTGCTCCTTTTCCTATATTTTCTACCTAATCTATTAAGTTACTCAAGTCAGAAAACCAAAAGACATCTCCACTGGAATGAACGTGTGTTCCCCTCAAAACTCATATGTTGAAATTTAATCCCCACTATGATGGTATTTGGAGGTGGGGGCTGTGCCAAGGAATGAGGTCATGAGGATGGAGCCCTCACGAGTGGGACTAAGTGCTCACATATAAGGGACTCCAGAGCTCTCTCACCCTCTTTCCACCACGTGAGGACACGATGAGAAGAGAGCCCTCACCAGAACCCAACCATGCTGGCACCTTGATCTCGGACTTCCAATCTCCAGAATGGTAAGAAATGAATTTCTGTGGTTTATAAGCCACCCAATCTATGACATTGTCATAGCAGCCTGAACTGACTAAGACGCCCTCTGAGACTTCTCAAAGTGAAGTTCTCCCTTTCTCCTCCATCATCAATCTTCCTTATAGACAAATTTTCTAAAAGATAAAACTAACTTCATGTACACGCACACACACACACGCCACCATAAAATTCTTGAGCAACACCTTACAAGACAAAGTACAGTTTCATTAGCATGCCATATATTGTTCCCTATGATCCAAGCCCTACCTATCTCCCTCTATCCCTTCCTGCCATAACATACCCTACACCGCACTCTCCATTCATATCAAACCATGTTCTTCCATGAACATGTCAAGAGTTTGCATGTTTCTGCAACTTTATTCAGGTACGCAAATTATCTGAATGCACTTTACTTCTCCCAATCTCAGCAGGCCGAATGGTGTTTCCTTTGTGAAGCCTTCTGTAAGTTTCTCCCATGAGGACATTGTGATTGGCTGCCCAACATCAATTCCACCCCAAATTATTAGCTTTAATCAGGATAATCTCATGCTTTTACTCTACACAGGTTCAGGAATGGTACATGACACAACTCTAGTCAAATTTAGATTTTCTATACATTTGACATCTTTTATAAAGCTTTAATTTCTTCAGCGCAAGAAATCTATCTTTGCAATGGTCATAGATATAACTCATATGGTAGGCACAATCATTATGTGCACAATTGTCTATATAGTATTAATACATATTGTCATTTAGTAAGCAGAATTTTGTTTGAGTTTGTCATATAGAAGAATTTTAATCATAGTTGCAACTGTCATATAGTAGGCATTTAAATGTTGACATGATATATTGAGGGCTGGGCACCGTGGTTCACGTCTGTAATCCCAGTACTTTGGGAGGTTAAGTAAGGCAGGAGGATCACTTGAGGCCAGGAGTTAGAGACCAGCCTGGAAAACATAGCGAGACCACATCTCTACTAAAAATAGAAAAAAATTAGCTGGGTATGGTGCCTCAGATGTAGAAAAGATGGAAGGCTACCCTCTCTCTCAAGATGCGCCACCTGCTATGAAGTTCTGTATCGTATTAGCCTGTTTAGATTCCTGAAGAAAGTGCTGACTTGTACTGTTTATTTTTCTGTTTCTTGTTCATTCAGATTCTCCAGTCTTATCTTTTCAAATACACCGTCCACACTGCAGCCAGAGCGACCCACCATCCAAATCATACACCTACCAATGTTGACCACACTGTTTAAAGCCTTTATTTCTCATGACTTTAAAAAAATATAATTTAAACTTCTTAGCATGGCAACTGTGTCCTCCATGACCTATTCTTTATACCCCTGTCCATTCATAATATTTTTTTTTGTCTTTTTCTGCTTCTGTACTTTGCAATAAAGAAATACCAAACTACTTAAGGTTCTCTGAACACACTAGGACCTTTCAAACTTTGTGCATTTTCTCAGTCTTCCCATGCACTTGAATATCCTTTTCTCCTTCATTGCCAGCCCAGCATTCTTCAAAACATGTTCAGGTGTCTTTCATTCCCTGATACCCACTCTGGGCTGAATGCAATTCCTCCACGCTCCATTAGAAGACCTTGAGTCCAAGTTACTTGTGTTTATCTGTCCCAGTGGAATGTGAGTTCCTGAAAGAAAGATCTTGGATCTTACTCATCTTTGAATAAGCTCAGCACAATCACTGCTACATGATACCTAATCAGTATGTCTGTTGAATGAAAGGTAAGCTGGAATATAAACAATCATTCTAGCATAGCAGTTCCCAAAAGGTCATCATTCTATTGATTAATAATATTCCTGAGTTGAAAATATTTCATTTTTCATTCCAAATATTCCATTGAATCAAACTTTGTATATTTTGTTTGATTTCAAAGATTTTGTTTCTCGTGACTTTAGAATAAATATAGTTTTTCAAATTTTTCCAAGTTCCTGGGTTTGTCTTAATCAAAGTGGCATAGAATAGTTTAAAGTTGGACCCTCTGGCTGGTTTTGATTTCATTAGTTATGGTTAATGGGAAGTGTAGAGAAACATTAATTTGGTCACAACTAGTCATACCATTCTGAAACATTTTAACAACCAAGATTTTGAAAAACACTAAAATGCCTACCATATGCCAGACCTCGGAGCCTTGAGGGAACTTCACAAGGCAGATAGTCTGGCTTCATAACTGCTATAGTCTTTTTCTTCTAATGGTAGCATATATTTTGAAAAGACAAAATATGTTTGGTTCTAAAGCCTCCCTATTGCATTAGCACTTCATTATCTGCTGAGGAGGCAAGACCACAGTGCCTTTATCATAACTTGGCTCGGTGTCCTCATGTAATGCTTGGGATTTATTGACAGAGTTGGGCAGCTGCCCAACCAGAAAGAATTTAACTATGATCTTGGCAATGAATATTCTACCAAGAGGCTAACAGTTTTGCCTCATAATCAGTTTTTTCTTAAGGGCTCTAGCAACTCCATTTTTACCTTTTCTTTTGTGATCCATTTGCATAATAGTTGAGCTGCTGCTGCCAAATCAACTTGATACAACTTACACAACTCTCTTTCATTGCAGTCATTCATTCCTCATTTTTGTCCAACAGCTTTTTAAGAAACTGTATGGTTAGAGGCCAACTGTATTGACTCTGCTATGTTTGCAAACAATCACCTTCTCAAAATTGCCTGAGTTTTTCTTTTCTTGCTACCTAAGTGCTTCCCTTTGTGTGTGTACGTGTGTGCATGTATGCGGTATTGTACATTTCTGAGCATAATTAAGACCACCATTAGGGTCTCTCTCTTCGCTGAAAGAATAACGGTATCAGAAATGCACTCTACACCAGAGTGCAGAAGATATTTATCTGTGAATTTTAGCTGTAGACTGGTCTACCCTCTTGTTCTTTTCTTAGGATAAAGGAAGGTATGGGAAGAGCATTCCTACAGGAATCCCACGATAGTGCTTTCATTTCTAAATAGATGGTCCATCTGGCTGCCAGCAGAGGGATCTCCTCAGACCGCCTGGTGGTCAGATTCTACGTGTGGATATGGCTTTGTCTGGATAGCTTTCCCCAGAGATACTCAATATTATAAACATCTCATCATTTATATTTAGCATCACTTTAACTTTCATGTAATAATTGGCAAAAGAACACCTTTGAAATCAGAAAGAACTGGGTTTAATCTCAGGCCTAGACTGACACTTATCAACATGGAAGTGATAATACTAACCTCACATTCCTTCAAGGATTAAATGACAGATGTATTGAAAAGCACCTGGAACATAGCAGTATATAAGACATGTTATAGACAATTATAACATTCCTTAAAATGGAATACAAAGTGAGTAGTGTTTTAAAAATCAGAAAACATAAAGGCAAGTGAGATTTTGCTCACTACAGCTGAAGGGGCTCCGAATCCTAAGTGTCTTAAGGATTCTAAGCAATTCTAAAAGATAAGGCAAGAGCTGCCCACATGATCTTGTAGTCACTACCTCAGGGAGTCTGATGTAAGTGATGAAGAAACAGACACTGGAGCTGGGACACCAGTGATCGCCATGTCACCTTGGGCAGAGAAGTTGACCTCTCATATGCTTCAGTTTCTTCATCTCTAAAACAGTTTTGTCTTTATAGATTTGTTGTAAATATTTAAAGAGTTGACACCTTAAAGCATGCCTGGGACATGGAAGGCTTTTAATATATGTTGAATGTTATGGTCATAATACCAATCAGATCATTAAGGCAGAAGGACAAATAAAAGACAAGTGCCATGCTGATCTACTGTCTCTAAAGGTCTTGGAAGCAACCCAAGTGCCCATCAATTCAGGAATGGATAATTAAAGTTTGGTATATGCTCACAATGGAATATTAC
>VBSM01002616.1:40057696-40075494 GCA_008086735.1 Cheirogaleus medius
ATCCTAACAATATTTGTACCCCCACAATATAATGAAATAAAATAAATAAATAAAGAAAGAAAGAATTAACCTTGGCCTGAGCACTAATCCTTTATTTCATGTGGTTATTAAGAATGGTTACGCACTTTCTTTATGATGAAATTTCACTGGTGCATATACCATGTAAGCCTTCTTCCCAGGTGGTTTCTGTTACTCACCTCCTCTTCCCAACTGTTATTCATGCCTAAGGCATACATCCTTCCCTGGACACCTCTACCACATGTACTTGCCTTGCAAACTGAGGTCAGAATTCAACCTTTATTCCCTTGGTATCTTTTCCCTTGCTTAGTGTTTAATCATGCTGATTAAGTGTACAATACTATACTACAGGAATATTTTCTTACCTTTTGATATATTTTAAATGCTTCATTATTGATATTTTTCATAAAATACACATTCAAATCATTCCCAAATCATGAAGATTTGTAATTCCTAAACAATTCATTCTAAAAGAAAAAACCAGATTAGTAAGAAAAAAAGTCAGAAACAAGTACCAGTGCAAGTGATTATCTTAAATAAGCTCTGCTTACTTTTTATGTAAAATTATAGTTACCAGGAACCAACAAATTTTCGACTTATAGCTTTTACTCTATTTAAATCCAATAAGGCCAACCAGTGTCATAAAAGTGTTTTTGGGTTTTTTTCTTACTGTGGTTAAATTAGGACGTGACTTATCTGGCACAAACTTATCCTCAGAACCCACTAGCTGACTTCAGTTTTACATAAGGGAAGCAACAATCAGACCTATGTTAAAGTAGCTCATGAAGACCAAGCAAGAGAAACACGAGATTGCATGAGTCCACTACAGAGTAATATTTATTTTAAATGAACAGATCTCTCAGCTTGGGGTTCTGTAGCAGCTGGAGGTGGTGATTCCACCTTTCCCTTTTTACTTCCTAATTTCAATATATGTATTTAATCATTCTATTTTACGTTTTGTTTTAATGAGTAAGCCCTAGGCCATCTCTGTGACACTACAGAAAAAGTACTCTCATGAAGGTCATAAGCAGGCTAGTCAAGAGGGCAAAATATTTCCTGATAAAAGCTTTTTCTAAGAGGCATAAATAGAAACTTTTCCAGGACTGCCCCTGATGTTATTTTGGGAATCATTTAACATTCACGGCATACTTCCATGCAAGACAATCTTGTGCTAAAGCACTGGGAAAAGAGACAGTGCCTTTGGAGTTCACTATATGTCATATTCAAAAGTAGTGGCAGGTTCAAGCTCCTATCTTAATCCTCACTTGTTATTATGGTAAGTAGCTTTGTGGTTTTCTGCTTTGTCCAGGTAGCTTTGTGATATTTTGTTCATTGGCATTAGATAGCGAAAACTCCTCTCAAAATTCCATTTACTTGATCTATCACTACTATGATAGAATTTAAATTAAAGTTTTTTAAAAATAAGATAAATCTTATATTTAACCCCCATTTTGAATGGAAGAAATAGATTTAATTCAAAAAGAGAAAAAGAATTCATTCAAATATCCGAAACTATACCATGCATTGATATAATACTTTTATAAAGAGTTAATAAGAATGCCTAAAATTCTGAATTTAAATGCTCATTTCGATATATGATATTTTACTACAAATACTCATTACTTTCCTAAAGAACCTATACATCTCAGTATCTCAGCATTTTACATAAATTCTACTTTGTTTGACATTTTAAATAATTCCTAGGAAGAAATCTTACAAACACATATGCATGATAAAGATGTTTGTGAAGTTCTCTAAAATAATCCTGTGAACTTGGACACTAATGTCACTATGGTCATTATTTCACTAACGCTCTAACTTTTATTATACATTTTAGAGTCATAAGTGTAATTCTTAACTTGAAGATGAAGGAAAAGCATAGCAAAATTATGCCACATGTAAACTCAAGGATCAATGCTAATCATAGAACTATATAGACAAAATTCTCAAAAATATCAAATGACTTATATGATACTCCAGCACTTGCTGAACCAAGATCTGGAAGAAGACAAGAAATGAGAAATATAAGCTTAGGCACTCAAAGCATCCTCACAATAAGAACATTGGCCAATGCTGCAGGAGAGTTGAACGGCTGAGCAGTGAGACTAGAGGAATAGAACTGAAAATCAGGAACTTGCTAGGAAAGGGAGCACTGATAACTCACCCACCACAAAGCATAAACTGGAAGTAAGCAACCCCCTCTTCAACATGCCGCCTGGCAAACCATCACCTGTTAGGCCACGGAAGCTCAACTCCTAAAATTACTTTAAAGTAGTCCTGAATCAGTAAGACCCCAACACATCTGGAAGAATCCTCTAGGAAAGGTGGTACCATGTGAAAGGCATCAAAATTTTTTCCAAATAATTTTAATATAATATAATCACAGAGTCAACTAGCAGACGCAATAGACAAATAAATAGACACATACACACCCCGCCCCTCCAAAACACAAGACAAAACAAAAACTATGATTTATTGGTATCATCAGTCCTAAACACAAAATAATTTTTACCTAAAATGCCCACAAAAGTAATGCTAGGATTAAATTTTGGTAAGCAAGTAGAAAATATAAAACGTGGTCAATTGAGAAAGAACAAAATATTAATAGAAATTCATTAACTGAAAAATATAACAATTGAAATTAGGTGAAGATGTACGATCAGTGATATTTGAAGAAAGAATTAGTGAGCTGAAAATAAGGCATAAGAAACAATCCAAAATTATCCAATATTAATGGTCAAAAATATAGAAAATATACAAGAGCTGGCAGGAGACTTAGAAAAGAGATGAAAGAAAAATGCATCAAAAGTAATATTGTATTAAATAATAAGTGAAGTTGTACATAAAAGAATAAAGATTTTAATCTACATATTTGAGAAAACCAGCAATTGACAAAAAAGTAATTAGAAAGAAATCTGTACTTAAATGCCTTGTAGTAAAACTGCAAAAACCAAAATGAGAAAATGGTAACAAGTCAGAGGAAATAAAGACAGACTGCTTTAAAGGAAGCAATAAGAAGACTCACAATTGATGTCTCAGTAGCCAGAATGATATTGTTAATGAACTGAAGAAAATAATTATTAATCTTAAATCATATACTCCACAAAAGGATACTTTAAAATAAAAAAGAAATAAAAGTGGTTTTAGAACAAGAAAAAAATGAAGTGTACTACCAGTAGGAAATTCCAATGAATGTTCTTCAGTCACAATAAGAATGGTACCTGATGAAACATCAAAGACGCACAAAAGAATACACAGCAAATAAAAGTCATTAAAATGTGGGAAAAGTTATATAAACTTTATAAAGTAATAAAAATTAGTATTAAAAATTACTTTCATTGTCTGGAACAGGCGTCCTCAAACTATGGCCCAGAGGCCACATGCGGCCCACCGAGGACATTTATCCGGCCCACCGGGTGTTTTTGCCGCTGCTGCCTGTCCTGCTTAGCAGCCAACTCGTCCCGGGCCCACAGTGCACACTCTCCAACGGTCTGAGGGACAGTGAACTGGCCCCCTGTTTAAAAAGTTTGGGGACCCCTGGTCTAGAAGGATGTTAAAAGTATCAATTCATAGCAATTTGATATTTAAATGCAGCTCTTATAATTTCAAGTGTAATGCTAAATAAGTAGAAAGTAAAAAAATAATTTCTGAACTAGGAGAGAAATGGAATAATAAAAATTAATCAACTCAGGGAGAGAGACAGTGATGAAGCAAGAATAGTTGAGTAGAAAGTAGAAAATAAGAAGATAGATTTAAATCCTAACATATAAATAATCACATTAAATGTAAACAGACTTACTGCTATTGTGAAATAACAAATTTTTCAAAGCAGATATAAACAACTTTGTTTTTAACAAAAGACATCTGTAGCATGAAAATACATAAAGGTTGCTAAAAAATAATGGAAAAAATCAAACAATAATCAAAATAAAGTTGATGTTGGCTCCATGAAGGTGATACATGTTTCCACCAGCCCATTTTCTATTGATCACACCTAAAAACTCTGGGTGGGGGCAAGCTACCTGAGGATCTCTGAAACATAAAGGGGAGGGCAATGAAAACTTGAAGAAATAATCCGTGTAGGGGTGAATTTAATTTTTTTCTTCTATTTTTGCTCTAAGAATGAACTTCAGTTGGGAGTAGTACAATGCAGACACTCAGGTAGAAACCCCACCATTTCTTTTGCCATATGAATCATGAAAAGGAGCCCCAGCAGACAGGAAAGTAAAAGAGACAAAGCCATATAAGGTTTTCTCCTACTTCTGTGTATGAACCCACTTAAGTCCAGACCTAGGTTCTGACCTACACATGCACAGGGCAGCCCCAAGCCAGAGTAGGAAAAGCTTAGAAAACTGAACAGAGATGTAAGGGCCCATCCCCAGAAAGTGAGTCAAAGCTCAAAATTTGACTTCTTGCAAAATTAGAAACAACATTCTCCAAAGGATTATCACAGAAGCCAGATTCTACACACATAATATTCACAATGTTCCAGATAAAATCCAAATTACTTGACAAAGACCCATTTTCAAGGTTAAGGCAGCTATAATAACTACATCTCATGCAGTAAAGAAAACCACAAAATGAATGAAAAAAAGAAAAGCACCATGGAGCTATATATACTATAAAAAAGAAAAATGAGAATTTAGGGACCAAAAAAATACAAGACCCGAATTAAAAACTTTAATGAGTGGTCTCACAAGCAGAATGAAGTTGACAAAGAAAAAAGTCGGTGAACTTGGAGATATATCAACAAAAATTATCCATATGAGGAACAGAGAGGAAGAAAAGGCTCTTAAAAAAATAATTAGAGACTCAAGGACCTTTGTGATAACATCAAAAGATCTAAGATAAGTATACTTAGCTCTAGATATTTATGAAAGTTTAAGTATGTATGTTGTTATCCTCATAATAGCCACTAAAAAATAGAGATATAACCAAAAGGCCAATAGATAAAACGGTGTACTAAAAAAATGCTGTCAAATATGCAATAGAAAGCAGAAAAGGGAGAAAAGAAACAAAAAAATCTCAGAAAGA
This sequence comes from Cheirogaleus medius, assembly GCA_008086735.1. NCBI lineage: Eukaryota > Metazoa > Chordata > Mammalia > Primates > Cheirogaleidae > Cheirogaleus > Cheirogaleus medius. Next base: position 40,062,749 of record VBSM01002616.1, read on the forward strand.
ACAAATATCTCCCTCCAAAAATGGTACACTGAAATCCAACCATATCAGTGACTATATTAAATGTTAGTAATATAAACTTGGTAAAACAAAATACCATGCCAAATCCAGTTTGCCACCTGGATTTTTTTTTTTTTTTTGGTAAATAAAGTTTTATTGGAACACAGCCTTATTCATTTTTTGGTGTTATCTGTGTTATCTATGGCTGCTTTGTGCTATAATGAGAGTTAAATAGTTGGAACAGAAATTATGTAGCCCACTGTCTTAGCTCTTTTGTGTTGCTATAAAGAAATATCTGAGGCTGGGTGATTTATACAGAAAAGAGGTTTATTTGGCTCATGGTTCTGCAGGCTGTACAAGATTCATGGTGCTGGCATCTCCTTCTGATGAGGGCCTCAAGCTGCTTCCACCAATGGCAGAATGGGAGGAAGAGCCAGTGTATGCGGTGATTACATGGTGAGACTGAGGAAGCAAGAAAGAGAGGCAGGGGAGGTGCCAGGCTCTTTTTCTAAAGAACCAGCTCCCATGGAAACTAATAGAGTGAGAACTCACTACAGTGAGGAAGGCTCTAAGCCATTCATGAGGGATCTGTCCCCATGACCCAAACGTGACCCATTAGGCCCCATCTCCAACATTGGAGATCAAATTTCAACATGAGGTTTAGAAAGGCCAAATATTCAAACCATAGCACCTGAAATACTTAAAAATATTTGTTTGGCCCATGCAATAGAAATATAATGCAAGTCACATATGTAATTTAATTTTTTCTAGTAGCCACATTTAAAAAGTAAACAAACTTAAAAAGAAGTGAAGTTAATTTTTAAAAATATATTTTATTTAAGCCAATATGTCCAAAATATTACAATTTCAACATATAATCAATATGAAAAAGTATTTAAAAGATACTTTATATTCTTCCTACTAAGTCTCTGAAATCCTGTGTGTATTTTAAATAACAGCACATCTTAGTTTGGACCGGCCTCATTTCAAATGCTCCATAGGCACACGTGGAAGATGGCCAAAGTGTGGCGTAATACAGGTCTAAACACTCCAAAACATGAGACTTGTGTGAGAGGGGTCAGAATATGTTGCTTGGGGAGTAAAATAAATCATTGTAGTCAAAAGGTGGACTGTAGTAGATTAAATATGACCACACATATATTGTAACTTTTGCCATTAAGTAGTGGAATCTATTTCCCCACTCCTTGAAACTAGGTTCACCTTATGACTTGCTTTAATCAGCAGAATAAAGTGATAAAAAGTGGTGGTGTATGAGGTCCAGAGTCCAATCCTCAGTATGACTTGTAGCTTTTCCTTGGAAAAGCTTGGAAACACTTGGCAAATATCCATACTGTTTAGGGAGGCTTGGATCCAATTTTTGAAAGATAAGACGTTTCACAGATCATTGGTCATAGGCAAGAGCTCACCCTAGATATGAGTGAGACTACTTTAGAGCAGCCCCTACCTACCCCCAGTTAAGCCACCAGATGACTGCTACTACATGAGTGAAGCCAGCAGAAAACTGCCTAGCTTATCCCAGCCCAAATTTCAGAAGTGTGATCAAATAAATGGTTTCTGTTTTAATCCATTAGGTTTTGGAGGGCAGGGGTGTAACACAGCAATATATGACTGACAGAATATAGTTCTACAACCCCGTGGCACCTGAAAGGCTTTTCTGGGAAGCAGGTTTTCTTGCTCAGCAAATTTCTATGCCTTTCTCTGAGGCATTAAGAAGATTTAGCTGTTCTCCTGAGACCAAAAGAGATTTAGGCCTTTCGTTAGTCCCGTCTGCCATTTATATTCCCCTAATAGCTCTCTTTATTACCTATTGTCACTTCTATGGGAAGGACACATCTTTAAGGCTATTGCTTTCCAGCATTCCATATGGAAAAAGGCATTCAGTCTCTCTATTCTCAGACTCACATTCCTAAGTCTAATAAGAAATGCTTTAATATCCCCATTTTCAATGTTTTCTAAGATTCTGGTTCTCAAACTCTCCTGCACTCTGTATTTGGGCAAGATTAGTTTATATAGTGGAGGGGATGGCTGCTTCTCCCCAATCTCCACTTCTCCCCAATTTTTTCTTTCTTATAGCTATTTATGAGAGCCTCCCTTTGGGCAATGTCTGGCTGGCCAAAATGGGGTTGGGTCAGAGGTCTAAAGTATATAAATGAGGGAAATGGGAGAATGAGAAACACATCAGTTGTTTGCACATTATTCTACACTACGGTTTGAATGTTTTTTGTCTCCTAAAGGCATGATGAAACTTAATCCCCAATGTGACAGTATTAAGAGATGAGGTCTTTAACAGATGATTGGGTCATGAGAGATGCATAGAGTATGCATTAAGGGACTAATGAGTTAATGGATTAATGGGTTATTATGGGAGCTGAATTAGTGGTTTTATAAGAAGAGGAAAAGAGACTTGAGCTAGCATACTCAGCCCCCTTGCCACGTGATGCCCTGCTGTATCAGGACCATGCAGAGTCCCCTCCAGCAAGGAGGCCCTCATCAGATGTAGCCTCTTGACCTTGGACTTCTCAGCTTTTATAACTGTAAGAAGTAAATTCATTTTCTTTATAAATTACCCAGTTTCAGTTATTCTGTTATAAGCAACAGAAAATAAACTAAGACATCCTACTACATTCATCTGTTCAAATAAAATTGCAAGTATATGGTCAGTGAATTAGCTTATAATTCTTATAAACATGCCCACACTTTGCACAGATTGAATTCATGGTAAATGCCAAATATGTAATTGTAATTTATTGACTGATCCAATAAATCTATCCAGATAGAATCCATACCCTTTGCATGTTCGGTTTTACTCTCCTCCAGAGGATAGTGTTCCCTCCAATCCTTTTGAAGTCAGTTGGTGTAAATCTTTCTATAAACAGTTATGTTGACTATTAGTGCCTGTTGGATAATTTTCTGCTTAGAGACAAATGGAAGGAGGGATGTCAGAGAGGGAGAGAAAGTGGTTGTGCATTTCATATCCATGAGAAAATATTCTGAGTTCCCTTCTGACTAGAAATAGAGAATCAGGCCTACAGCAGTTCTTAATCTATAATTTTTGAAACTCTGATTGATACAATGGCACAATAGCTGTGGTTTACAATCTGCTTCAGTCAAGTAGATTTTATAGCTCACTGATTTTCTAAAATGTCCTTATAAATAGATTATTTTATTATTACAATAAGACAATATGTGTGATTATGCCAGACATTGACACAGTATATGTAGAAATCAGTGTAAGATCCTGGAGTGATGATCTAGCATGAACCATAAATCAGATGCCATTCATTATATGAATGAATACAAATATGATTTCGTTACTAAAATTTCTAAGATATAAATGTGATTAGCAGATGGCAAGAGCTCAGATTTGTCTAAAGAACAGCATTTTTCAAAAAATCCAAATAATTAACTATATATCTCTTTTCAGACCCTATTGAAACTTTAAGGCAAAATAATAAAATATTTTTTGGAAATAGTATTGTAGGGGTGAGGGGAAACTTACCATTTCCCCTGAAAGTTTGCTGAAAGATCACCTCACAATTAAAGTAAATTAATCAGAAAGGTTTATTTACCATGCACATAGGGAGAATCACAAAGTGATTACCCAATATTCCAATGAAGTTCAGATATTTTTATACCTGTTCTTTTGGAAGGGAGGGGAAATGTGGAGTACAGGTAATTCTGTTTAGGGGCAACAAATGGTACTAGGGAGGATAAATGGATGAGGGAAACAGACTGACTTGTATATGATCCTCTTTGCAAATTAAATTAACCTGAGAGACAGACACTATATTTAAATGATTTGGGCTAGGTCTAGTTGCATCCTTGATCTTTCCTGCAATATACTGAGATAACAGAGAGAGGAAGGGAAGTCAATTGCCCCTTTGATCTTTTGATCGTTCAGTCCCATTTATGCAGATAGAAGGGAAGCCCACTCCAATGCTTTTTGATCTTCAATGGCCTTTAATTCAAAATATTCTTTATGCCAAGCAGTTGTATTGTGGGGTGAAATTTCCTGAGCTCCTTCAGTATAAAATAAATACATAATAGGCTTTCTATATGTGTGTATGTCAAAGGAAAATGTGCTGTGTTATTCTAGAGAGATAGAAATAGAATGGCATTGGTAAATATGGAGACTCTTAGAAGGTTCCAATAAAATTTTTTTTAAAAACTTAATGATTTCAGAAAGCTAATTTCAAAGTGTGATTGTGATTATGTTAGATCATTAGTTTCACTTAGTAAATTACTATTTCCAAAAAAGTAATAATTTAAGTAAATGAACATCTAACAACAAAGTATCAATTAAAACACACTGTTTCTCAGAAAACCTTCCTGCTATTTATTAATACTTTTTATCCAAAAAGAAAAAAATAAAGAGGAAAGGAAATAATATTTAGTATGATTTTTGTTTGTTGCTTTCATTTTCTCCACTAAGTTTATTTTCTTTTTAAATCCAAGTATTTAATTTCATCAAACCTGATGGTTACATCATTAAGCTAGATTTTGATTTCAGATAATGCTGGATTTCATGGAACTAGTGACTCTGAATGGGCAAAACAATACACTAGGACTTCTCAGAAAAACACAATGGAATAATAAAATATAAATCATAAATATAAAATTTATAATATTAGTAATTTTGTTGAAAGTATTTATTGAGCCAAGTTCTCCATGGTGCCAAAGTCACTCCCCAATAATAAACATAACAGTTCCAAAAAGTAAAGTTCCAGTAGCTTGAGAAAGTTAACACTGTTCTCGAAGGATTAACTTAAATCCAAAGAAAACATAAACCCATAAATGTAGAGATTTTTATTAAATGGAAATTAAGAGGAGTACTTTGGAAGACTGACACAGGGCAAACCAGGCTAAGAAGTGTCTTTTCAGTTGGAAAGGTTAACAACCATTTAAGAACTACTAAAGTTCATTAAAATACAAACATTATATAAAGTTGACCAGACCATCATTTTGAGAATGCTTAAGAATATTGGGAATTTTTTTAAAAACACAAAATACAAACTTTTTAATGCGTATATGTATTTTCCTTTCACGCTCTTAAAGAAAGTTGAATTTCCTGATAGGTCGCCTACAAATATGTATATACAAAATGCCTTCAAGCTGAATCTCCTTCTTGGCTCAGAATTTCCTAGGTGGTATGTATGATGTTAATTAAGTTAATTATGCAACCTGTGGTCAGGATGCCAGCCCACCCCAATGTCCTCAAGGACCTTATTCTATGTCTTACAAACTCATTCTCCAATATCTACAACATCTCTGTTTACCCAGCCAAGTTGACAGTCTTAATTGTTTCTTCTCTGTAGGCAACAGGAGCTCTGTAAGAAGAGTGGTGGCTACATTTCCAATGCACATGCAATTTCTCCAATATCTACCTCCTACAGGCCACCTTTTCAAGATGACTTTATTTACTCTGTTTTTTCTGTATTTCCTCAAACCAAGAGTCTCCCTTTCCATTCATGAGAGTTGAAAAACCTCCCTTCCTTTTATATTCTCTCCCTTCCCAGAGGATTCTTTCCTTTGTTCTGCAGCCCAGAGGTCAGTTCCACCCTCACCCAGATGACTACTTCCTGGTTTTTGTACTCTCCTCATGGCCTATGCCCTATTTACCCACATACGGAGTTAGCTGAAACTGAATCTTTTCTTACAGCTTTTAAATATGTTTAAATTGGGAGAGGGGAGCCAAGATGGCTGACTAAAGACATCACTTTTTGGATTGTCCCAGCTGGAAGGTAGAATATTGGACTGAGGAAAGTAGAGAGCAGTTGCAGCTCAGGTGTGGATCACAGGGAGAGACCACAGAGATGCCTGGAGACCCAACTGAGAAAGAAGAAGATGGAGAAGAGAAGAAAGCAGTGTGGTCCAAACCCAGAGAGGCTCAGAGCCCAGTGAAAGGATAATCCTCTCCCTCACATAGGTACCTTCAGTGAGCACTGGGACATAAAACATTTTGGGGGTGCTTCCACCCTCCATGAGCCCAGGCACAGTGGCTGAATAGGAATAGCAGGGTGAACCAGCAATCCACAGAAGTTCAGGTGTTCAAAAGGGACACTTTTCAGGAGAGTGCCACAAGAGTAAAGAGTGCCAGCTATCTTACACCTAGACACTTTTTCCTCTCCACCACCTCCAATCACAGCATTAGAGAGTAATTTTAGCTCTCAGGCCAGTTGATAGCCATGCCCTCTCCCCCACTGCAATTACAAGAATACTCTGAACTGAGTAGCACACAAATGGCTGCATCTCCATGGTGGCTGTAAATTCCCAGCCAAGCCCACCACTGAGAGTAAGAATACCATAATTTGTGACCTTCCTGCTATCAGATGTTTGCAGGATCACACGCTGGTAGCTTAGGCAGGCAGGCCAGAACCGGTGCCTTCCCAGACACGAGAGTGGTGCAGGGACATGCAGGGGTAGATCTTGGTCCTAGACACAGGTGGTGAGGAAACCCTTGTGGACATATCCAATGAGAGAGTGTGGAGGGGTGCTGAGGAATGGGGATCAGTGAGCACATATATCTCTCACTCTCCCACCCCCAGAACCACCATACCAAATGCTTCAGGTGCACTGGCTGAAAGGGAGCAGTGGCCCCTCTCCCATTCATTACAATAGGGACTGCAGCCTGAGCCAAGAAAATTATAAGTGACCACTTCTCCCAGGAGGGAGTATGCCCATGACAGAGGCCCCTGCAGACATATAGGCCTACCTCTCTCCCCTTGGGGTCTTGTGCTGGAACAGGCATGTACAGTTGAGGATCCACCCACCTGCCAGCATCCCACAGAGACACACACTAGTGGGTCAGACACATGGACTGAGGGGTAGTTCGAGAGTTGGTCTTGGGTGGTGAGGGAACTCACATGAATTGATCTGATGGGAGAGTGCTGTGGAGTTACAGGAGCAAATAGGGAGAGCACCATCGCTCCCTGCAGACAGATTGCACTAGTGGACAAGAGAGGAAAGAGTCTGACCTGAAGCCTTAGCACTCAAGCAATTAGGCACCTCCCTCAGGAACAGCCTACTTGGCTTGGAGAGATTGCCCTGAACTTCATACCACTGGCTCCCCCTAGTGGCTGGATAAGCAACCTCTGATACCCACCAAGGCTTTGCAAAGCCTGGCTCTTGCAATCCAGCCATGATTTGTCTTGCTCCTCCCTCACCTCTATTCTCAGGGGAATAGAGATCAAGCAAACTCCTGGGAGCTACATGGTCCTGTCTAAGGCTTGGAGTATTTGTATGCCCCATCTGGGGGACCAGAGCTTACCATGGACACAAAAGACAATCTCAACATCTGGCTCTTCCATGCATACATCAATCAATGACAGGGAGAACAACCCTGTAGCTAAACAAAGCACCTTCCAATTCATACTCACATGTACCACCCACCATCACTGAGATTAAGCTGGGAGACCTAACTCATTATACACTGCTGAGAAGAGGTGAAGACAGCAAGTCAGAGGTAACCCAAGAAGTACCCCTAACCTGCTAGAACACCCCATAGGCAGCTCAGGACCAGCACTCCTCTCCTTGGTATACTCAGGGACTGATCTTCAGGGACCCAGAGACAGGCCCATAAGCCAGGCCTAACACCCCAACATCTCAACCAAAAGGCCAAATGAAAAGGAATGAGCAAAAGAACTCTGGAAACAAGAAAAATCAGTGAAAAGACACCCCCCCACAAAAAACAATACCTCCTTACCAATGGATACCAACCAAAATCAAAAGATTGAAATGACAGATGAAGAATTTCAAATATAGATTGTAAGGAAACTCAATGAAATACAAGAGAAAATAGAAACCCAACACAAAAAACTACAAAAACAATGCATGAAATGAATGAAAAATTTACTAAGGAAATGGATTTATTTTTTAAAAATTAAACAGAATTTCTAGAAATAAAAAACTCATTCAAGGAAATAGAAAACACAGTGGAAAGTCTTAAGAATGGGCTATATCAGGGAGAAGAAAGAATCTCAGAGTTTGAAGATAATACCTTTGAATTAAACAAGTCAGTCAAAGAGAAGGAACTGAGAAATAAGAGGAACAAACAAAACCTACAAGAAATATGGGATTATGTAAAGAAGACTAACACAAGAATCATAGGCATCCCTGAGGGCCAAGAAGAAAATACACAAGAGCTGGAAAACATATTTGAAGGAATAATTGAGGAAAATTTCCCTGACCTTTCTAGAAATCTAGATTTTCAGGTACAAAAAGCTCAAAGGACTCCTGGGAGATTCATTGTGAAGAGGCAATCACCATGACATACAGTCATCATACTGGCCAAACTAAACATGGAAGAGGCACTCCTATAAGCCATAATGCAAACGCACCAAGTATCTTACCAAAGAAAACCCATCATACTAACTGAAGACTTCTCAGCTGAGACCTTATAAGCCAGAAGAGATTGGGGCTCCATTCTCAGTCATCTCAAACAGAATAATAGCCAGCCTGGAGTTTTGCATCCTACAAAACTAAGTTTCTTATATGAGGGAGAAATAAAAACTTTCTCAGATAAGCAAACAGTGATGGAATTTGTTAAGACCAGATCTGCCCTGCAGGAAGTACTCAGAACTGCATCAAACATGGATCCAAACAATAAACACCCACTAGTATAAAACACCCACCAGCTAAAGATCAGAGCCCAAATACTACAATGACTCAAGAGGCAAAACAAAGCAATAAAATTCTACTCAACAGAATGAACAGAAATCTACCCCAGCTATCAATTATTTCAATAAATGTTAATGCTTTGAACTCCCCACTCAAGAGATATAATCTGGATGAATGAATAAAAAAATACAAGCCAAGTATCTGTTGTCTCCAGGAACCACATCTAACTCACAAGGACTCATTCAGACTCAAGGTGAAAGGATGAAAAACAATACCCTATAAAAAATGGAAACCAAAAGAAAGTTGATGTGGCCATTCTCTTATCAGATAAACATAGACTTCAAATCAACAAAAGTAAAGAAAAAGATGGTCATTACATAATGGTGAAGGGAACAATTCAACAAAAAAATGTAACATTCCTAAATATCTATGTACCTTAACACAAGTGAGCCCAGATCCATAAAGCAATTCCTACTTGATATAAACAAAATAATACACAGCAGCATTGTAACACCCAGGGACTTCAACACCCCATTTACGGAATGGGACAGATCCTCCAAGCAGAAAATAAGCAAAGAAATGATGGGCATAATTGGAACTCTAGAACAAATGGGCCTAAAAGATATTTACAGAACATTCTACCCAAAAACCACCGAATATAATTATTCTCATCAGCTCATGGAATGTTCTGTAAGATTGATCACATCCTAGGCCACAAAACATGCCTCAACAAATTTAAAAAAATAGAAATTATACCACATATCTTCTCAGACCATATTGGAATAAAATTAGAAATCAATTCCAACAAAAACATTCAACTTTACACAAAGTCATGGAAATTAAACAACCTACTGCTGAATGATTACTGGATCTTTTGATGTTAATCAAAAGATCCTTTGAACTAAATGACAAAGGGGACACGAGTTATCAAAATCTGTGGGATTCAGCAAAAGCAGTCAAAAAAAGAAAATTTACAGCCTTAAATGCCTACATCCAAAAGACAGTAAGATCACAAATCAACAATCTAATGAATTGTCTCAAGGAATAGGAAAAGAAAGAGCAAACCAATCAGAAACCCAGCAGAAGAAGAGAAATAACTAAGATATGAGCAGAACTAAATGATATCAATAACAAAAGAATTATACAGAAGATTAATGAAACAAAAAGTTGACTCTTTGAAAAGATAAAATCAACAGGCCTTTCAATAGATCAGAAAACAGACAACTCTAATAAGCTCAATCAGAAATGAAAAAGGAGAAATTACAACTAATATCACAGAAATACAAAACATCATCTCTGAATACTCTAAAAATAGAGTTGAAATATATAAACTTGAAAACACTGAGGGAAGGGACTAATTCTTGGAAATACACAACAATCCTAGGCTCAGTCAGGAAGAAATAGAACTCCTGAACAGATCAATATCAAGTAACAAAATTCAAGCAGCAATAAAAATATATCCCAAGAAGAAAAACCTTCCAGGCCAGATGATTTAACAGCCAAATTTTACCAGACCTGTAGATACGAAATCAATTCTTTGTCTCCACTGTAGTTTTCAGAGCAGTTGCTGTGGGGCCCAGGGCTAAAGGCTGGCTGAAGAGGAAGAGGTGCTTCCAACAATATGGTAGCTTCCCTAAGGGAATAAATACAGCTAGAGAGGAAGGGTAAGCATCAGGCCTGCTTTACCCTCCCACTGGAAGTTTCTTTCAGTTAAAAAAATTTTTCATTGAATGTCCGTTATATGTCAGGCATTCTGTTGGGCAATAGGGTCACCAGGATAAGGAAGGCACAACCTCTATCCTCAAAAACCATCAGTCTAGTGAACAGTCAATTTCATCAGGTAGAGTCAGAGAGGGACCTCCCCAGTGAAACACCAGGAATTCTTAACTCACCTGGTGGACTCCTTCCATCCTCCTCTGCTGAACTCACCAACTTGTGTAGGGGGAATTTCAAATTTCACTCCTCAGTCCCCTTACAACCCTATTTATTTATACTTCCTTTTTTAAGCTCTCCTAATGATATCCTAGATGAAGATTTTATTACCATGTTCAGTTTGTTAAAAGGAATTGCATATCCAGTGAATTTATTGTTGGTGGTATCAATGCACCTCCTACATTAGTCTTTAAGATATGCTGCTTCTGTTGGATAAAACATTGGCAGAGTCTTTTGGCTCATCCCATGTTATCCACATTTCTGTTCCTTTCGTAAGTATTCCTACTGCTTTGGGATTTTAGCTGTTAAGAGAACAATCAAACTGAATCAAAACAATTATGCAATAATGTGCATGCCAAGGTTTCCTGGCATCACTTACCAGAAATTCTACTGTTTTATACTGTATTGCCCAAATATTTTATTTACATTCAACTTGTCCCAAGGTATTGCTAAGAATAGGAATGAATATATAGCCTGTTTGCTTAGAATATCAAGCCACATAGCCAAATTTGGACTCGTTAATGCTGTATTTCCCTCATGAATAGAGAATATGGAATTGAAAAATGACTACCATGGAAGAAGAATGACTCAGAAATCTAAGAATAGCCAAATCATGTGAAAAGACCCAAAGGCTGCTTCAAAATGAACTGCATCTGCCTGATTCACAAAACTGACAAATTACACTATTCAGATCTATGCAAAATAGCATTTCACCAGCATTTTATCTGCATATTTAATTTTGCTTGGGGTTGGTACGGGTTTGCCTTCTTACTGCGAGATAATTTATGGGTTCAAAGGTATACTGTAACTCAAAAAATAATCTAATTTGCTTTGTTTCTATTAGATTACAAAGTAACAACTTGGACTGTTTGAAATTATTGTAATAATAGATTTGAAAATACACTTTGGATGAACCAAACGCTCTTCAGAAATCTAAGAGACACTGGCCACCAAAACATTGAGAAAGGAAGATAATATGGAAGTCTCTGTCACTATGGGGGTGTCTAGTCTTGCCCTAGGTAAGCTCTTCATCCAGGATTCTGAGAATAATCAAACCTTCTGAATGGAGTGTTTCCTCTGCTTTAGTATTATTAGCTGTTTATCAGGAAAAAACTGGGAACAGAACCTAAATTGATCTAAGAAAAAGACATCACCATACTCATCACTGTTATTCCATCAAGAAAAGAATGCTGGAGGAGCTCACCAGAACTGAATGTCATCCTGCATTAGCCACCATTGTCAGCAACTGTCATCACCACCACACTGTGCCCTCTGGAATCCCCACGCTTTGATCAGCAAACAAAATTATCCTGAATCTCTTCCATGAATGTCCTTGCTTTCATTAAATTCTGGATCTCGCCTGTGGGCTCAAATTGTCCATGGCTCTCTGCAATGGAGGATGTTCTTTCTCTCACGAGTGGTATAGACATCTCCACCACTCACCATTGCTGTTTCCATATCATTCTTTCATCTGTAAATCCTCTACTTCTTTTAATTTCATGACGACTGGAGAAAACACTCAGTGTCCTTTATTCCTGCTATTCTCCATTGATATCCCATTTATTCCCCCTCATCTATTGAAGACGTTAAGTCCTAGTTGATAGCATGGCTTTTCAACTATCGTTATTGCTACCATCATACACATGACTCTAACATCTACCCAGGTGACCCACTATTCTCTATTTCTTGATCTTCTCCTTCCAATAGTTCCCTTCTGCTCCACTTAGCCACCTCCTTCAAAGGACTCAGTCTAGACTTGTTTACATCAAAACCTCACCATCCCTAAAATTCTGATTGCAGATGTTCCCTTCTCACACCACCACCATTTAGGTTTCCACCTATATGTCTTAGATTCACAGCCCTATAGACCAGTCTACCATTTTTTCAATTACCTTAAGCCCCCTGCAGACTTCACTTTCCTCTTCCTCCACCTTGGATGATGTGATCCTTTTTTTATAAATTCACTTTCACAGTTACCGTTAACTTTCTTTTGTCACTTTCCCCCATGCACCAGCTTACTAAAACTCTATTCCCCAGTATAGATCAAACCACTTACATTCTCTTTGCCAGCCGAACATTGCAAAGAAAAATTACATAATCAAATTGACTTTTTATTTTAAACGCATTTTCTTTTTTTTTTTTATTTCAGGAAATTATGAGAGTACAAACATTTTGGTTAC
>VBSM01002616.1:40078950-40171691 GCA_008086735.1 Cheirogaleus medius
GGGTCGAATGGTATTTCTATCTCTAGCTGCTTGAGGTATCTCCAAATTCTTTTCTACAAAGGTCACTAATTTGCAGTCCCACCAGCAGTGTAAGAGAGTTCCTGTCTCTCCACATCCTCGCCAGCATTTGTTGTTTTGGGATTTCTTGATATTTGTTGTTCTGATGCTGTTTTCCATGGAACATAAAGATTCATAATGAGGCCTGATGGAGCATCTTGCGGGAAACCAAAGCTTCTGCTGAACGCAACTATGATAGAGAGGTTGAACAAGGGCCTAAGTCTGTAGGCATGATGTTGCTGCTAAGGGCAACCGGGGCATGAAAGTACAAGGTCTTGGGAAGGGAAAATGGCTTGGGGAGACAAGTGGACAATTTGCAGCTGTGGTTTTCCTTGGTGCACTTGTCAGATCTGAGCATGGTGCAAGAGGCTGAGGAGCCTGGAAAAAGGCAAAGAGGATGCCCCCACTAGAGGCAGAAAAATCATCAGAACTTTGAGCCATCTCATGCAGCTGAAGAGACACAATTTAGACAGTTGAGGGGCTGGGATTCCAGTGAGAAATGAGGGGCAGAGGACAACATCTAACACTCTGCTGGGTTTCCCTCATGACATTGACTGAATTCTGCAGCTATGGGGGAAAGGAATCTAAGAAGCCAAGCAAACTCTCTTTGAAACCAGAGGGAGTTTTTGGCAGTCTTGCAGTGCTTAGGAGACAAGCATTTGAATTCTGGACCCCCAAGGTTATGTGGCCCAGGTGAGCATCCTGGACACTCAGTTAGAACCCTTTGGGAACTACAGTCTAGAAACAAGGATAAAAGAGATCCAAATGGAGACTTAGTACAGCTTCAATCCGGCCTTGAATTTAATTTCTGAATGGATTAAGGGGATCAGGCCCCCTACTCTTTCTGCTCTTTGGGGAAGAAAAAATGATCAATCTCCTATAATTTTTCATGTACAATGTCAGGCATGGAATCAAAAATTATCAGGCATTATAAACTGAATGCATCCTCCCAAAATCCATATGTTGAAACCTTAACCCCCATGGCATAGTATTAGGAGGTAAGGCCTTTAGAAGGTGATTAGGTCATGAGGGCAGAGATAATGATGGGATTAGGGCCCTTATAAGGGGATGAATTGCCTCTTCCTCTCCACCATGTGAGAATGCAATGTGAAGACAGTCATCTGCATACCAGGAGTGGACCCTTCTAAGCACCCAACCATACTGGCACCTTGATCTTGGACTTTCAGCCTCCAGAACTGTGAGAAATAAATATTTGTTGTTTAAGCTACCCAGCCTATGGTAGTCTGTTATAACAGCCTCAAGAGGCTAAGACACCAAGCATACCAAATCACAGGACGATATGAACTAACACCAAGAGAAAAACCAATAAAAAGAGATCTGCAGGTCATTCAGATATTGTAATTACCAAATAAGGACATTAAATTATAGTAACTAATATGCTCAAGAAGATAGAGAGAAGGATGAAGAAAATAGAAGAAAAGATGGAAATTTTCACCATAGAATTTAAATCTCAAAAAAAGTCACATAAAATTCTAGAAATGCAAAATAAAATAACTAAAACCACACACCTGATTAAGTTTCCTCATCTGTAAAATGGAGATCATCATAATAGTTACTTCCTTTAAGGTCGTTATGGAGATAAAGTAAGTTAATGTGTTTAAGGTGCTTATGACAGTGTCTAGCACATAGAAGCTGCCGTGTAAGTACTAGCCGAGTTCCTAGGATAAAGAATTCCACCACCCATAAGAACTTTGCTTAGAGATCTGTTGTTAGATGAAGAAGGCATAATGATAGCATGGACCACTACTTTCTCTATGTATTATTTGCTGTACATAATTTTAACAGAAAATATATTTATGGAAGCAACTTCAATTGCAAAGCATATTAGAAGATTCAAATGAAGATGTGATGTTGTAATTCCATTTCCTTTACAAAGGCAAAAGTGCATATCTATTGGAGAATCAGGCTGATTAAAAGCACATTTTTATTCACAAAAGAGAAGAAATGGTTTGCATTGTCTAGTACGTTCTATGAAAAAGCAAGCAAACAAACAAAAAAATTCTAGCTTTTCTCCATTGGTCTAAGTAAATTAAATGTCTGGTAAGTGATAATGACAATAATATTATCTACTTCCAAGTCTCACTCTTCATATTCATGAGCAAATAAGGAAGCATCATTAATAAGATAGGGTACTCTTAAATGGCATTTTCATAATTAATGTGCTGGATAAATAAATTAAATAATTCAGGGGGAAAAATTCTCAAGTCATTTCTTATGAGTAGAAATTACTCAGTCAAAAGGCATTTTAAAATCAAATGTATGTCTAGAACAAAATCACATATAATATGATGATTTCTTACAAAAAGTAAATAAAATGATTGGTGGATTATTTTTATTTTATCTGATTTCTCTCTGACAACTACAGTACCAATTATAATTAATTATATAAATTATGTCTAAATAAAGTACATAAATATCTTCTGAAAGTTTTATATTCAATTTCCATGGTTCAGAAAAAGAATCTAAATTCATAATCAAGATAAACTAGGAACCAAATTAAAGATCTTGATATAAGTAGGAGAAAATGTGTAATTAGCATAACATACAAAGTATCAACAGCAACAGATTATGGCTTTAATTGAGTATTTAAATCTGAAAGTTGTTTTTAAAAGATATCTATCAAAGGCAAAACTTTAAAAATGTCAAAATTTAAATTTATATTTGTACCATTCCTACATGTACACAATAAGAAAACATTTGAAAGAAAACTGGGAGGAAATAAATCACCAGATTTTTTTTTAGTAAACAAAAAGCTTGGACCCAAAACTGACTGTTTTATTTATAGTTTTACTTGGTATTACATAGATAAAATATCAATCTGATAACATGTTTTACCTTAACCATCCTAGTGATAAGGCAGTGGTCACTAAAAAGAATATGTATCCATGACCATATTTATTCCAAATATCACACTGAAGAAACTTAAAAGATATACTAGCTAATCCTTTTTCAAGTAAACAAACTGGAAAAAAAATAAAAAGTGTGACCATTGGATACTTAACAATACCTACAAATTAATATTGTTTTTAAGGGGTGATAATAGAAATTATGGGTTTCTTATAGAATCTTAATCTTTTAGAGATTCATAATGAAATATTTACAGAAGAAACAATACGATGTCAGGGATTCAAGCTAATGGGGGCAGGAAGGAGGTGAGTTGTTCACAGAACAAACCAAACGATCAGTTACATGGTATTGACAATCAGAGAAGCTGGCAATGAGTACCTTGGGTTCATTATACAATTCTCTCCTTTTGTATATGCTTGATATTTTTCATAATAATTTTTTTAAAGATGTTCTAATTGCAGTCAAAGAAAGCTCACTCTGATTTCACGAAAACAGAGAATAAAGATATTCGAGGTAAATTATGTGGGAATATTTGCCTCCTTTATATAGAACTTTTAAGTATTAACTCCTTCCATATGACATAAAACATGGTTTGTGGGTTAACACCTCTTCATTTTAAAATGTTGCATTGAAGAAATGAAGATCATCACAGGGGGTTAGATCATTATATAGCCTTTCTTTTTCTTTCTGGTTTCTTTAAATACTATAATAAAATCTACAGTCCCTCAGTTTGCAATTTTATAATGATACTGTTAAAAATGGAAAGCAGAGAAGAGAGAAAAGATAGTGAACTCTTAGAAAATGCTAATATTGTTCTATTAGTGATTTGTAACCACAGTGTTGTTTCTTTTTGTTGATATCTTCGATTTTCTGATGTTGGCACCAGTTGGTAATTTTTTCTTTAAAGTCTTACATGCTATTAAAAAGTGTTGCTTTGTACTGGATTGTGTCAAGTTAACCTGATGAAGCTAAATGTCATGTGCTTTAGTTGCAAACATCATTGTCTTGAGAGTTTAAAAATGTACCTTAAGAAGAATGCAAGTGACGACCTCTGAGAAGCTTGCTAACTGTTCTACAAGGTTTGAGGTAATCGCGATAGGATCACGTGTATTCCTAGTCTCCTGATGATAATGCTGACAAATTTCAAGGCACTTCTGCTCAGTTAGTACCTGAAGAATTTAAGAAATTATTTTTATTTTATCATAAGATCTCCAGTTCTACACTTTGATGGTTCATTTTGAACATTTCACAATTTCTGTCTCAGATCCAGTCAGATTTTTTTTTTTGCATCACAGAAACCAGTACACTCGTTTCCCTTCAAACACTTTGATGTCATATGAGAGATAGTTGCATCTTGCCAAAGTTTATCACAGTAAATTCAAGCTGTGACTGTACTGACATAAAACCCAAACATCCAGATGAAAAGTGAAAAATCCTATGAGTCATTTGAATGTTTCTGTACAAGACTTAATTAGTTGAAAATAATATGCTTCCATTGCACATATTTTCAAATATGGAACCAGAATGCAATAAATAAAATCCTGATATTTCTGTCGTGGTTCATGTAAAGACAGGCAAATATTGACTACATGATAAAAGGAATATTGACTGACTTTTGTATGAAAAGATCTAAATGTATATAAATACATGTGCAGATGAAAAGTATGGACTTTTTAAAATAGATTACATTTTTCCACTGCTTTTGTTTTTAAAGGAATTAGCTGAAAGCAACTTCTTTTTAAAAATATTTTAGAACTAATGTTTCTCTATCATATCTTGAGATAATGAGCTCTTATTTAATGATAATAAAGCTCCTGAACTGCCAAAAATCCTTAACGTTAAATGCAATAAACAATGCAGTTGCTGGATGTTATTTAAAAGTCTCTTATATAATTGCTTGAGCCATGTTAACAGTAAATGTTTCCAGAGCGTTTTGCCAATAGAAGTCAATAAACACAGAAGAGGTGACAGGGAATGTAAATTGCAGTTTTTAGATTCTGGTTCTTGATAATATATTCTCTAAAATTCAATAGAGTTTCCCATTTAAATGTCAGCAGATTGGTTTCCAGTGATTAAATAACCATTTCAAAGAGGTTAGTTATGGTAAATAAGCAAAAATTTTCCAATCCCAAAACCCAAAGAAAACTGGATACTTCCATAGCTTTAGATGTTCATTGTTAGGTGTCATGATAACAGAACATCCATTTTCTTAAGTGGTTTATTAGCCTCACCTACTTGTTATATTCAATATTTAATGCAAGAGAGAATTGCCAACAATTAGCTCCTGGAAAGTGGCCAGTTGACCCACATTAAAATAATGTTTGCTTCAGCAGAGTTCCCAGTGCTGGATAAATAACAAAAATGAATGAGAGACTGAAATTGTTGCTATAAGGTATTCACAAAACACCATCAGAAGCCTTTCTCTGAGTCACCTAAGCACAGCTTCAAACTGCACAGGAAAACTAGCACCTGCTGAGAAAGCCCAGCAACACATCTATCTGAACTTGAGTAATCAAAAATGCGTTTTCTCTTTTTGATCAAAGAACACATGCAGAGAGATAAAATGACTGCATTTTATGACACACCATAAGGTATAATAAATGACGATTGTAGCCAGAATCCAAATATCACAGAATGCCAGTACAGGAGTATTTACCGTCTCAGTCACATACTCAGAGTATGTGTGTGGATTTAAATTAATAAAAAGATACTAAGCGTGTTATTTAAGACTCTGGAGTCAGATCTGAGTTTGAATTCTAGCTCTCCCATTTGCAAACTGTTAGAAATTAATCTTTCTAACCCTAATTTCATCACTGGAAAATGAGAATAACAATTGTGTCGATTCATTCTTGTGTCGATTCATAAAAATTAAGTAAAGTAATGCATGTTAAAATAGTATCACTGTTGCTGAAGTACTCAATAATTATTAATTCTTATTCATGTTATTGTAGTCGTTCTATATAGGGTTTCCAGATTTAGCCAATAAAACAAAAAACAAATAGAATTCCCAGTTAAATTTGAATTTCAGATAAACAATAATTAAATGTTTAGAATAAATATGTTCCAAATATTTCATGGGACATACTTATTCTTAAAAAGCATTCATTGTTTATCTTAAATTTAACTGGGCATCCTGTATTTTATCCGGCAACCCTATGTATACATAAATGTGGTCAGGAAAATTCATTTATCTATCATTTTGCCAAAGATCTATTGGTAAATAAAAGATATCTAAGTCAGGCAAACAAAATGCACACATTAAAATTTGTGGTCATTAATTAAAGAAACATTTTCTAAAGCTTCACTCAGTGCCTATGTACCTTAGCTTCAGATCTAAAAAGTTTATTTTCTGATTAAGAGATGCTAGTCTTGCAGAGTTGCACTTATTAAAAAATATGAAAATATACTTGTGGAAAAACTTCATCCACCAAAGGAGCATTAGTACCAACTGCTGGCTACAGGAAGTACTCGCAGTCAAGCCTGCCTTCTCTGAGCCCCTGTGCTCCTTCTTCTGAGTTCTGGGGTCACCTTGTGACCCCAGCTGAGACATGGACATCAAAGTTCCCATTGATATCTCTTGTGCTACCCCAATAGCTGGCCCCAGTCACGTCCCTGAGTCTGTTTCAACTCCATGGGCTGTGCTTTGGAATGTTCTCCATGTTTTCTCAGCACTTCCACCCCTGTTTTGTTCCTGGCTTGACTTTGTACCCTCGTCCCAGTGCCAATATCTTGCACAAGTCCATTTCGCTATGTTACCAATACAAGAACTGTTTTCGAAGCCCAAACAGATTAGGCTCTGCAAATGAGTAAAGAGCCAGATATAACAGGAACACAGATAGCAGTGACAAATTATGGTTAGCCACCTGGCAGCAGTGATACGCTATAAAAATAATGACTGCCATTGGTTGGGAACTTACTACTGCCAGCCACAGCATTAGACACCAACTACATGATCCCTTTTCATCCTCTTCACAGTAGGCAATATTATACCCATTTTGAAGATGAAGAAAATGAGATCACAATGCTAGATTGTGTCAGAGCTGGAATTGAAGACATCTCTCTAATTCTGCAAACCACGCACATTAGACCACAAAAATCTGCCTGCTCAGGGAAAGAGGGCACAGAAAAGAAAAAGTTAAGTGTCTTGAACCCAAAAAGTAATGTAGTCTTAGGTCACTGAATATAAGTACAAATAATGACCATTTGTGTATGTTCACTGTCCCTAGGCTGTAATACTATATATATATATATATATATATACACACACACACTATAATAAAGATGCAGGTCAATTCAATATTGAAGTTTAAAAAGTAGGATTACTACAAAGACTTAAATTATTCAGAGAAGCAACATTGTGAGGTCATTGAACAAGTTTTAGAGTGAGGGAATCAGAAGGACCTAGGCTTCAGGCCTGGCTTCCTACTAGTTATGAGAACTGGACCATTCCACAGGCCTTAGGTTCTTTTGTAAAATGAGGGTGATGGTGCCTATTCCACAGGTTCAGTATGAGGATTAAATGAGAGTACAGGTAATACGTTTACACAGTGACAGGCATATCATAATCAATGAAAAATGTTACTTTAATGGAATACAAGGAAATATGCAGTATTTTTAAATTTTTGTTCAAAATAGTTAAAAAGAAAAATAAAAAGCTGTTTTTAAAGCGCTAAAATCCTCAGCCAACTGGAAGAGTCAGTTATTTTCAACGATTCTTATTTTTATTCTGGGGGTTCTCAATAAAATATATTTATATATATATTTGTATACACACAGAGAACTATTTAAAACTCTATCCTTTCTTCCACTAATTTTAGATCCTGAAGAAGCCTTAAAGCCATAAGGCTTTGATCTTTTTAGAATCCAAGGAACTACAGTCTAGGTGTGGGCACCTCAGCGTTTGAGTCAGTACTATTTACTTCTATGTATTTTAAATACTATACCTCTTTAGATATGTCCTGAATATTCTATATACTACATCTTTACTTACTACAGACTTGCTCTTCATGTACTAGTTTAGCAGATACACAATCAAACAAGAAAATCTACTAGTGCCCATAGTATGACCCAGAAAAAATTTTATCCAGAATATAATCACAAAAATGTAACCCAGCTCCACTCTCAGGAATTGCTTTTTTTTTTTTTTTTTTTTTTAAGTGATGAACACCAAAGAGAGGTCAAGACAAGATAATAACTTGTATCTGCACCACTCACCTTTGGGAGTCAGCCTGTGTGATCGCCACACCTGGGTTTGTTTGGGAAATGCTGCAAAGATTCAGGAGTGTGGCTGTGATGGGTAGAACCAGCAGCGTGCATGTAGACCGAGATTTGGATTATAATCTTAGCTGTACCATGCTCTGGCCAAGCCTCTTACAATCGCAGAGCTTCAGTTTCCTCATCTGCAAAACGTGAGTAATACCACCTAGATCAGAGAATTGTTGCTATAATTACGGTTTGTCTGCAAAAGCTTGGCACACAGTAGACTCTTAAATGTTAAACGTTGTTGCTGGGAAATGTTCCACTCTGTCTTCGGTCTTCACAAAAGAGTGAGTAAAACCAGAATGCTCTCGGAGAATTCGTCTACTAGTTTCAATGAAATAGGAGAAATCTTCCTGAAAAGTTTGCAAGTTTTCAGCATCAAAGGAGATAAATATCATGTGGGCATTTACAGAATCAAACCTTTTGATGCTTATCCTTCTCTAATTTAAACCAATTGCTGAGTAAATGAACAAAGTATTAAGGTCACTGAAAGTCCTAGTATAATTTTTATAAGTGTGTGTAGGAATGAAAATATGTAATACCACTGAACTAAACACTTAAAAATGGCTAAGATGGCAACTTTTATGTGTATTTTACCACAACAAAAAAAATTGGGGAAAAATGTGTGTGTAGGAATGAGGAGGGAACATGGGAAGGGGTACTTTTACTAAATATCCAGGAGGAAGGGATTTTCTTTCTCATTTCTGGTTTTCTTTTTTTCTCTTTTTTAAAGAAATTTAAATTTAAAGCCTTAGAAAGAATGAAAGTACTTACTATGAACTGTTTGATTTGATCAGTATCATTTCGGAAGGGTGAAGAGGGTCAGAGTACAAACTGATAATTCTACACATGGATGAATTCCAAAACACCTGCCTGAAATACCACAGGATTAAAACTTTGCGAAATAGAGGAGAAACATTGACATTAGTGTACCTAATGACTGTATGTCAACCTGGCTCAACCAGCTTTGTGAATGCCCAAATGCTCCCTTTTAAGTATTTTCATTAGTTGTGCAGCTATTACATGAAATTGGGTAGGATTCCTTGAAGACATATCTGGCATTTTAATATCCCTCTGTTAGGGAGTTTAAAATATTGTACATCTAATTCAATCAATTATAAAGGTAATATACTCCAATAAATTAAAATGTAGAAAAAAAACACACTTTGAATGCAACTTTTTCCTTTTGTGTATTATTAATACCATGAAACTATTATTTATAGATTTTTATGTATAATTCTTTACTGTGTCTTTTTAATTTAAAATACTATTATAATTTTTAAATTATGTTTAAAAATCTTCATAATTATCACTTTGAATGATTACATAGTATTCCTTTGTTGATATATCATAATTTACATAAGTATTCTCCTACAGTTGGATATTTGGGTGGTTTCCAGTTTGGGGCTGCTATTTAAAATGCTGCAATAAATATGTTCTTTTATACATTTTTATTTTTTTGGATTACTTCCATATAACAAATTCTCTTAATTAAAATATTTGTCTATATTATACATATCACCAAATTGCCTTCCAAAATGATCATGCCAATTGCAGTCTGCCACAAAATATTTGAGTTGTTCTTGTTTTCATTTAGAATTGTTGACTTAAAAAGTGAGTAAATAATACTCTGTTCTTTAATTTGCTTTTATTTGATTACTAAATACGTTGAGTTTAAATCCAACAAGCCACTATTAATTTGGACTTTCTAACACTCACAGTTAAATTTTATCCTAACTAGTACAGAGACTGACTTATAAGTTTACAATGAATACATGGAAAAATAATTTTTTATTTACTTTCTTGTGCCATTTAAGCTTATAAAAGATGTAATCTTGCCATTTTAGTCTGCTGCATACAGTAACAAGTCTTGTACAATTCAAAATCTTCTCTAAAGATAATTTAGAAATGCAAAATCCGGTTTAAAAACTACTTAACTGTTGCAATTATGACATTTCTGTTCCGAGACACTGGTGAGCATGGAATTGTCTAATTGGTATATTGAGCCATATAAAATTGTCTTTATTTGACTATGTTACTACAAAAATGGCAATTTAATATATGAACCTGAAACATACATAATGTGAAAAATGTTTCCCAACAGTGTAGCCTACAAGTTAGTAGTCATGAACATCCTTTCTTGCATGAGGGCCAAGACAGTAAAGAAAATGAAAATATTCACAGTTCATGTTTTAAAAATTAATTTTATGTGTGCATTTCAGTTAAAGGAAGTACAACCATCACAACTGCAATTATTTCTCTGTTACAGGTTTTATAACTTTGCACTAAGATTTCAGAAACTGCGTAATCAACTGGCACTACAATATTTGATAATAAATCTGTGGGTTTTTTTTTAAAATACATTTTGTGTGATACAGAACAATACAGGATACTAAGGAACAATGTTTTGGGGTTGGAGAGAAAAATTGCCCTGAATCCCATCATAGACCAGTCACCAAAGAGACAGGATGTGGGGAGGTCATTTCTAGGCTCTGGGGGAAGCACCAGTAGAAGCCCTGCCACTTGGGGGAGCAGTCTGGGAGGACGGCAAGAGGCAGTGGGTGGGGATTGTAAATGCCATGTGACCAAGTGACATTTACTTGCTATTCCTCACAGGTTGCATTAAGCATATTCTTGCTACAACATTTCTTCAAGAGAAAGAGAATAGGAGTTTTTTCCTTCATCAGGCTTTTATGTCTTTCTCATTATTGTCAAATGTGCATTTTCTGATGCCTAAGAATGTAGCTTTTATGACAAAAAAGAATTTTTCAGAGGTTTCTTTACTTTGGTTTTGAAAGTTGTTGCTTGAAGTTATGAATACATTTTCCCTAAGCTTTAAGTATAGCTTACAAAACTTATTATTCTATTTACAAGTTAGCAACTTTTAATAATTTTAAGGGGCTTTTAAATAATGATAAGAACTTAAATAAACACCTTCAAATCTGTATCGATCAATTTAATGTATTCAAGTTCCTTTTTCCAGTACTTCATTTGTCTGACTAATGAACCTTCTCAGGTACTCAAGTAGTTTTATAAATCTAACAAAAAAACTTTTAAAATATGATGCATTTTATATACGTTTTTAAAATGTTTTAATATAGCATATACATTTAATGAAAATTTCAAATGAGAATTTCAAGACTGATCTACTAATTTAAAGTCCAAATTATCTTAAATATCTGTAAGCATCAATATATTCCTTAATACAAATATATTAATATTGCAGGTTTAATTCTCTTAAGTATTTCTAAACTTAATTCTAGATTTTCTTAGGGTTGAAAGATATCTGTGTACTAAAGAAAGCATTATATCATCCCAAACAATTTGGGGTGTATTTGTAGGGGATAGGGGTGGCTCCCCCATCAGCCAAATGAAATTGCAGAATAGCCAGAGATGTTGGCCAGTACAGTGACCAAGAGTCTCCTTGGAACAACCTGAGCCCTAATGACAGTGTATAACAGGGATTTCAGGGGTTGACCTCTCAGCCCTCCCCAACCCTTCCTGGTTTCACTGGGGCCCTGGGAAATCTACTGCCTTAGGTCTCCTTAGAAGTCTGTCACTTCCATGGATTTTGCATGTCTTTCCCATTGAACTCTAAAGACTTTGACCTTAATGGACTTCTGTATTCTTTTCATATATCTCTCTCGTAAGCCCAATAGCTTTTGCAGATCTTAAAATGATATCTAATTGATCTATCTTATAGAGTTACTATAATGAGCATTAAATGAGTTAATGTATGTAAAGTCCTTATAGCAGTGCCTGGTACAGAGGAAACTATGTTATCTCGCACACTTCATCTGACTAATCAGTCACAATTTCCAGTGTCATTCTCCTGCCAACATTTTTGTCCCACAGTGGTCATAGGTGTGGTTCCTATACTGCTTCCAAATGCTAAATTCCTGGCAGCAGCCTCTTAGAATAAGTCAGCCTTAGATACGCACAGAAGATTTCACAGGCCCAGGAAGATGACACTACTTAGAGCAGAGACTTTCTCCACACACGTACATAGATGAGGGAGAGAGATTTTAGTCATCTACTTTAATATTTTAAAGAGGTTTCTTTTTAGGGTGATGAAAATATTCTGGAACTCTATAACGATGATGGTTGCACAACCTTGTGAATATACTAAAAACCACGGAAATGTACACTTTAAAATGGCGAGTTTTATGATATGTGAATTGTATCTTAATAAATCACTTAAATAAGTAAAACAAAAACAAAAACTAGGTCTTCAGTTACCATGGCTGCATAAAAAAAATTACCTCAAAACCTAGTGGCAGAAAACCACCATTTATTATGGTCATGTATTATGTGGCTTAGGAAGTCAAATAAGACAGAGCAAGATGGCTTTTCTCTGCTTTATGATGTCCGGGGCCTCCGTTGGAAGGCTCTGAGGGGCTCAAATCATTTGCAGCTTCATTCACTCACATGTCTGGCGGTGGATGCTTGGCTGTGGGCTGAGACCTTAGCTGGGGGTGTTGACTGGAACACTTTCTCATGGCCTCACCACATGGCCTGGGCTTTCTCACAGCATAGTGGCAAGGTTCCAAGGACAAACATCCCAACAGAGAGAAAAGAGGAGCCAGGAGGAAGCTGTTTCCCTTTTTATGACCTCGCCTCTCAGAAGTCTCTGGGAGTCACTTCCAGCGTATGCCATGCCTTAGAAGCAAGTCACTGAGGCTAGGCCGGATTCAGTGGTGAGAACGTAAAATCCCTCCTCTCTTCAGAGAAATGTCAATATCACATTATAAGTAAAGCACACGGATAGGATATATTGAAAAATAAAATCTGCCACAGTCTTTAATATTGATATCCCTCTGAAAAAAGTATAATCTACTCAGTGTAAATAAATTTTGCAAAATAGAGACCCTGAGATTTTGCACATAAGCCACTAAACTGGAAGCAAAAACAGTATAAAGCAAAATTTCTCCAACATTATGGCAATGAATAGACAGGCATTTAAAAACGATATTTATTATGAACACATTTTTGCTTATGAGTTACACATTCAATCACTCATTCAGTCATTCATTCGTTGAACAGAAACCTATTATTGCCAAATGTTCTTTCCGATTCTGGGATGCACGAGTGAGCAAAAAAAGACACATGACACCTAGGCTTAGCAGGAAAGAATAATTGCAATAGAATCACATAAATGTGGCAAAACAGAAAATACAGTGATCCACCCAGACTACCCAGATGTTTAAAAAGCTATAGTATGATTTGCAGCTTTTAGGCATTAATAGTAAACAACACAATCCAGATCTTTCATATCAGTTGCTGGAAAGGAAAATCCTTCCACAAAGTTAGGCCTATGTGAAAGAAGATTGAAATCAGAAAAACACTTATGCAATTTAAATAATTAAAGTAAAACAGGATAATTCAGTGGCAGAGCTTAACATCTCTTATCCTTTCAACCTCCTTCCCAACCTCCCTTTCCCTAAACCATCATCTCCAGAATAACTTGGTAGGGTGCAGTCAAGAATCTAGATAATTACACAAGTTCCAGAAACTTTCTTTTTTTCTTGTAGAGACAAGGTCTCTTTATTGCCCAGGCTGGTCTCGAACCCATGGCCTCAGTGATCCTCTTGCCTTGGCCTCCCAATGTGATAGGATTACAGGTGTGAGCCACCACACCTGGCCCAGAAACTTTAAATTCTAAAAACAAGGGCATATTGGGTTATTTATTTAAATGACCCATATAACTTTAATTTTTTTTCACATCACTATGTCCATGCCCATAGAGTTAATATGTTTATTAAATTTGTCACCCTTCACTGTGTTTAATCAAAATACCTTTTAACTTTAACCAGTGATTACCAGAAACTTACATATTCTGTGGTCACACCGATGTTAAGATGGCATTTTCTTCAAGAATACTTTGAATGGAACTGGGTTTTTCTCCCCAAGCCTTCATTATTTTAGATAACAGAACATGAAAGTAGTGACAATGTAGCTATAATTTTATGCAGCTGAAATTCAATACATTTCTCAAGTTACATAAAAGAGACAGGACACGAGCTAATTCGCCCAGAGAACTGAACCAACAGCTATAAGTTTCTCTGCCCAAGATGGTTTGTCCCTGAAAAAGGAGCTTGCTGTCTTGTGAAATGCCAGCTGGGAAGAAGTGACTCCTGCCACCTGCCATTTTGAACACAAAAATATACAAGAACTGCAACCAGGCAGGCAGTTTAGTCTGATTTTGAAAACGCAGAGTAGTAAAATATTTTCAGTATAGCTAAAACCTCTTTTGGGTAAAACTAACATTTTCTTTTCAAAAGTGAGAAAAATAGGAAAGGTTTTTCTGAAAACTCAACTGCTTGAAAAAATTTTTTTTCCTATTGTCTAGAATAAAGTGTCAGTCCCTCCTGCCTCATCCACCCTCTCCATCTCCCAACCTCGCCTGAGCTCTTGTCATCACATATTTATTATCGTCTAGTTTATTTCCAGTTCATTTGCAACATCAGACTCCAAGCTCCTTGAGGGTAGGGACTGGTCCTACTTTTCTTATATACAGGTAGTTGGCATTTGTGGACAATTGAAAATTGTTGAAAGAAAGAAAGAAAGAAAGAGAGAAAGAAAGAAAGAAAGAAAGAAAGAAAGAAAGAAAGAAAGAAAGAAAGAAAGAGAGAGAAAGAGAGAGAGAAAGAAAGGAAGAAAGAGAAAGAAAGAGAGAAGGGAGGAAGGGGAGAAGGGAGGAAGAAGGGACAGAGAAGGAGAAGTTGTCAAACCAAGGAGTGAAGGAAGAATGGATTTTGAAGACTGAAGCAAAATGAGCCATGATGGAAAATAGGTTCTGAACAATATTTTTAAATTTTTATTTTGACTTGTTTAGATTCAATACTTTCACTTTAACAGGAGCTAGGACGAGGGTCTCATTTTTGCTCACATACTTTTTTCACTGCATGAAAGTAACTTCTGATTTACAAAGAATATGCAACACATTCCAGCCTTGTTGCCATTGACAGGGCTGGAAAGTGAGGGCAAGCTTTTTCTGAGATTTTTCTCAGATTTCTGTTTCCCCTGTATTTCCTCCAGATTTGTTATATGGGGGAGTGAAAGGTAATCAGGAAGACTGAAGCACAAAACCACCTTACGTTTGACTGCAATCTTTCTGAGAGCTCCAGTCAACATGTTCACTTGTACCAAATTTATTACTCACCATAAAAAAAAAGAGGTACCTTGAAAAAAGAATTAATTTTTTATGGGCTTAAATCACTATCACTTTATCATAGACAACTCAACAGTGTTACCGTGAAAGAAAAGGGACGTTAACCACCTAGGGGACATCTTTGCAAGTTAAATTCATAGTAGTTAAAAAAAAGTTTAAAAAGTTTTAAAAAGTCCTCATGCTTCTCAGACTCAAATTTTGTTCTTAGCAACTGCATGATTTCCTTGTTGATCGCTACTTGTTAAAAGTAATATTCTCAAAGTAAATACTATAGAGTTACTTCTGAACAGAATTTACACATGCTGAAAGAAAAGTTCATATAATTATGTGGCTTCACATGAGGTCAACCTACTGTGATATATATGCCTTGGCACAGAAATCTGGAAATAAGGGAAGATTGTTCTTGTTTTCTCAAAAGGGGAAGCCTGGATAAATTACCTGAACTTATACTTGAGAATGAAATTAAACTAGAACTTTCCCCATATTTTAGACAGGACAAATATCCTCAGATAAATCCATAACAATGAGTAAAAGCTTTTAAAGATTTAAAGCCATTTGAGCTGACTTCTGAGGTTAGCCCTCAGATCTGGAAAAACATGCCATTTCTGGTCACCAACTTGCTGGTGTCAAAGGACACTTGCAAAACCTATCTCCCTGCCAGGTCTCTGTCTCAAGTGGAAGAGCTAGTCTGATATCAAGAGATGCTATTAGTGATTTTATGGTGTGTAGCTCATGTCAGTAGTGAAAATGGTTTTCTTTGTCCTTATTCTTTGAAGTAGTCATACAAAGGGCACAATTTAAAAGCTTACATAACTATGATGAAAGTTATGTATAATATCTGTGAAATCTTTAGATTCTAGAAGGATCTGCCTTAGCTAATGAACAGAAGATCAAACAGGTTTTAAAATTTTCATCCACAGTTAATTTATGAATGACCTAAAGAAATTCAGCATATTAAGTTTCTCAAGACCAGTGTCATAACATATTTTTTGAAAATAATAAACCACTACTAAACAGAATGTTGTTTGTTCTACTACAGTGGTTCCTGGAAATTTGACTTCACATCTTCTTAGTGAGATCTGACACATAATGACACATAAATCTTGTTGGGATCCAAAATATAATTGAGCTCAAATATTTGACATGACTTTGATGGAGATACAGCTTATATTCCAAAGGAAGGCAGAATAGTATTTAATTACCAAAAGTCATAGCAACTATCAAAAATAATTTACTAAAAATATTCCCAGGGAAGCCTTATTTTATTCTCAAGGGTGAGGGTTTAAAATTAAAGAACATTCTTAATAAATAAGGGAGGACTTAGGCAGAAGAAACCTAGTAAACAAAATGTGTTTTGTAACAGTTACTTAATTTTTGTCTCTCTAAAAGAGACTTAAACTTACCAAGGAGGGGGACTGTATTAAATAGCTCAAGGCCATATAATTAGAATCATAGTAAGTATGCCATAAAAGTATGTGATTAATTGTCAGATACATTAAGCATGTTGTAGGCAGAGGGTTCAAGTTATCTTGCTATTGTGTCTGGTAGGATCTTGTGACTGAAACCAAGGGACACCAATCCTCTAATCTGTATATTCTAGACATAATTCTTCATAAAATCTACCACCATTTAGATTCTATCATCTAAATGTGATGATCCAATTCACAGTGGGTATGTGGCTAGGATCTTATTTAAAGGCCCTTACTTTGTGCTGTCATAGAATTTTAAAATTTTGTTTAATGTATTTTTATATACCAAACTAAAGAAAGGACAGATCTGCAAAGCCAATGTGAAAGAGAAAAGTGCATATTATCTTACAAATTATGCTGTTTTGATGGCTAATTCCCATCTTTCTGGATAGGTGGTGCTTAATGATCCAAACTCTATTGTAGCAGTTACAATGATTGCTTTATCAGAGCAACTATGGCTAATTATAACCAAGTAAATGTAAACATCTCATTGATGAATCCATTATTGTAAATTAATAATTTACATTTTCAGGATGTTAAGAAAGTCTCTAAGAGCAAAAATATAAAGGGGTCTTTATAACCCTAAAAGTTCTAGTTTCCCTATGGGGTCAAACATAGTGCGTGATCTGATTATAATGTTTCCCAGCCAGGTAAGTAAGTAGGATAAATGGAATCAACTTATCTGAATCAATAAGCATAGCTTGTGGATCAATTCTGAGGAAGGCACTGGTCTCAAAGAAATTAAAGTAGTCTATGTTATCAACATTTTGTAGATAAGGAAACTGAAGCACAGAAATCATCACTAAGTGGTCTGAAATCACATACAGAAAATGCAGTCGTCATTCCAGAGCTGGGCCCTAAATCATGTCTTGACTTATTACTAAATCCTGTTCCAAGCAGTTTCCTGTTTTCTTGTTACCATTCTTTATTTTAGATTGGGTTTGAAATACTTCTCACGTTGCTTTCAGTGATTTATTTCCTAGTACAATTAGATATAATGATTAAAATGTTTAACATTTTTGTGTTTTCTGTGAACCTGGATAACATCTAGACACACTCCCCCTTCCCACACTTTCTAAGAAAATAGGACAAAGTGGTCACAAGGAATTACATGTTTTTTCTCTCAAGATTGAGCTGACTAAGAATGACAATAATGTCCCAGAACAGAACAAACGCTAGAGGGTTAGTATTTGTTGTTGTTTTCCCCTTTCTTCAATAAGCAAATAGTCATTTAGCAACATAGCAAAAAGTCTTACTGGAAAAGTGTATCTTGGTGTTATCAGTGTTATCACATATATTCCATGACAGAACAGAACAATAATTATCCTGCAAAGCAAAAGCCATAAATTATAAATATACTTCCAATTCTTCCCTGTTTTAAAAGATCTGTAAATTTCATGCATTGAGATAGTATGGAATAGAAATTCAGTAAACATAGAGGCTTCCTGATTCTTCTAGTTTAGAAAAGCTTTTTCTAATATAATCAAGAAAACTGCATCTTAAAACTTCTTAAATCAGGCCAAATGTCTTAGGAACTACAGACTTCCATATAATGCAACTGTATAGTATAATGAAGATGCAATTGAAAGCAAATTGTGCTTTTGGCCTCATTTTACCTGTGTATACTTCTGTAACTGAGAGAATGAATCAGATTAGCCTGTGACTGCAATTAATGGAATTAAGCTGTCTGAAAATTACACAGTATTGAGTATTTATTGTACATAAGAAAAACTGCTTCAAGCAACTTACTTTTATATATTATATGTAAATGATGTAATGATACAGAACTTCTTATTTTAAATTATAAAATGTATTCAGAATTGGAGTTTTTCAAGCATGGAGAAAGAAAACTAAGACACACAACCAAACACGACTTACTTTTTGGTCATTTAAAAGTTTTTCCTAACTTCACAAATACCACCTGAATGCAACTTGGTAAATTGAAAGAATAGCAAAACTTACAATTATCTTTGCTAATGGGAGACAGGATTAGATAAATGAACATAATAGATAAATCATAAAAAATGGAGGGTAATAAAGGTGTATTTGTGGTAATCTCCCTCTTTTTGACCATCTTTAAATGAGTGTATTAATGATTCTTGAATGCCTTTCTGGTCTTTATTATTCCTCCAGTTCATGCCTGATTTTCTAAATAAACTATGAGGTCCGGGTACATAGTTATGCTTTATTAAGCGTTTATTATGTGAATGAAAAACAATAGGAAGAAACAATTAAAAAGTGCTCAATGAATAACTGTTAAATAAAATACATATGCGAAGCTAGAGAACAAAGATTCTAGATACTCCATAAAAGAATCTTCTCCATGAGCAAACTGTAGTTCAAACATTTAATTGTAAAGAGAGTCACATAAAGCAACACATACACAAACAAAAGTAGAAAGTTATCCAAGGATTTGTTGAATTTAGTATGATGAGAGTAGATCCAAAAAAGTACTGACCATTTCATTTTTCCCAATGAATAGCTTTTTTTTTATTAAAAACATTACATTATCCTCAAATTTTTTAATATATTGCATTCATGTTACCATTATAAAAAAATAAGAATTCGACTTGATAGTACTGAATGCAAATATAACTAGAAAACCAATGACTTATTTTCTAAAATGACTTTACTAGAAGTGGTAGGAATTAATTGTATGTAAACAAACAATGGGAAAGGCCACTTCACACTCCTTTATTAATACTGGAACTTGGAGCTCTAGCATGTAATTAAACACATTGGCTGAATTTGGCTTAAGAATAAATGACTCATTTTCAGCTCTCAAATATTCTAGCATTATTCTGCTGTTATCACTCAGACTGCACCCCTAAAGACTCACATCGCCATAAGATGCTTTTTATTACTAAGGCAAAATCTCTGGATATCTCACATCTCAATGAGTCTCTCTTTATTGTGTAAGAGAAATATTCTTGCTACTACCCTTTTAAAAATTCCCACTGTCCTTGGGTAAAGTACAAGCAGCTTCCCTGAGGTCTCTAAGATCTGGCCCCTACTTAATTATCCAGCTGCTTTTCAAGCCTCTCCAACCCTTAACCCACCTCAGGCTTCCTTCCAGCCACAGTAAACTAATTATAATGCTACCAGCACCCCCCCCCACTCTCTTTCACACCTCTAAGCATGTGCACATATTATTCCTTCTGTTTCAAATCCTTTCTTCCTTTCTGCACTGAGTCCTTCAACGAATTAAAGCCACTTACCTTGCAAATCTCAGACTCATCCTTCTCTTTCAAATCCTCCATGACCAGCAAGACTGGATGAAACACCTATGGAGTGTTTATTATATCATATAACAATTGCCATTTACCTCTCCCCACTAGAATGGGAGTATAGAATGTCTTGTTTATTCACAAGTAGCCCCAGTGCCTAGAATTTTGCCTCATATGTATGATAAATACTAAACAAATACATGCTGATGGATGAAGAATAAGTGTAGGTAGAAAGACAACATATTCAATGATCATATTTTAAAATATATTCATGACTGTGGGAGGCAGAATAGTGACCTCCCAAAGAATTCCATGTCCTAATCCCTGGAACTTGTTATCAAGACTCTGTGTCTTTATT
Organism: Cheirogaleus medius; assembly: GCA_008086735.1. NCBI lineage: Eukaryota > Metazoa > Chordata > Mammalia > Primates > Cheirogaleidae > Cheirogaleus > Cheirogaleus medius. Next base: position 40,099,360 of record VBSM01002616.1, read on the forward strand.
CACTCTATTCCCTCATTGTCTGCCTGTCGACATACACTGTACAAGGTACTGTCCAAATCACTTCTTCAGGAAGCCTTCTTGACTCTTACACTGTGACGTGTGATTATTTAACATGCATCACAAATGCATGTATATATCACTACGTGCTTTCTTGAAGTTTAAAAATATATAATGTATAACATGAAGGCTTTTAATAACCTTTAGTTAGCAAATTACACACTACTTCTAATAAGCAAAAATTGACAGACCAATTCTTATTGCTATTTTTTAAAGCCATTAAGTATTCAAAACATTGAATCAATGACAAAACAAGGAGAACTTTCTCTTTTGTGGCCTAAGAATCCCTTGTGATTTCACAATTAAAATATCAGAGGAACAATGAATAAAAAGACTCAGATAATTTCAGAAAAGAGGAAAATATCACCCAGCTGATGTTTTATGTATTAGCCAAGTCTCAACTTCACCAGAAAGAGGTGACCACCCACACCAAATTATGTGAAAAGTAAGTTTGCAATGTATTTTTTGTTCTGTAGGTCATTTTGATAGAGCTAGCTTTTAGCAAACATTTTAATGCTTGCTTCCATTAGAAATGTTCCTTCTGAGATTTTATAGCTACATTTTTTCCTTTTTGCAAAATGTTCACCATTTTTTGTGAGGAACTTTATACCAACTACCAAACTAGCGGATATCTTTTGACACTGCTATAAAGATTTTCTAATGTCTCTATTTGCCATTATTATTATTATTATTATTGTCATTTTCATTATTAGACTGGTGCTTAAAAAATTGTCATTCCATAGCAGCTGGATCCTATGAGCAAGTGCAGTGATTCATACCCAACACCTAATATTTCAAAGACACAGTAGGTATTGAAATTAGCCTCTGCCATGCATCTTCCCTTTCATTCTTCTCCTTTGTCCCATCCTCTCTTTTACTACTACTTAGCTTATTTGAGGACTGATTACAATTCTACTCATTTTGTTGAATTTTCAAGGGATATCTGTGCTCAAGGTGGCACTTATTGCAAACTGGAAAATAAAGGATGAACTATGATAAGAAAAGGATTTGCACCTAAGTGAATTAAGTGATTTTTCATTTCAAAAAAAAAAAAAAGTCCACCCTGTTTAGGGGCACCTCTACAACTCCCAAACTTTCCTCTTATGGGCTCATATCTTCTAATGGGCTTCAGGAAAAGAGAAAAAACACAGGCTAGTGACTTTGTTTGCTGAAGTTATTTCTACTAAATGTGTATGGTGACTTTGAATAGATCACTATGGAAAGGGATTTAACTCTCAGTCTTTACCTTGAGTTCAAATATACATCATTTAAAATAATAACGCATGAGCTTTGGTAACAATGATCCAAGATATCAATTTATTTATTTAAAAGAAATTGAGAAACAAACTAGAAGTGTAGACAGTTAAAACCCCATAGACGTGAGGCAGGCCTTGAGGCCTCCTGACTCCCAATCTGCATTAACACTGCTGCTATGTTATCTTAGAATGGTAGCCGATCATTTTGAGATATATAGATGAATCAAGTTTTATATTTTATAAATTGCAATACTTCTCTGCTTTACCATAAAACCCTCACAAAATTTCAGTCTCTTATTCTGCACACTGAATATTTTCAGGGAAACTAGCAGAGATTTAGAAAAGTAATTTTTGGATTCACAGATGAAGTGAGTTTTGGAGATGTCTGGCTGGAACATTTGCACAGAGAAGCCAGTGAGGAAGCATTCAGACAGAAATTGACTTTGTGCTCATAGGGACCAAGGGAAAACTTCCCCTTCACCCTCTGAAGGTTTGCTGAAAATCAACTGACAAAAAGCAAATTAAGAGAAAAGGCATGCAAGTTAATGTTACCACGCACAGCACAGGGGAATCATAGGAGAATGGTTACCCAGCAACCCAATGGAGCACAGGTAGTTGTATACCCTTCTTAGCAGAAAGGGAGATGGGAAAGTGTGGATGATTTTAAAGGTGTCGTAAATGATTTTTAGGGGAATTTGATGGACTTGAAGAATATACAACCGCCTGGGACAAAGTCTGTTGGGCCATAGATCTGACAATAGTTTGTGACAAAAGTCTGTCCAGGTGTGTTGACAAAATTCAGTCTTTCTTCCTGCCCTATGAGTTCAGTTAATGAAAAGTCAAGGGAGGGACCAGAGGTCATTGTTTTTGTCTTTGGTGGGTCTGGACTTTAGGCACATAGAGGAACTTCAGGGAATGACTTCATCCTGTGCTTTGGGAAAGGTAGACGATTGAGAGACAGGAGTGGGGAGGGGGTGTCAGAGAGACCTTCAGGCTGCTTCTTCAGTTCAGCATGTCAAAGTGCCAAATCTTGGGGCTGTGGTTTCTGAGCCCCAACATGCTTAGTCTCATCAGTCAAATCATTCAGAATTACCAAATCAGTCTGTACAGTGAAACTTTCAACTCTGTGTAATACGTTAAAAAGAAAATCCCAAGTGTAAAGCTGAGAAAAACATTCCTTAGTCACCAGGAACACAAATGCTATATGTAAGTGACAATCTCAAACTCTTCTAGGAAGAAACAGGAGAAAGAAAAGCAGTTTCTCTCATCCTTAAAAAGTGCCCCTAGGAATGAAAATAATCACAAACAGCCAGTCAGTTGGTTCTCTCTTCCTCCCTTGGTCCCTGTGCTAGGTGGCCGGCTGGCTACTGGTGGAAACTGGGGTATGTGGTAAACCAACCAGCATAGCTCTTTGTGAAGGGAATTAATATTTAACAGTATGAAGACATAACAATTAACCTGAAGCCTCTAGTAATTAACCATAAATAGACAAGACTGTTCAATTTATTCAGATTTGAGGGAAAAGAAGTCATAGACTACAATGTACTTAGTACATCATGAGTCTACCCACAAAACATTTTTGCTTTTGGAAAAAAAAAAATTGTCTAGTACCTCTAAAAAAGTGTTTGACCAAAGTGTTTTGAGTCAATGGCTTCCTGTAGACCAGTGGTTCCCAATCTTTTTGGCACCAAGGACCAGTTTCATGGAAGGCAATTTTCCACAGATGGAGGTGGGGTCGGGGGCAGAGCTCAGATGGTGATGTGAGTGATGGGGAGCAGCTGTAAATACAGATGAAGCTTAGCTCTCTGGCCTGCTGCTCACCTCTTGCTGTGCACCAGGTTCCTAAGTTTCATGGAAAACAATTTTTCCACAGACTGGGAGGTGGGGGGCCAGGAGGCAGAGCTCAGGCAGTGATGAGTGGCCCTGTTCCTAAGAGGCCATGGACCAATACTGGGCCACACCCGGGAGCTGGGGACCATAGCTATAGACAACTTCAATATGAGGGTGTTACGCAGTAGCCAAGTGTGGAGCAATTTGCAAACGATTTCAGCTGAATACTACTGGGTAGTTTCAGGGCAATGTTCTTGAAAATGTTTTCCTTAAAACAAGAATTGCTTTCCTGTTTTGTTTTATTTTGAAATATGCTTTTCATCTGTTAGAATGTCATCGCAGTCAATGTTTGCTTACCTAATTGGTTTCATAAAGCAAGTAATGTCCAGATGTTGCTTTAATGCTCTAAACACTCCACAAAGTACTGTACATAAAAGACAAGCTTCTTTTGTACTGCAAACATCATATCTTTATTTTTGTGTAACATTGATATTGTAAAATATTTTAATAATAATGTACATTATCAAAGAGATTACTGTTATAATACATTCTCAAGTTATCTTATATTCTTAAAAACTTAAATGCACAGATGAACATATCCAATTCTTGTAATTTTCTCCAGGTAATGTATAAATCTGAAAATGTGATTACAAAAGAAGAGCCTCTCAATTTTAATAGATTCCTCGTTTGTCTAGAGAAATATTATCTGATGTCAGCCAAATGGGATCTTGTATTTTCCTTAAGTTTCTGGTATTTTCACCCAAATTTTTCTTCATTTCCACTTGCCAATTCCTGTGTCCTTTTCAAAGTTAATTATGTCCCTATACCTTTCTTTCCCTACCTACTATCAGTACTGGCTGAAATCTTCATCACCGCCTGCCTAAACATTTTTAACTGCTCTTGATAATGTTATCTAGTCTATGGGTCTTATCTGTCCCAATCTATCCTGCAAGTCTCCCTCTTAAAAGCATTTAATTCCCTGCTTATTCACTGTGGGTGGGAATGTAAATTAGTACAACTTCTATGGAAAGCAGCATGGAGAGTTCTCAAAGAACTAAAAGCAGATCTACCATTTGATGTAGCTATCTCATTACTGGATATCTACCCAAAGGAGAAGATGTCATTATATGCAACAGACACCTGCAATTGTATGCTTATGGCAGCACAATTCACAATTGCAAAGATATGGAATCAACCTTGGTGCTTACCAACCAATGAGTGGATAAAGAAAATGTGGTATATATACACCATTGACTACTACTCAGCCATAAAAAGAATGAAATAATTTCTTTTGCAGCAACTTAAATGGAACTGAAGGCCATTAACCTAAGCGAAGTAACTCAGGAATAGAAAACCAAATACCACATGTTTTCTCTTATAAATGGGAGCTAAGCTGTAGCTATGCAGGGGCATATAGAGGATACGATGGACCTTGGAGACTCAGAAGAAGGGAGAGAAGAAAGACTACCTATTGGGTACAATGGTGACTATTCAGGTGACAGGTACACTAAAAGCCCAGACTTCACCACTATACAATTCATTCATGTAACAAATACCACTTGTACCCCTAAATCTACTGAAAAATAAATAAATAAAATAGGCACAGAGAAAGTTTCAAAAATCAAACACCCATTCATGATAAAACCCCCAGCAAACTACTAATAGAAGGAAACTTTGGAGACCTACTAGAAGGCATCTGTGAAAAACCTATAGCTAATATACTTAATGGTGAAAGACTGGGTGCTTTACCTGGAAGTTTGGGAACAAGACAGGAATTTCCACTTTAACCACTCTATTCAGCACGGTACTGGCAGTATTAACCAGGAAAATTATGCAATAGATCTAAAAAAAATTTTCCAGATTGTAAAAAAAAAAAAGAAAGAAAGAAAGAAAAAGTTCAATTCCCCTCTAAAACAAAAACAAAACAAAAAAACCTTCAATTCCCTCCTTTGCCGAACAGATAGAATATAGCTTCATAAATTATTGCTCATATGCATTATGCTGCAGCTAAAATGGAGAATAAATTATGGTGTCTCAAAACATACATTTCACTTTCCTGCTTCTTTTGCTTCCGTTATTCTTCCTCACATAGAAGGCTTTCTATTATCTTACTTATTTTTCTTTACCCAGGGTAGCCTTTGCAAGAAACGTCAGCTTCCCAGGATCTCTCATCTCTCTAATCTCACAGTACTTTGTCTATCCCAGCTATTTTAGATCGGTTGTGTTTTTGCCTTGTGAAATTCTTGTCATGTATCCTGTATTGGTGGGGATTTTTTAATGCTGCATTACTTCAAGTCCTGCGGTTCTGTGAAAGGTTTTCATATCGCACTTCAATAAGAGCAGCTCTGCATGGAAGAGAATAAAGTTTGAAAAACAATAGCATACATTATTACTCAGTTGCTAAACCCATATTTAGGAGCGAGACAGAAAGGGAACTGTTTTTCACTTCAGTGTGCATCCAAAGTACCTTGTACATAACAGGGGTTCAAGAAATATTTAAATATCACTTAAGGCTTTACTTCTAGGGAGTAATTGAAAACATGAAAGTCCTAAAAGAAAATATACATGCTTAATTTTAAGAAGTAGTTTTTCATCTCACGAAAGAATAAATCTTTTTTTTCTTTTTTTGAGACAGAGTCTCACTCTGTTGCCCTGGCTAGAGTGCTGTGGTGTCAGCCTAGCTCACAGCAACCTCAAACTCCTGGGCTCAAGCGAGCCTTCTGCCTCAGCCTCCCAAGTAGCTGGGACTACAGGCATGCGCCACCATGCCTGGCTAATTTTTTCTATATTTTTAGTTGGGCAATTAATTTCTTTCTATTTTTAGTAGAGACGGGGTCTTGCTCTTGCTCAGGCTGGTTTCGAACTCCTAACCTTGAGCAATCTTCCTGCCTCAGCCTCCCAGAGTGCTGGGATTACAGGTGTGAGCCACCGCGCCTGGCCAAGAGTAAATCTTAAAATGGTTAAATAGTAAGTTCCTGACCTGCTAAGGAAGAATATTTCGTCATGTCATCCATGTTTCTATCCAATGGAAGAACTATTTTTAGCTTGGAATCCAGGCAGGATTTTCTCACCCAATGTAGGCCAATTTAATCTCTTCTAACCACATAACACACAGACAGTAGAAATTAGAAGAATGTGTTTGTGGTATAACAAATATATATATATATATATATATATATATATATATATATATCTGGTCTTTGTCCCTGGTTCCCAGCAGGAGGCTTCAAAAATCCTTGGCATTTCCTAAGTGATAAGGAGTGTCTTTGTTATGCTAATGGAGTAGCTCATAGTGGGGGGCCCTGAATAGCCTTCTGAGGACTGGTCACCAGAAAGACCAACTATGTGATTAGAGGGTTGGAACTTTGGGCCAGCTAAACCTCTAGGAAGGGGAGAGTGGCTTGAGATTGAGTTCAATCACATATCAAATGATTTCATGCCTACATAATAAGGTGCCAATCAAAACTCTGGACATTGGGGCTCAGTGAAGATTCCTGGTGGCGAACACATTGATGTGCTGGGAAGGTAACACCCTGGATTCCGGGAGAAGAGGGCATAGATCTGTGTACTTCCCACCCTCCACCCTCGACCTGCTCTATACCTTTATTCATTTGGCTACTGCTAATCTGTCTCTGAAAGTACAATCTTGTGTATACTTTATTTAAAAAACTATAATGATAAGTACAGCACCTTCGGTGAGTTCTGTGAATTATTCTAGTAAATTATCAAACTTGAGGTTGTTGTGGGAAGCCCTGAATTTTTAGACAGTCAGGCAGAAGTGGCTTGGAGACACCCTAGTTTGTGTCTGGCATCTGAAGTGGGGGAAGTCTTATGAAAAACTTTGTTCTTCACTTGTGTGGTGCTACAGATTGATGCTTAATTTCCTTCACAATTGAAATATTAAATCCCTAAATCCAAGGTGATAGGAGGTAGGGCCATTGGAATGGCAGGGCTCTCATCATGGGGATTAGTGCCCTTATAAAAGATCCCCCAGAGAACTAGCTCACCTTTTCTGCTACTTGAGGACACAGCAAAAAAGACACCATCTATGAACCAGAAAGTTGGCCCTCACCAGACACAAAATCTGCTAGCGCCTTGGACTTCCCCAGCCTCCAAAACTGTGAGAAATAAATTTCTGTTGTTTATAAGCTGCCCAATTTATGGTATTTTGTTATAGCAGCCTGAATAGGCTAAGACATGTGGTCACCCCTAACACTGGGTAGTCAGTGTCAAAATTGAATTGCATCGAAGGACAGTTGGTGTCAGAGAATTAGTGTCAGGATGCAGTACTGTAGTTAGTCAGTGGAAATACTTGTTCAGAGGACATGAAGCACTGAAATGAGAGACAATGATACATGAAGGCTGGCAAAGAAGAAGTGGCAGCCCCTGAATGACAAGCAATGAACAATAGAAACTTTCCCAAGGGTAATGGAGAAATGAACCTTCTCATTAAGAAAACTGATAGCGACTCTTGGGGTAAACTTTGTGAGGGACAGAAGGCAGACCAAGAAGCAGACCCTGACTCGATCATCCTAACCCAGAACAGCATGAGATTGTATTTAGCAGTGGCAATGTAAGAACGGGGGGGAGGGGGTAGCAGATTGCATCTGGATGAGAACAAAGATATTTCTCTTAGTCACATAAGTTAAGGAAGTCGCATAAGGTAAAGACAGAATGGGAAATTAATATCAGAACCATTCCCTGTGTATCATTATGCTTACATCAACACCACAGTAAAATAAATGCGATTTCCATTCCATTGCATGTGTTCAGTCATGTTAACCTAACACTTTCATTGTCTCCCTAAAATAAGGAATTACAAGACCTCTCTAAGGATTGTTATAAATAGATAGCTGGATTAGCATGTCACGACAGTGAAAATTCTGGTACCCAGAGGAGACAGGAGTAATCATGCGTTAACTCTCATGACATTTTGCCTTAACCAGACTTCTTTGTGTCTGAATGGCTTTACATGCTCACTTATTTTTAATTATAGTTCACCAGTTGAAAAGACACTTTCAAAGAAAATAACAAATAAGTAAGTAAATAAATCTAAGCCCTGGGACTGATTCCAAGTCGTAAAAGGTCAAATTGTTTTGGTTCCAGAATTCTGGAAGGAAATATATTGAAACTAGCAACTATTGATTCAGATAGCAAATTTCCCTGCTGAAAATATGCAGGAAGTGGGAGTGATGTGAATGAGTGTGTAAAGGGACATTATATCCTGTACTTGATGAATGAATATGCTTAGTTTGCCATTATCAAACCATCATGAGAACTATGAAGCTTACCTTCTCCCTTCCCTACAATCTGCCAATCATTAGAAAATGTGCAACATTTTTTTCCTGCTCACTTTCAATGTCTTTAATATTTTCTGCTTTAGAACAAAAAAATTACCAAATGAACAATTTCTGCTTTTAAAACATATTTTAAACCTTTGTCTTTATAATATTCCAGATTTCCAGGTTTTCCGTTAAAAATCTCAAGAGGTTCACAGCTCTGTGGCTTTCTGAAAACAAAAAATCTCAAGAGGTGACCTAGTAATATATTTTCAAGAAATGCTTACAACAGTGTTCATTTAAATTCACTTCACTTTCAGCTATAAAGCAAATATATGCCATGTATTTCTTATGCAGGGAATATGGAGAAAAAGATTTCACAGTCTAAAAATTCTAACATAAAATTCCAAAAAGTATGAAAATTATTGGAACATGAAAACAATCACAAATTCATCAAACCTGACTTGCCACAGTACAATACTTTACAATATGTGACGGTCGATTTCATGTGTCAACTTGGCTGGGCCACAGTACCCAGATAGTTGGTCAAACATTATTGTGGATATTTCTGTGAGGATGTTTTCAGATGTGATTAACATTTAAATTGGTCAACTTTGAGTAAAGAAGATTACTCACTATAATGTAGGTGGGCCTCATTCCATCAGTTGAAGGCCAGAATAAAACAAAAGACTGACCTCCCCCACGCAAGAGGGAATTCTGCAGGAGATGGCCTTAGGAGTCGAACTACAGCATTGGCTCTCTGGGTCTCTACCAGCTGCTGGTCCACCCTGCAAATTTTGGTACTTGACTGCCTCCATAATCACTCAAGCTAATTCCAAATGCACACACACATATACACACACACACATGCACACATCTTATTGGTTTTGTTTCTCTGGAGAACCCTGACTAATACACAATAGAAATAATAAACATATGTCAAATGGGAAAAAGTAATTTCTAACCTAAAAGGAATAACCTCTAGCTAAATAAATATTTTATGTAAAACATTACATACATTATAATAAAAAAATCCTAGTCACAAATATGTTTATACATACAAAATTTCCACTTTTGTCATTCATCATAAACTAAAAAAATCATCAAAAATATATCAGCTTTGATAACAGATAGCTTATTTTTAATATACACTGACATGAATATCTTTCCTCTTCTTCCCAGTTTCCTTTCTTCTGGTGAGAGCACTTTGATTTTTCTTTGGGTGACTCATTACCTATTTGATATTACCTACTATATCGGGTAATGCCCATGCATAGCCCCTGTATACACTAGATGGAAAGATCATAGGTTGCTATGTAGCTACAAATAAAAGGAAATTCTATAGCCTTGGCAAAGGCACCAACAAAGAGAGATGGTCTAAGTATAACGCAACAAGAATTTCAGAATCCGGGACCACATATTAGGCCAGTGGTAAGGGTTTGCGGAGGAGGGTTTTTTTCTACATTCCAGTAGATGTGGATTCTGAGATTTGTGGTACCCCTTCTCAGAGGTGGAATGATGAAAGTCTAGGAAGTCTCTTTGTCCAGGGGTCCTGTTACCTCCCAGATTTCTGGTTCCACATAGGCCACTAACTATCACCACCGTCTTGAGCTGATCAGGATAAAAGAAGCTGGGCTCCTGCAGATACATCCCCATAACCACTGCAATATTCAGGGATGGTTATGTGACTCAACTAGGAACAATAAAGCTGCAATCCCAAGAATACTTTTCCCAAAGAAAAGTTTTCTTTCCTTCGGAATTGTGTTTGGGCAGCCAGCTATCCTTTCTCTCTAGAAAGAGCATTCCTCACAGTGAAATCCATGCAGAAGAAAAAAGCAAAGCCAAGATAGAGAAAGACAGAGATCCTTGAGGGTATTGTTTGAGATCAGCCATACCTAAAGCCATATCCACCTCCTGGCATTTTTGGTCACATGAGCCAATAAATTCATGTTTAGCTCAAGACTGAATTGAATTTCTGTCACTTGCAAACAACAAAAGCCCTAATTCACTTTTATAACTTTGCCAAGAATTATATCTGGAAGTCACAACAAATACAACAGAAGCTGAGTATATTAAATGTATATGAGTTGTTTTATACTTGCAACATAACATACTTTAAGCCCAGTGGCAAATAAATAAAGGCTTCAGTGTAATGGCTCACGAGAGTGGAAGCTGATTGGAGCAAACATTATTCCTGGTACATTGGCCTCTTTTTCCAGCTATACTTTCCATTAGTCCTTCTCATAATTTACCTAAGAGGGTTAAGGAACATGCTGGGCATAGAACACAGAAGACACAGGAAAAGTGAGCTGGGACCATTCCCTTTCAGCCCCCAAAACAGGTACCACTGTTTTCACACTCTTCATTTTGGGTGTGTTTGATTGTGCAAGTTTATTATCAAATTTAGGGACTGTGCTTAGGAATGGAAAACTCCCTTCTTTTCTCCATATACTCGTCATATCCACATTTGAGCATCTTTTTCTTTCTTTTCACTACACAATTTAAGACTTTTAAAAGAAGAGAGTCTTGGGCAGAGAAATAACCATATGACTTTAGAGTTGTCCATCCATCCTTAGGAAAGGTATTGGAGGCACATCTTCCCTAGCCTACAAAGCTCAGGCACTGTGGGATTACATCGCATACAGGAGCAAACACTTTAGCAAAGAGTTCTGTTAGTTCTAAAGAGGAAGAAAAAGGCCAGGCAAAACCTCTGCTGTTCTCCACTGTGTACTTCATTTGTCCACACACTCTTAGATATAGAAAAGTTTCCAAGAACACATAAGGAAGCCACATAAGTGGACACTATATATTTTTGTAAAGAGGTAATTAACCATATTCCTGTTACCACAAATATGACACCATGATGTTTTAAATGCCACATTGGCTGAGACTCCGCTGTCAATGATAGTATTAAAGCATACGGAAGAGAGAGTGACAGTCCCTTTCAGCTGAGAGCAGGATGAACTCAAATAAGCACAAGCTCCGGCAATAAAAATTTAGATAAAGTGGCAAAAGAGAGAATGGATAAATTACAGTGTGTGGAATCTAGACACTTGAATGTGTTTGAGGAAGTTGTAAAGTCTCTTTTTTTTTTTTTGAGGAGTTGGTTTATAATGAAAATACTATCTACCATATGCTTGCCTTTGGGCAGGAAAAGGACTAGATACATATTTTTAAGCCATTTCCAGCTCTTATGTCCAAGTCATTCCTAAAATGAAGAAAAAGAGCTGCTGTTGACTGAACCAGGGTGTTTTTATCTGACTCATGCACATTATTGGCTCAAAGAAGAGAACAGATGTGGGTCATCAGGGTGCATCGCTGACTTTTTGGCTGATCTAAGGAAGCTAATCTTCTATTCTTTGCACTTGCAGATGCGTGGTAATAGCTAACATTTAACACTTCTAAACAACACTGGGATCACCAGTGAAAAGGATAGAGATAAAAGTTTTTAACCTTTGTTTTTATCAGCTTGAATGAAAAGCATATCTAGTGAAAGTCTGTCCCAGACAACCTTATCAAGTGTCATTTTTCTATAAGTTAAAAAAGGACATACACTGAATATTCTTTTACTTCTCCGAACATGGCTGATTCTCTAGTGTTTTGCCTTCCTTGATCGTGAATTACTAACTCCTGTTATTTTTTGTTTTTCAAGAGAGAATTAATCTGAAAGTATAATTTTTTTTTCCTGAAGATATTCAGCTCACTTTTTGGCTGTCTACAGATAAGCTGTGTATCTGAATTGATAAAAACCAGATTGTTCAACTACTGATGAAATGCTGATAGGATCGTGAAAACTTTACATATAAAACCCTATTAGAATTGCTAACAATGTGCAGGCCTTTGGACATTTGCGTTCACTGAGGTTAGGCATGTAGCCTAATATTGCCTTGCAAAGCATGGAGCTAACCCAAAGCACAGCCAATGTCATACTAAAACATACTTAAAGGAGTAGAGACTTCCAGATTTTTATAATTTAAGGCCAGATTCAGTCTTGTAAGACATTTGCATAACTCCCATTAGAAATGAATAGAGGTTGCAAAAATACATTATTTGGGGAAAAATTTTAACTTTATCCAACTCAGAGTTTCAGAGGTTCAGAGGTTGTTTTTTAAATATCTGATTGTTTAGAAAACTTCCTGTAACAGAGCTAAATATCTAGACTATCTTCTACTAGCAGTTTGGAAAGGCCAAGAGGAAAAATCAGTTCCTATTTACCGAGCTAAGACTGTACTCAGCATTTCAGAAGAGGGTATTGCACAGTTATGTTCTGTTACTGTTAATGATACTGTTACTCCTACTGTTGTTATTATTCATAGACTCATCAAAACAACCTCATAAAGTGGATATTTGTATTTTATTTTTACAAATGAAGAAAATGAATGTTTGAGGGACTAAGTCATTTTTCTAAAGTCAGATAGCAAGGAAGTATCAGAGTCGGGATTTATATCCAAGCCAACACACACTCCAGGACTCATAATCTTTCAACTACACCAAGATTTCCGATGGCTTGATATAAGCATTGTGGGATTGAAAGGTGAAGAGGATAGTGAATATCTGATGACCTGTCCAAAAGGTGGGCCCTCCAACCAGATTAATCCTCAATGCCACACTGTCTCTTAGACACGTATTTGCGTCCAGAGGTAAGAGAAATTAAAACCTAGAAGGATAAAAAGTGAGAGAAATTGAAAATATAGGTTCTTAGGTCAATCAGATTTCTTACTAACTATAACCACCTATCTTCAGTTCTCTATGAAAGAAGCAGAAATAAGTCCTGTTATTTATCATATTCGATAACATTCAGTTTTAATCTTTCAATATATCACATCATTATTATTATGTACTGGGTTTAGGATTTTTTTAAAAAAGCAATTCTCTCACTCCCCTTTGTTTTCATCCTTTCTTTTTCTGAAAAATGTCAACTATGGTACAAGAACCTGCCACATTGTTAATCATATGTGAGAAAATTAAAGGTTTATTCAAAATCACTAGGTTTACAAAACCGGGCCAAGAATCTGTCCAGTGTACATCTTTTCTGACACCTGGCAATTTGAATTTCTCTGCCTTTTTTGACAACGAAGTGTCAAGAGATTAGCTTTCTGGCCCTTCTAAATGAGACCTTGCCAAGTCCACAATATGTAGGAACCTATCAATCTGATAAATAATATGAAAAACAAATCCTGGGAAAAGGATTTATTTTATTTTATTTTTTATTTCAGCATATTATGGGGGTACAAATGTTAAAGTTACATATATTGCCCATGCCTCCCCTCCCCACTTGAGTCAGAGCTTCAAGACTGGGAAAAGGATTAAATTTGGTGGAGACTTTCTTCAAATGTCCAAATTCCTCTTTTCTCAAAAAAAGAAGCAGAGGAAGCTACTAATGTTGCCTTGGAAAATTTGAAAGTGAAATATGTTTACCTCTTTTTACTTATCCAAGTATCTCAACGTAGTTAAAGCAATAGGCTCAAAACATCCTGTAATTGAAAGGGCAGATTTTTTCAGTTACTGACTCCAACTGATTAGAAACAGAAAAATCATAATGCAATTCATAAACAGAAGTGACACAAAATGTTTTCCCCAGAAAACAACAAAAAGTTATAAACAAATGCAAAAAAAAGAGACATGAGGAAAATAGGAAGGAAAATTGAAGTCATGAAGAAAAAGTGATTTTGAGCAAAATAAAGGTTCAAGACGTTAAAGAACCAATCTGCAGTTGTGATTTTCCCCTATATAATGTAGGAGGCAAGGGCCCAGGCTCGGCCACTTTATAGTTGTGTCATCTTGGACAAATTAACTTCATCTCTCCAAACCTTGGTCTCCTCCCCTATATTACAGCCGTACCTACCTCAATGTTATTGTAAAGATTAAATAATTTGATGTTTGTAAAGCTCTTAAAATCTTGCCTGGCATATAAAAATATCTTACTACATGATTTCCAAATAAATGTCAGGACTTTATTTACTAAATTTTAAAACTTGAACTTGAAAGGAATTCACATTTAGAAGGCTGCTTAATATATTTAACGTCATATTTTCTACCCTTTCCATGCAATATTGGAGGAGAGAGGAAAATACTCTAAATCTGAGCTCATCCTCCATCTTTCAGCATTTTACTCATCTTTGACTTTCTTCCATTTATTTTAGAAAAATACTCACACTCAAAGTGATACAGTAATGAGCAGCAAGTGATGATGCATCCTGCGTCAGGAGGGAGGGTTCTATCCTTTTTCTTGCACTGTAATTTTTCAAGTGGTCTATTGATAGCAAATAAACCATTACGTTAGGAATAACATTGGATTCTTTGTTAAGGTGTGTGTGCAAAAAAATACTAACATTGTGGAGATGGAAGACTTAGCTGATTTGTGATCACTAGAACAATCCCTCGTCCCTTGGTATATGCAGGGGATTTGTCAAGGACTGCCTGCATATACCCAAATCCATGCATACTTCAGTCCTGCAGTTGGCCCTGAGGAGTCTGCACGTAGAAAAAGTCAGCCCTCTCTACACTTAGGTTTCGCATCTCAAGAATACTGTATTTTCTTTTTAAAAATTTTATTTTATTTTTTTCTAATTTAGAAATAATAACTGTACTTTTTATGGGGTACACAGTATGTTTTGATACATATAATGTGTGGTGATCAGATCAGGGTAAATAGCGTATCCATCATCTCAAACATTTACTAATATAATTTCTTTGTGTTGGGAACATTCCATGTCCTCCTTCTAGCTATTTGAAACTACATATTATTGATAACTATAGTATTCTACAGTGGTATAGAACTTATGCCTCCTTTCTAGCTAAAATTTTGTATCCTTTAACAAATCCCTTCCTATTCCTCCCTTTCCCCTACTCTTCCCAGCCTCTGGTATCCTCTGCTCTACTTTTTACTTATATGAGATCAACGTTTTTAGCTTCCACATACAAGTGAGAACAGGCAGTCTTTAACTTTCTGTTCCTGCCTTATTTCACTTAACATCATGTCCTCTAGTTCCATCTATGTTGCCACAATTGACAGGATTTCATTCTTTTTTATGGCTGAATAATATTCCATGGTATATATACATATATACCACATTGTCTTTGTCCATTTCATCTGTTGTTGGACATCTAGGTTGATTCCATAGCTTGACTATTGTGAATAGTGCTGCAATAAACAGGAGGGTGCAGATGTCTTTCTGATATAATAATTTGTTTTCCTTTGGATGAATTCCCAGTAGTGGAATTGCTGGATCATATGGTAGTTCTATTTGTAGCTTTTTTGAGGGCCCTCCATACTGTTCTCCAAAGTGGCTGTACTAATTTGCATTCCCACTTAACAATGTATGAGTTCCCTTTTCTCCACATCCTCACCAGCATTTATTAATTTTTGTCTTTTTGATAATAGCCATCCTAATGGGGGCGAGATGATATTTCATTGTGGTGTTGATTTGCATTTCCCTGATAATTAGTGATGTTGTGCACTTTTTCATATATTTGTTGGCCATTTGTATGTCTTTTGCGAAACGTTTGTTCAGATCATTTGCCCATTTTTTAGTCAGATTGTTTTGTTTTGTTTCTTGCTGTTGAGATGTTTGAGTTCCTTGTATATTCTGGATATCAATCCCCTGTCAAATGAGTAGTTTGCAAATATTTTCTC
The DNA here is from genome assembly GCA_008086735.1 of Cheirogaleus medius. NCBI lineage: Eukaryota > Metazoa > Chordata > Mammalia > Primates > Cheirogaleidae > Cheirogaleus > Cheirogaleus medius. Next base: position 40,115,418 of record VBSM01002616.1, read on the forward strand.
CCATTGTGTAGGTTGCCTTTTCACTCTGCTGATTGTTTCCTTTGCTATGCAGGAGCGAATTAGTTTAATATAATCCCATTTGTTTATTTTTGCTTTTGTTGCCTGTGCTTTTGAGGTCTTATTCATAAAATCTTTTCCTGATCTGCGTTTGGTCAAAATAAAAAAAACCTGCAGTTCAAATCCATGTTGTTCAAGACACAACTGTATCATCAAAACATCTATTGCTTTAAGTTTGAAATTTGGCCAGTGGTTTTCAAACTTTAGCATGCATTAGAATCACCTGGAATTCTTCCATAAAGACAGATTGCTGGTTTGAATCCCCAGAGTCTCAATTCAGTAGGTCTGGAGCGGGTCTAAAAAATTGCATTTCTAACATGTTCTCAGGTGATGGTGGTCTGGGGACCACACTTAGAACCTCTATTCTAAAGCTATATGTTAAAGTCACTTGGGGAGATTTGAAAAAATACCAATAACTAGTAAATCAGAATCTTTGGGGGTGAGTTTGAGCACCTACATCTTAAGAAAACCTTCCCCAGGTGAGTTTATGGTAGAGCTAAGATTGAGGACCCCTGGTATAGAAAATGATTGTCAAGGAAAGAGGACAGATTCACTTGGGAAGCTTTCTCAACATTCTTTCCCCACCCCCAAGGTTATATGATGCCCTAGGAAGAAGATAAAAATATAGTTTTTAAATATTTCTCAAAGTTAGTTTTGGAATGATTTTGGTGAAAATTGTCTTACATTTATAAAACATAAAGATCCTTTGCCTCAGCCAGGACCTACAGAGTCTCCGAGGCTCTACACAACATACTCATGTTTGGAAATTACTGGTCCAGGGTTAAGAGGGAGTAGGTTCTGAGTGTTTCCTACAGGTTAGGAGGAGCACAGGAACTTCACAATTAATATAGTAATTGGTGAGTTTAAAGCTCCTTGGCACCAGCCCTAGAGAGATGAAAGAAGGATCTATGCAAGGAGGAAGGCAAGAAGGAAAGGGTAAGAGGGGCAGGGATCACATGGGGAGTGCTCCCGTAGACTCTTCGCTCTCAGCCAGAACCAGCCACTACCCAGCTGGCTTCTCCTCTAATTTGCCCTGGCACCGGGACAGAATGTGTTCTGCTGATACACATCTCTAAAGCACCAAGCAGCCTCTGCTGACAGCTGCGTTGGTTGCTGTGTCAAACCAGAAAAAGTAAGAGAGCAAAAGAATTTTTGCAAGAACACATTTTTCTTCATTTTTCCTTCTGAAAAGAGAAAGGAAAGCCCTGTGTGGAGAAGGTGGGGAGATGGGAGGCAAACGTGATTATGTAAGGTACTGAAAACAACAAAGACTAATGTAAAGTGAGATTTTTAGGTGAGTGAGTGTTAAGGAGAGACTCCTTTGTGATGCTGTTTATCTTACAAACATCTTCTATTCAAAATCTAGCACCGTATTGCTTGTATATATTACCATGCTATTGGTGATGATTTCAAACATTATTTTCTGGATCTTTCCAAAAAGACAAAAATGAATTAAGAATCCTTCCATCACTTTGGAAAGAGAAAGTCTACCTGGTGACTGGTGTCAGCCATAATCTTTCTCTATGTAGTGTGCCAGAGTTTGCAGTTTTGCCCCTAGAATTGATGGTATAGTGATGCCTTTCCCCCAAAGGAGAATTCCAGCTCCCTTAGCTAGATTCTAGGTGAATCTCTTGGTTGATGTTGTTTTCCATCAACCCACAGCTTGGTTGTGCATTGGTAGCTTTACGAAATACTGGGGTCAGCAAAAGAAACAAAGGTCAATCGGCTCTACTTGGTAAAATCTGCCAAAACAATTTTATATCCCAGCATGGGTTTCTAATGACATTCTCAAATAAGTAAAAAAAAATTCTAATATGTAAATAAAATGTCACTTATTAATATTACAGGCATTTTTTTCAAAAGGGGAGAAATGCAGGCATTTTTTAAAAAAATATTACATGCTGCTAAGCAGATTTTCTCCATATGTGCTGTGGACGGTTATTCTAACTCTTTAACAGTGATTTAAAATTTTATAAGGAAAATATGTAAACTACTGAAAATTCATCTAAGCATAGCATAGCATAGTGAAGTCAAATGATTTCCCCTGTGAACTTTGCTTAAAATAAGAGGAAATTGAAAGAGCTTTTCCTTCTACTTTATCTGAAGTAAACAGAAGGCTTTATTTTTGTTAATTTATGAGATTTACTAAAGTTGTTCTCATTTAAAAATAAACCTGATTCTAGGAATACCGCATTCTCCGATGTTGTGCTATTGCTTGGCACTGTAGAAATAATAGTTACTATACCAACTTTCCCCCATCTTTGCAGTAGTCTAGTCCACTGTTTGTCATTGTTCTGTAAAATGTGTGGACACTTCTGGAAAGCATGAACAGACTGGATTTGTATCTGTAGGAGTGAGAATAAAGAAAGGAAAGACTGTGAGCAGGCACACTTTCCTTCAGGAGCATAAGATTTAAGGTAGCAGCCGTTCAGATCTGTGTCAGGAAAGGATAATTTACAAATCAAAATAGAAGCTCAGTTTTTACTACATTTTGCAAAGAGAATTTCTTTCTTTCTTTGAGAAAGAACATAGGTTCTGGCTGCACTTGTCAGAATAAGAAAATATTACTTGAGTCTGCCACTACCATAAATATAAAGAAGTGAAATTTATGCATTTTTGTTTACACTTAAAAGCACCCCATTTACCAGAATAAACTCATTATTTTAAAGAGATTAAAACAATTTTAGTGATAAAATTTTACAAGAAGAGCAGCTAAATGATAAAAAGCCAAACATGCTGAGAATAAATGTATATAAAAGAAAAAGAAAAAGCTTCCTCATTTCCAGTGCAAAGTACATATATAAAACGGGTGATATAGGAAAAGGCAATTTTTCTAGAAAATATTATTTTTTTGTGACAAGACCACAACAAATACATTTGCTACCTTCTCCTATGATATTTTTGTTCATTAACTGCCATTTGAGCCATGAGATATGGAATTAAATATCACTGTTATGAAAAATGAAAGATTTCAAATTGGTTAAACTAATTATTGGAAATAGAAAAAGGTGTGTGTTTTTTAAACCAACTGTTAGGAATCAGTATGTTATGTTTAAGAGTTTTTGAATAGTGAGTGGAGTCAAAATATTGCTTTAGGTAGCAGTCCTTAAAATGTGTTCTGTAGACCCATGGGGATCCCTGAGAACTTTTCAGGGGTTTAAAAGGTCAACAATGTTTTTATAATTATACCGAGGTATTATTTATCTCTTTCACAGTGTTCATCTTTTCCCTGATGGTGCAAAAGCAAAGGTGGGAAAAGTGACTAATGCCTTAGTACTAAATAAGACCACAGCATCAAACATCATCTCACACTCTCAATTTAAAAAAAAAAAAAAAAAAAAAGGTTTCCGTTAAGAATTTCCTTGATGAAGCAGTAAAAATTATTAATTTTATTAAACTTTGGTCCTTTAGTCTACATCTTTTTAATATTTTGTGTGATGTAATGGATAGTACACATAAAGTACTTCTGCTATATGATGAAGTACAGCAGTTTTCTCAAATAATAGCACATGTGCAATATTGTGAGTTGCAAACAGAACTAGCTGCTTTTTTTCATGGAAGACATTTTTACTTGAAAGAATACAGATAAACTATCATTATGCAGATTTGTTCATTTGGCTGATAATTTCTTCAAAATAAAATAAGTGAGCCAATCATCTCAAGGAAAACAACTGAAAGGCTTATCGCCAATAATAAAGTTTAAATTTTTGGAAAACTTATATTTGCCACTGTGAGTTTGATTACTTCTCAGTACTTAAGGACTTTTTAAATGAGCTCAGTGGTTATTTTCATGAAAGTAATATTAATATGTCAACATTTAGGAGGACTGCATTAACTCAGTGAAGCAAGAGTTTCCAAATGACTAATATACCATGTCACAAAATCAAGAATGGCTCAAGGTGCAAGAGAGATCAATGGATTGTAATGTATAAAGTACATAAAGTTTATTAATACGCTTTCAGAGTCTCCATTGCAACTAAACTTTAAGAAACTATCACTTGTTAAGTTTTTGGTGTAAGATCAAAGAATACCTGAAAACATTATTAAAATACTCCTCTTTTTTAAACTAGTTATCCGTGTGAGGCCAGATTTTTCATATTCTTCAACCAAAACAACATGCTACAAAAGATTGAATGTGGTGCAGATATAAAATAATCAGCTGCCTTTGATTCAGCCAGGTATTAAAGAGATTTGCAAAAAGCATAACATATAGTTATTTTCATAAAAGTGTATTGTTTATGATATTTTTATTATTTTTAAATAAACTAAAATATTTTTTGAATTCTCAATTTTAATTTCAAATTCTGTAAATATTGATACTATAACCCACATAGACAAATGTTTTTGGAGTTTTCAGTAACTTTTAATAGTATAAAGCTGTGGTCCCCAACTGCTGGGCTGCGAACCAGTACCAGTCCATGCCCTGTTAGGAAGTGGGCCACACAGCAGGAGGTGAGCAGCAGGCAAGCAAGTGACGCTGCATCTGTATTTATTTACAGCTGCTCCCCATCACTCACATCACTGCATAAGCTCCGCCTCCTGTCAGATCAGCAGTGGCATTAGATTCTCATAGGAGCGCAAACCCTACTGTAAACTGTGCATGTGAGGGATCTAGGTTGCACGCTCCTTATGAGAATCCAATGCCTGATGATCTGAGATGGAGCTGAGGCGGTGATGCTCATGCTGGGGAGCAGCTGCAAACTCAGATTATCATTAGCAGAGAGGTTTGACTGCACAATACATGTAATGTGCTTGAATCATCCCAAAACCACCCCCCTACACACCAGGCCGTGGAAAAATTGTCTTCCACGAAACTGCTTCCTGGTGCCAAAAAGGTTGGAGACCACTGTATAAAGTATTCCTGAAGCAAAAATATTGGGGAACCATTGCCCTAACCTAGGGTTATTTTCACTGTCATACTGTGAACAAACATTGACTGAGGCACACCTACAGGCAGTTTTGTAAGTGTGAGTAATCAAACAAACATTTTAAAATATAGACCATTGAGAGAAGGTTACATGATTTGTACGTCTTGTGAATGGTTCCAATAACCTGCAGATTGTAGCATGTCCTGAGCTGATCTCTCTAATCATGTATAGTAAAAGTGCACATCTCTATCCCTTCTTGACAAATTAGTACAAGGTGTATTTAAGGACATATACCTTTTTCTTGCAGCATCTTAAGAGTAACAAATTGTCCTTGACAGAAATAAAAAAGTAATGCAGGAAAAAAGTCAGCAGAAAACTATTTCAAGGGAGTCATAGAGTAAAAGCCAATGTAATGAGTTTGGTGACAGCAAGACTGAGACAAGAGAAAAGAGCAGAAACTGCTTTAATAAATGTCACAAAGCCTATTGATTCCAGCGATGCATTCGCTTTTGTTAATAAACTTGAGAATGAATCTTAGAGTAAAAAAAAATTCCAGAAGATATCTACGGTGACTTAGATGTTCTAGATACAGAGCTAATCACCTAACGGTAGTTAGATGATGTGCTCATTCCTACTTTCATTTGAATGTTGTGACTTAGAGATAAGAAAAGTAGAACTGGGGAGTGAATTAGTGATTACACCCATGATGCTTGTATCACTCAGGAAGTTGAAGTCACCCAGTTATTTTACAGAGGATTTAATAGAAAAGATTGTGAGGTATTATGGAAGTAGAAACTGCAGGGGATAGCTACGACTCCCTAAATCTGAGGGAACAGGGGAAGAGGTTATTTAAACTCAGAAGCTTGGAAGAGGGGCCCCGCAGAACTGGGACCCAGACCCTGGAAGAAGGGCCGCTGTTTGTTTGACTGGTGTTGGTGCCTTGGACACCTTGAGAGAGGAGCTTCCACAGAACTTGGACCCAGACTTCTTTACAGGGAGCACTGCTCAACCGGTGCTAATGACTCAGGAGAAAAGAAGGGAGTTGGGTCCTAAGAAGAACAAGTTATTTCTGGGAAAATTACGGAATCTTTAGGCATTGGTGCTTGTGCTGTCTTGGAACTGAGAATATTCCCAGTGAAAATAAAAGGGAAAAAGAATCAATGGAATATCATTTTTAGGATTACACACATATGTCCTCCTTTATATTTTATATTTGTTAAACATCTCATCAGATAATTTTGCTTCTCATTTGAATTATTCAAAATTATGTTGTTAGATTATGCTGCATTCATTTTTAAGTTTCTGGCAATTGAATCATGCTTATGTTTCGATCATTTGTTTTCCATCATCGGCTCTACTGGAGAATATCTAATTTAAATAAATTCCCTTTTCTCTGGGCCCACCTGAATCGCCTCCCAGAGAACTGCAACAATGCACAGATGTTGGCTATAGAACCACCATCTGGAACCTTTGAAAACTGAAGAATGGGAGGGATGCCAGAAGTCCAAACTAAGCAAACATTTTCCTGGTTACTGAAGAATAGAAAGAATGGATTCTGTGAACTACAGTTCAGTAAGTGTGATATGGATCTTAGCAACTTGAGATTTAAAAAAATTTGTGATGCTAGCATATATTCCAAAGTAAAAGTCATCATAAAAATAACGTTATTAACTTTTTAAAATAAAGTTATTAGAAAGGGGATAGGAAATTGTCATAGACATATATCATAATTTAAATTAAAGAAGGTGTTTTATAGAAACTCTCTTGACATCTGTTTTGAAATGAAGAAATGTCAATAAGATAGTTATATCTTTCGCAATAATTAAACCAGTGGATTCACATTAATAGTTTAATAACCTAGAGGGAAGCCAAGCTTATTGTGCTATTGACCAGTAACTTAAAGGAAGAGTTGTAGGCAGCTGCATCGAGTTTGTAGATGACACCTCGCAGGGAGGGATAGCAAATACATTGCATCTGGATTCAGAAGGATCTCCAATTAACAGAACGCTATGATGAAACCAAGAGCTGCAATTTATTGTGTGTACATACAAAACCTTGCTTTTAATTTGTTAATTACATATTGCAGGATACAATAGTCCAGACATGAAAATATTTGCTCTGAAAAAAGACCATGCAGTTCAGTTGTCCATAATACATGATAAGGCTGTAAACACTAAAATGTACTGTCAGGTTATGTGAACTGATACAGTGTCTGCATCGAGGTCTTGGTGGCAAGGATCATCCCACTGTGATTTCTAAAGGTCAGATTACTTGTAGACAACAGTGTTGACATACTCAGTCGAAGAGAGACATTAACAAACTGAACTTTATTTTCAAGAGGTAAAATGGATGAATGAATGTTTAGAGACCCAGAATTTGCGAGCTTATGAATGTTTAGCTTAAAGAAGAAAAAAATCACTAATTATCTACAAATTTGTGAAGCCTATCTCACGAAAAGCTTATTCTGAGTTACTGCAACATTAAACAAGGACCAGAGCGAGACAGCACAGAAAGTACCTTAGGTGAAAGAAGGAAGGGCCTGCCCTAATAAAGCCATTGCATGACAGGGCTCCAGTGTCACAGGAACTGTCCAGACAGAAGCTAGAGGGTCACATTGAGATGCTACACGAGGATTCCTTCATTTGGTGGGAAATTGAACTAGCTTTTTTCTAAGATCTCTATCACTTCATTCTTCTGTAATTTTATATTGTCAACAATATCTGGAGACATCCCGCTATGTGGCTAGCAAGTTTGAATTACTCAGACCTAAATAGTATTCTTTCTTATACTGTCCAAATAAATTAAGAAAAATGGAGGATAAAGCTGAATTACTTGGGTAATAGAAGCTATGGAAATTCAGGTAGAAAAGGAGGAAAATAATCACAACTTCACATTTATAATAAAAAAGCTAAGTTAATTATAAGTCCACAAATGGATCTTGCTCTTACAGTATCAGGACAAGAATCGAGAGTGAATGGAGCCCTGAAGGTGGCGAAATAACTGTACCATGTAATATAGATTGTCAGAAATAAACTTTGTTAAAACAAAATTCGATTTGACTTCCACATACCTGGCTTTTCCTATTCTAGATCTCAAAATCCTACTATAATAGACGTGTAGAAGCAGCTAAGTTCAAATATCAATTTCATTTGAATTCTATATTTCCGGACTTTATGAAGAAAGGATTGGTAGAATGGCTGAGGGCCTAGAATTCATTAACTTCAGCACAAATATATACTGCAATCTCCAACGGAGCGCTCAGATATATTTTCCAGTCATCCTTATAGAAGGGACTAGTGAAAGCCTTTAGCCAGAGTGATTAAGGGAATGTTCCCTGTCTAGGGAAATTTTGGAGGCCTTTCTTCTGCATCCAAGACTGGTGATCCTCTTTTATGGGCCCTGTGCAATTCTTATCCCCTTTTGGTCCCTATAACAAAAACATTTCCTTCTTTCAAGACCTTTATTATCATGAGAGGAACTTGTGCTCTCTTATATGCCTATTTAAAGTTAACTTTACATACAAATTACAACATATCCACTCCAAAGGAAAATTTGCTAACCTCTCAAATGCTTTGCAAAATGTCTGTACTTTCTTGTATTATTACTGTTTTATCTTGAAGTGGCTTTTCTTTAGTTTGCTCAAGGGTACAGCCCTGCTCCATAACATAGGTGCCCTTTGTTACCCACAAACAATGTTCTGTTTTCTTTGGATTTTGCACGCATTCATCCTGTGCATCCCTGTCCTAAGGATGATATGTTTTATTCCTTTCAATGGGAAGAGACAGCTCTCAACTGGGGGCTGTGTTAGCAAGGAAAGGATACCATCAATAGACCAACGCAGACATTACAAATGATATTTTTTGCATTACCCATTAATTGCCCTCCTGGGTGGTTGTGGCTCAGTATTTGGTTTGGTTTGGTTTTCCTCTGACTACTTCATGCCTTCTGTTCTATGTACTAAACATGCATGAAAATAAAAGTACAAATAGAAAGGTACTTTGAGATAAAAATTTAAATTTTTTCATACCATTTCATAGGTAATATGGTCCTACACATCTAATGTATTATATCCATGGGCTGGTAAGCATTTTCACAAACTCCATTTCACCAAAGTTTAACCGTTGCTTTGGCCTGGAAACAAATTCCCCTTAAAAAATCACAAAATTTTTCACCTGGCCCTGAACAGAGACATCTGATCATGCATCCTCTGTCCTTTCCCTATTATCACTGCAGCCACAACAAGCTCAGTGTCCTTGATCAGACTGGTGAAAGGGATAGAGAAATAAGAGGTCTCATTTCTCCCGCCAGGCTACTTTGTGAGCAGACATAGCTCTTGTGCTGCAATCATTTGTGACCCGGGATCTGCTTTCTCATAGAATAAGTACAGTTAATTTACCAAACTCTAGCTCTGTGCAGCTACAGTTTGAGTTAAATAGAGTTTAGAAGGCTAACATCATCATGTTATTTTTATGGGGAAATGTACTCCTTATTTGAAAGAATTGCTTTACAAATAATCTTTTAATATATAACCATTCAAAAATTGATGAATTCTACCTCTATTCTTCAAAATTATACGTGCACCATAAACATTCTACAATATGTGTTTTATTTTCCTACCAGAGAGAACTTGAGAGTATATTTCCTATTTGAATGTAACCAACATTAAGATATTTTTAATAAAACTAACTTAGGTCCACATGATCTGTGACTAAAAACAATAGGATATTGGATATTGTGTATGTGTTGGTTTGTTTTCTCCAACTTGTCTTTACTCATAAAAACCATTTTCACTCTTTGCTGAGAGTGTTGGGTGCCAGAATAGCAAGATACAAATAGATTTGATTCATGACTGTTTGGGCTTAGGTAACAGACACCTTCTGGCACCAGTCCACAGGTGGGACAGGGGCTCTATTGCTTCTCTACAATAGTCTATCTGACCCAAACCATATCTGATTGTTGAAAAGGTGGCTATTTACCCACTTTGAATGGGAAACCTTGCAGACTTAGATTAAAGTCACAAAAATTGCTTGGGGTCTAATTTTCTGAGATTTACAGAGAGCTGCCTAAAGACCATGACTTTGCACAAAGCTCCTTTGTTCTCAGATTTCATAAGATTTGCCATATTCAGTATCGAAAATACATTTTGTAGGTAGCCAGGCATATTGCAAATTATGTTTATGTTTTTGACCAATTTCTTTAAAACAACATGGTTGAAACATACCACGCAGGTGAAATGAGAGTTAAAAGAGGAGAATCTAAGGAATGTGGTTTTGTTCAAAACTAACTGAGAGGTGAAGTCACAGAGCACACAGTGTTGAAAACCTTTTGTAAACTAATAACAACAGCTGCTTAATAAATGGCTTTTGTTGGTATAGAGGAGGGAGTGCCTGCCTGCATAGCTCTCCACACTGGCAAGTAAACCTCATGTTAAGTCAAAGGAAATTCAACAATGTTATCTAAAATATACAAAGGGCATAAACTGATATAACCTTAAATCAACTGTGCAAATAGTCTTAAGAAGATATTATTTAAAAAACAAATGTTTTCTTTTGTCTAAACTATGAAATATGAAATTGTGTAGCTTTGCCATTTCCTTTCAGACTGTTTAGGACTCAAACTACTTTTATTTCCTGTTTTGTTTCCCCTCTTCTAATATGAACTGTAGAAATATAAGCATACATCTAAAAGAAGAAGAAAAATAAGCTCCGGTCGTACTCGATGTGTATTATGTTTTAGCCAAAATCAGGTATATGTGATGAAAACTAACAGGAGGTTTCCATCTCAGAAGGAACATGGTGTTTCTTTTGACTTTGAATTACATAACATGATAAAGGACTCTTTTTTCCTAATCTCTCCTAGCAATTTCCCTGACACATTCATTAACTAATGTTAGCTATTATTTGTTTCATTTTTTATATAGAAAATGACGAAAGCCACCAAGAATTTAATATTAAACCTAGATGCTCAAATGTCCATTGACAGAACAGAATTTTGGAAACAACTTGATATGTTAAGTTACAATCATATTTATTGGGAATTCAAACAGAAAAAAATGTAAGCTGTACTGGTGATAATTATAATTAAAGTACTAGATAGAAACTCACTAGGGGATAAAGGGACTGTCATAGTTTTAAAAACCAGCAAGAACTTAAGGGAGGTGGGTGTTGTCTCTCTAAACAGATAAACATAATTAAACTATGTCTGTGGGAACATGGCCAGTTCAATGATATTTGCTTCTATCTCTACATCACTGCAAGAATTTACCTATATTGTGTGCCAAGCAGTGAGAACCTAGAAATACTGGTCTCATCAACCACGGAGTGTCAATATGACACCAAATCAAGTTGGCACAGATCCAGGTATTCTACCTAGCACATCCATACAACACAGCCCTTCGTAAGTCTTGAAATTTTACAAACCAATATTTACGATAAAACAACTTCTAAAGCAGCATAGAATCGTAAAAGACTGGGACACTAATTCTAGCATTACCTCTGTACAAAGCTGGCGTCCTTGCTACAGTTTGTTTAGTAAAAGAAAGAATTGGGTCAAATTATTCTAAGGTTCTTTTCAGTTTAAATATGCTACAAACTTCACAACAGGGCACTGCTTTCCAAATTTTTCATCAAGGATCGCTTTTTCTTTTTTTTTTTTAAACCACTGCTATAGACTGGATGTCTTATGAAATCATTTATCTCCCCTTCTTATCAAAGATACATGTGTGCATAATTAATACCACACTGACTTAATATAAATTTGATATTTAAATTAGGCCATGCAGCCTTATCTTGGGTAAACATATGCAGTTCATTAGCTTTGGGGGAAATATTAAAGATATGGGCTACCTAGAGATGTAGCTATACTTGACTGGAAAGCACCAAACTGGAGGAAATACACTGTCTAAACCTGCCCTAATTAGGATGAGTCAGCCAGGGAGCTAGAGAAAATAAATAATTTTAGCCAATCTGAGTTTTAATTTCTTCAACTGATAAATAAAAGACAAAGGTTTTGAGTATTTTTAATTCCACAGGATCAGTAAAAGTTATCAAACATGAGAGCAGTTGAGAGGCAGCTAACTGAGATCAGTTGTGGGTTTATCTCTGAAGTTAAATTTATGCTGAATCTAAAGCCACATATAAGGTCTGGAGAGTTAGTGAGTGGAAATCAAATGAGAAAAGACAAAGGGGTATCAAAGATCAAGGCGTGTTCAGGTAAAAAAATAACTAATCAAGTATCTAAAGTGGAATAGGATTATACCCAAAAAGGTGGATTGGAGTAATGTTGTTAAAAGGGGCATTGAAAAGTAAGCTCAGGATGCTATGGGAGCTTTCTGAGCAGGGGACTTGCATTCATTCATTAATCCATTTAGCTCAAGATTATGAAACACACACTATATATGAGGCATTGTTTTGGGTCTGTGGGATGACACAAAGGGAGACAATACGTGTTCCTTGTCTTCAGGGAGATTTACAGTAGAGTACAGAAAGCAAGATATATGTATAAATAACCATATAACCCATATTATAGCTGAGCCACTCTGCCTTTTGAGATTCCAATGAAATTGAATTGAATCTCCACCCAAATTGAGGAGGAAAATTCGTGAGCCTCCTTTAACCGGGGATTTACATCATGTCTCATTATTTCAGATTCCAGCTTTGGCCACATTCTCAATATCTTGTGTCTGGCTTCTTGATGCTGCTTCCTTCTGTGTGCCCTGTGTTGACCCAAACGTGAACATGCCTCCTTTTCTTTGATCTCCCCAAACATAACTCATACAATTTGTATGTGCTGGATATTTTCTGTTTGCACCTCCAAATCACCCTCTGCCTGATCCACTGTGCCCTGTAACCTGGGAGTCTGAAAGGTAGGTTCTGCTCAATGGTCTTCCGTGTCCACTGATTTCCAAATGCTGGTAAGATCAGAGCAGGGGAGTAAAGTGAAGGAAAGCAGTTTATTTCTTCAGCTCCTTTCCTGATGGGTTGCTGCATGTTGCCTGCGTTTGTATACCTACAGCTCCTGTCAGGCGATCAGCCTTCCCATCTAACTAGAGCTACTGTCTCTGGGTTCCTTCTGCTCATTGCTCCCTCTCTATGCCCCGCACACCTAGGCAAACCCTCTTGGTTTTCCTAAATCCTGCCTACACCTCTTACATAATCCCTTTGTTAAACTCTCCTCAGTTACCAAAGTTGGCCATCTCTTTTTTGCCAGTACCTAATTGTTAAAATGAAGAATAGATATTTCTCAAATAGTTAAGGTATAATAGTGAGGGTTACACCATACAACACATGTTGTAACTTGAAAAGATCAGATAGCCCTTTTCTTTTTTTTAATTTTTAATTTATTTTATTTTATTTTTGATTGACAAAAATGATCAGGGTTCCCCAACCTATGGTGAGTTGTATAATTATTTCATCATATATTACAATGTAATAACAATAGAAATAAAGTGCACAGTAAATGTCACGTGCTTGAATCATCCTGAAACCATGCCCACCCTCTCCCCCTACGCCACCCCTCGCCCATCTGTAAAAAAATTGTCTTCCATGAAAACCGTCCCTGGTGCCAAAAAGGTTGGGACTGCTGATCTTGTTTTGAAATTGTGGAATACCTTGTGAAATGGCTAAATGGAGCTAATTAACATATGCATTATCTCACATACTTAACATATTTTGGTGGTAAGAACATTTAAAATCTTTGTTAATGATTTTCAAGAATATAATACATTGTTATTAACTATAGTCCATAGCCCTGTTTTTAAAAGTCTTTATCTTCAATGTCGTCTTGCCTCTTTCAATTCTCTCGTCATCTCTTCTAAGGCTCTGACATGCCCTATATTGCTAAGCCCTTTTCCTCCCTGTAACTTCCCTTCGCTCCCTTTCTCTGAGTATCTTTGCTCCATGTTCCCCCAAATCTCCATACAGACTTTGAACTCTACCCATCTCTTGGTCTCATCCTTGATATACTCTGAGGTCTTTCTACAACCAAAGTCACTTCTTGAGATGCTTTGCTAAACAAAACCAGTTCTCATTCTTGCCTCTAGCTCATTTACCACTCTCCTGACTCTCAGCTATTACATGAGTTTAATGTAAGGATAAGAGTTTTATCTCTATCATTAGAGAGGGAAAGATAAAATGATGTCAAAGATGAGAGAAGGAAGCTGGCAGCATCAGACTGCTTCTTTAAGGAGGTGATATTGGACAGATGTAAGCTTTGAAAGATAAATGTAATATGGCCAAGCAGAATTAGGTGGAAAGAAATTCAAAGGAGAGGTAAAAGAAAAAGCAAGCACATGATATGGGAAGGCATGACTCATGTGAGTAATTCTGTTTAGCTTATAAATGATGAAAGTGGTGTTTGAAAAGATTAATTTGACAGTAGTATGCTGGACGGATTCAGGAAAAGAAAAATTCAAGTCAGGGAAACCAGGCTGTTGCAACAGTGTATGCAAGAGTTGATTAAAGTTCAACCTAGAATGATAGTATGATAATAGAAATAAAAGCAAAATATAGAAAACTAGGAGCCTGTTTAAAAAAAAAAAAGAGGTTAATCTCTATGTCCTTTACTGGAAAATGGGTATCATATAAGAAGATTAAAAAGAAGGTGAAGAAGAACATTGTTTAAAATTGTATATTGTCTTATTTCATTTGTGCTGTGATTAATATAGCAAAATACCACAGAGTAGGTAATTTATAAAGAATGGAATTTTATTTCTTACAGTTCTGGAAGCTGGGAAGTCCAAGGTCAATGTGCTGGAATACAGTGTCTAGTGAGGGCCTTCCTGCTCTGTCCCCACATGGTAGAAGTGCAGAAGAGCAAAAAAGGCCTAAGCTAGTTCCCTCCAGCCCTTTTGTAAGGCTGTACTCCATTAATCACTTCCCAAAAGGCCTGCCTTTTAATACCACCACAATGAGAATTAAGTTTCAACACATGTATTTTGGGGGACATTCATACCACAGCATATATATTTTATATATACATATTTTTGATAACTTACATATAGCATCATATGCCCAGCAATGTATTGACACATGAATACTCAGAGATTAAAGGAATTTTTGTCGTCACCCAGAGAATTGGTGATGGAGCTTGGAATCAAAATCCCAGCAGTCTAATTCCAAAGCATGGGCTCTGAATTATTGTTATATCAACCTATTTATTCCTCATTCAATTGTTATTCTCATTTGACAGAAGCAGGCATTATTAATGCTCCCATTAATCCCAGAAAAGAGAGGGTACAGAGAGTTTGATCTTTTACCAATAGCTCCACAGCAAAAGAACATGAATTTGACCCAGTAAGCCAAGCTGGGAGCCTGTAGTGTTAACCACTACATTATGCTGCCTCTCACAAGATACCTATCAGTGGACTTAGTGATTCACTTGTTTACAAAATGAGACAGAGGCTTTAAAGTTAAGATGATTTAGAAGCCTTCTTTGGTACAGAAATTTTAACATTAGAGTCATCTAGATTATGGCATAACCCCAGTTTAGCCACCAATTAACTGCGTTAACCGGGGCAAATCTCAGTCTCCTCATTTGTGAAATGGCACAATAATCCTTCCTTCGCAATATGGTTGTGAGGCTTGGAGGAGAGATATCAGTAAATGGTTTCATGTGAGACGTACATATACTGTGTAGATGAAGGCAGTAATGCCTGCTCACCGGGTATGCCCAGCACCATACCTGCCTTATAGGAGGCAACATAAATATTTGTGTAATGTAAGTATTAATTGACTAAATAATTGATTGATAGACTGGTTAATGGAAAGAGATTTTACCACCCACCTGATTCCAACAACCCATCTCTCTTTTCTCTGACTCATTTCTGGTCTATGATTTCAAACTTGAATTAATCTTCTGTCTAGCATATATCCATTAGTAGATTTAAAAAAAAAGGATGATAGCATTTTTAGAAAACATTTAAGTGTAAGGCAAGTCTAATACATATAAAAATGCATGCAATTTAATCATACCATTATCCTTTTAAGACTGTTCAATGAGCAGAAAGATTGAGGTTTCAGAAACCTCATTCTTTTCTTCAGCCAAGTCAGATCTAAAGTACTTGTCGTTATGTCTGACTCCCCTGCTCTATGTAAAACCATACTTTCTTTTTTTTAATGAAAAAGAAAAAAATAGAAAGGAAAAAGAAAAAAATAGGAAGAAAAAAGAAAAGGAAAGAATGAAATTCTGAATTATTGAATTCCTGAATTTCATTCATTTTTGTTCACTAACAGTTTAAACTGGATTTTTAGTCACCAGGTAGACCTGCAAATGAATCTAGAATTTTGAATGTTGGTAAGTTTCAGAAAAATTAACACAAATCAAATGAAAAATTTGGAAACTTTCTTTCAATTGACTAAAAAACAAAAGTAAATAAGGATTTTGATCACCAAGGAAAAAATTCAAAGCATTGCATTTTTACCACAGCAATTATCAAAATTCTCTTCTTATAATAAAATTCTCTGGTTTTTTAGTCTAGTGAAACTTTTCTGAAGGAGATATAAATGGTGCTTTTAAAAATATAATGTACTCATGGTTATATTTTGGTAAATTATAAAATGCCTTCCCATTCCACACATACCCCCTCCCCCATGTTCATACTGGCATGTAAAGTTTTCGCTTTAGTCAACACAGCGAGCAGAGGTAGGGACCTTATTTTTTGAGGCATATATATGGCAATATTACTCTGGGAAGGAAAAAATGTGCCTATAAACTGCACTTGCACATATCATAAAAATAATGCCACCATCCACAAATAGGAACTCACATTTGTATAAGGCTGTGACTTATTTTCTACATAAGGAAGAATAGCCTAATCATTCTTCACGGAAAGTAAAATACTACAAAGGAAAAAAATGAGATGTTTTTGACATTTCACTCTTTCAGTTGACTTAGTAGGTCTTTCTTCTTCTTTTTCAGAGATTAAAACTCCTACTAAGTGTTCTTTCTCTGTCATGAAAAGTCCTACCAACTTTTTAAGATGGAGAATCTGAAATGTCTTCCTCCTAGCACAGTTTAGGAGGGACACTTCAGAGCATGCTGTATTACGAGTTGCGGTTTGGAGAAGCCCTTTGCCCTTATCTCAAGCTTTGTTGTACCAAAACATGTTAAATATACCAGCCAATAAGAAGTTTTAAAGATAAGAATAAAAATATTCACTCATAATATATGAAGAGACCTCTAAAATAGGAAGCAGAAAAAGAAAGTGGGGGGAAGTGAACAAAAATTGCAGGAAGGGGTTACTTTTCATGAAGAAATTTATCTCCACTTCTCCACATTCACTCCCTGCCTCTGCTGCTGCCACTCCTGGGTGTGTTCTTGGATGCTCAAAAGAAGCTTTCTAGTTTATGACCATGCTGATATTTCCTCTAGGGAGGGAAAAATGGCCTACAAGCAGTGCAATAACCGAAAAGGAAAACATCTGTTTGGAGCATGGAGCAATTTACTGGCTGAGTTTAGAATACAGTGATTGCAGCTGAAAACCTCTAGATGATTCCGCAGGTCTCATCAGAGCACAAGGAAAGGAAAATTGGTCTTTAGGGGAATATCCCTGGGACTTAACTGGCTTAGAATATAGATTGTGTTTGTCATTTAGATAAAGGTGGTTTTCTTAATAAGATAGAAAATTTGAGAATAACAGCAGCAATTAATGGTAAAAAGGATACGGTTTAAATGGTAAATTTTATGTACATTTTATCACAAAAAATAGCAAGAAAGATAAAAGAAAAAAAGACACCTACCACTCCTCATATTTCAGATTATAAAACAAGTATCAAAAACCCTGAATCTGAATATCTCCAAAGCAAATCCAACTTTTCTGTGAATTTGTCCCCTCAACTTTTACTGACAAGCAAAGAGGCCTTTTGTTTCTGTATAGACTAACATCATTTTTGAAATGTTGATCTTTTCAAAGGGCCAGAATCTCAACCGATCAAGTCTATGTTCATTGAGAGGGTTTAAATTGTACCTGGAGTGAAGGGAGGAGTAAAAAAATAAATAAATAAAAGGAAAAAAAATTTTTTTAAATACATGGTATCCAGGTATGTGAAGATCTAAAATTAGGTGTGACATATACATGAAACTAACATGGAAAAGGAGAGGCGGTAATAGAGTTGAGAAGTTATTAGAACAGAAACTAACTTAAAAGTAAAGATTGTACCTATTTTCAAGGCACCATATTGGACCTTACAAATGGACTGAGATAAATCTGGCAAATAGACCAGGTGTGCTAACAGGTCGCTGCCACTGTGCAATTGGCTGCCATTAGGTGTCATATACACCAGCACATTTGAACATAATTGTATTTAGAGCTACCGTGTTTCCCCGAAAATAAGACCTACCCATAAAATAAGCCCTAGCAGGATTTCTAAGCATTTGCGCAATATAAGCCCTACCCCAAAAATAAGACCTAGCGATGGGCGTGGCTACGCAGCGTATCTGCACAACCCATGCATTTTGTCGCAGAGCGGTAAAGAAGATGAGCAGCCCTTCTCATCTGCCCCATGAGAGCTCTATTGCTCGATATGAGAGATTGGGGCCAGTGGTTCTAAAGGAAATAGAGTCTCAAGAAATTCAGGATGGAATTCCGGGTTTGGAGAGTTATGATGATGTTCCAGAAGAAGACGACTTAACTATATTTGAATAAATGTAGATTGTTGTACCGTACTTAAAAAAAATAATACATCCTCTGAAAATAAGCCCTAGGGTATCTTCATGAGGAAAAATAAATATAAGACCCTGTCTTATTTTCGGGGAAACACAGTAGGTTTCATTGGTCTTAGTTTGAAACTAATTTCTTTAATTATTTTCAAATTGCTTCATAAAGTATAACTAATAAAAGGGGGAAATAGATATGCTATGCAACATAGTCTCTTGAGTCATATCTAATACTTGTATGTCAAGAGATTAAATAAAATCCAAATTAACCACTTTTAATAAAAATTCCATTGAACTGATGGATTCGTGATCATAAGGACCACGGTAGAATACCACTTGATTATTCCGCAATGTATACATAGTTCGGAACGTCATGTTGTACATGATGAATACCTACAATTTTATTTGCCAATTTAAAAATAAAATCTTAAAAATTTTTAAAAAGGATTTAAAAATGGTATGCTAACTAATCAAAAATAAATAAATAACATAAAAGAGAAGTTAAATGGGGAAAAAAAGAATATTACTTGAAATTATTAAGGGAGAAAAAAAAATCTTGTCTCTTTCATGATTAAAGATAATTCCAAAGAAACTATAGGCAGTCCTTTTTATAACATGAATTTGGAACTTTCCCTTGTCAGATCATATCTTCAAAAAAATGACTACATACATTTAATATATATCCTGCTTCAACATGGGACTATGGCTATCAGTGTTTTACATAATTTATTATTGCTTAATGATAAATTGGCTACTACTTGCCAACAAATACTTGTCAGTAGGTCAGACTTCTGGTTATAATGATGAGTGTTTATACAACACTGCTAAGTTTACCAAGTAATTTTTCACATGCATTATTTCATTTAAATCTCACAGCTACTGATAATACTGATAAGGTATTATCACCACCCTCCTTTGACAGAGGGGAAGTAAAACTTGACAAAGTCATAGGGTTAGTATGGGAAAGAGCATCAGATAGGACCCTGGTGCCACAACTCCAGTTACCATGATCTTTCCACAGGAAAAAGACAACTTGAAATGCAGAAACTAAAACAACCACAAAGATTTTGAGAGTTTTAATTATTGGCATCAAGTGAACATTCTAATAGTCAAGCACTCTTCAGTAATAGGTCACAGTTGATACCAGAGTTATCAAGAGGGCAGAAAACAAACAAACAAATAAAAGCAGATACAAGAATAATAAAAGCGTAGTCTTCAGTTGGCAAATCTTGCTCTCCCATACGTACCATGGTATTATCATTTATATTTTCTAGGGCTGTCATAACAAAGTACCATAGACCGGGTGATTTAAACAACAGAAATTTATTTTCTTCAGATCTGGAGGCTAGAAGTCTGAGATCCAAGAGTGGCAGTGTTAGTTTCTCCTGAGGCTACTCTCCTTTGCTTGCAGGTGAGCATGTTTTTCCCAAGTCTTCAGATCATCTTCCCTCTGTACCTGTCTGTGTCCAAAATTTCCTCTTCATTGAGGACCCCAGTTTTACTGGAGTAGAGCCCACCCTCATGACCTCATTTTAACTTAATTTTCTCTTTAAACACCCTATTTCCAACTATAGTCACATTTTGATGTATTGAGGGTGAAGACTTCAACACATAAATTTTGGGGGGACACAATTCAGCCCCATATACCTCATAAACATTTACCACCGCTTACTGTATACAGTGCTCTGTGCTGAGCAGGGAGCACTGATCCCTGCTCTCAATAGAATATCCACATTTTTATGTAGATATGACATGAAACGGAAAAGTTAAATAAAACTCCAAAAGTTAAATGACAACAAAATTAGATCATTGCATGTTCATAATCATGTTGGCCCAGGTGAAAAAAGTTAAATTTTCTCAGTATGTCCTTCCAACAGGAAACTGTGTACTTTATGTTAGGAAAAATGACACCTTAAATGGTTAGAATGTTTACAGTTTGCTGCTCTGTCAACCGCCTGGAAAATTAATTTGTATGAAATACATCATTAATTGATAACAAAGGTATCACTATAATTTTATTAGAAAAATGTTTTTGTAACTAAGAAAAATTAGTACACAAAATATATACTAAAAAAGGAACGATATGAATTTGTAAGCTTGTGACTGAATTAAGGAAAACAATGTAAATAATGTCATAGTCACCAACGAAAGGAATAAATAGCTTTAAATACAGTGGCTAATTTCTGCTTGCTCTTACAGTTTTTAAAAAAAAACAGTTTCTAAAATATTCTCCTTTCTTATGGCAAGCTTGATTTGCCTAATAACCTTAGAAGTCAGTTTTACATACAATATTAAAATCTATACTTATATTATTTCCTTAACAAAAGTTTCTGGAAATTTTACATTTAATGCTACGTATTCAAACTGAAAATTTAATGTTACTGTCTTGCCAGTCAATTATCTGGTAAGACTAACAGTCAAAAAATAAGCAAATATGTCATTAAAAATTTTAGCAATGTCATAGAATACTTAAGTTGGAAGTTACCACAGGAATTTTCTATATAATTCCCTGATTACAAGTATGTGTGTGTGTGTGTGTGTATGTGTGTACAATGTCTTTAGTTTTGTTTTAATTTTGGTTATGTTTGGCATTGTGTTGCCTTTTTGACAATAGTCAAACATGGATCAGTGTCTTTGGAAACAGGTTAACAATTACATTTCTATTTTACGTGAAATGATAGCGCAGAATGCATCATTCTCTAAGACCCAGTGGGAACTCTTTATCTCTAATTATCTAACTTTACACTGATCACATAAGTAACTCAGGTAACATGAAATGATGGTAATAAAACATCTTCTATTTGAAATGCATTGCATAACTCATGCATGCTACTATAAACAGACGTCATCTAAAGAACATTTACTTCTTTTGATGTTTATTTACAAACCTCAGCCTTCACATGACAAAATGGTTGTTAACATTTTTAATTGGTTTATTTAGCTATAATTTTTTTTTCAACTACAAGTAACGCCATCACAGCGAAAGAATGGCATTACATTAAAGGGTGGGAAAAAAAAGCAGAAGCATGACCTGGCCAACTACTTTTATTGGGCTTGAGTTGATACATTATCAAAGAAAATTGTCATTGAGTTTATGATACCTGTTAACTTTTAACCAGCAAGATAAATTTGTTTTTACTCTCTGGCAAGACTCTGTGCTTGGTTATTTGCTTGCTTGCTTTCTCTTTTTTTCTTTCCTTATTTCTATTTCATTTTTTTCTTTTCTTAAAAATCAGAGTATATTCTCTTTCCCTTATCTATGCTCCCAGCCTTCTAAATCTAAATCTTTAATTGTTGTAATTCAATATATTATTCTCCACTCTAACAGTTATCAGAGAGAACACACCTCTGTGGTACTCAAATATATTTGTACAGCTAGAAAAACTGAAATAAAATTGACCTCTTACTATATAACTAGTAGCAAATTATAATCAATGTCCTATATTTATAGAAAACAAAAGGATTGCTCAACTGTGGGGTAAGGTCCACTGTAGGGTGGCTTTATGGTGATGATTGTTCAGAATAGCACTCTTGGAGAATCAGAAGCAGAGATAAAAGAATAACCTTAACTACCAATCTACTCCATGACCTTGAACAAATCAACAAGTTATCTTTTTTCTTTCACCTTGACAATTACTATTTATTCTGCCTGTTGGATTGGACTACTGAACTAGACTAATGCCTCAATTATTTACCTCCACTAATTGAAACTTTACATGGTATGAATTTATGCTTAACTTTGCACTCTATATAATGCTTTATTACACAAATTACAGTTTTGAAAAAGGTAGCAGAGTATAGGATGATGATGAAACCACTTAAATAGAAAAATTGAGATCAAGCATTTTAAGAAGCACTGTTTGCATATAAATATGATGCTCACTATGGTTGATCTTTTCCTCGTCTTTACTAAATGTCTGTCAGGACATCCAACTATTAGATACCCGGTTATAGGAGTGGTAAATTACTCTGCATTTGGAAGGCAGAGTTGCCATCCATTAAAATCCAAAATTAAAATTCTATTAAAATTCCAAAACATTACCTTTCATTAAAATCCCTAATTCTGATGTTTTACCCCCAAGTAGCTAAAATAGTAATAGTTTGCAATGTAAATTAACAAGGCTAGGTTACTGAAATGCTTTTAGGGAATCCAAGGATGTTATGTGGTCATGGCTTTAAAAGCATTAATTTTGTTTTTTAAATACCAAATTATATTCTCATCATTGTTTTCATAAAGAACACAGAGCCCCTCTCCATTTGATTGCTCCAAGCTTGTTTCTGTCTTCAAAATTTTTCCACTTTATAATGTTGTTGGAGTTATTTTTCACCCACTCAAAGTATTCTATACATTTATTCATCTTTCAATAATCTTTGTAACGAGAAAACTTTGCTTTTCCCCCCAAATTTCCTTATATTCTCCCTCTTTTCATGAACGTAAAGAAATTCAAAGTATTGAAATATGATTCACAAGATTTGATTGGTGTCCTGGAAGCCTCATTAAAAATAAAATCCCATTACCATAAAGCTAGCTAGAAAGAAATTGGCAAACAGCCCCAACAAAATGAGGCAGTTTGGTGGAGATAAAGACTGAGCATATTATAACCCAAACCACAAGAACAAACTGCATGGCTATTTCAGTTGGATAATCCAAGTCCTGCTTCCTGCCTCAGTAAGTTTTGGGGCAGGTGTCAAACAGCTGCTCTCTTTTACAAGAAATTAGCTGCATTTAGTGATAGGTTGAATGATGGCCACATGCACAACTCGTAATTTTTTTTTTTTGCAGGGGACACTTGAGTATCAACAGACACAGGATAATCAAATGATCACCCAGTATATGGCTTGTAGAGTGTACAGTTTTGATCAAAGAAAGCACACAGTGACAACACTGTCTTACGCTATTTATTATGGCAGCCAGTGGTTTTCAAGTTCAGTTCCAAGAAATGCCAAGATCTGTTTTATTTCCCGGTGGCAGCCTTCTTCCATTGTCTAATATTTTGTTATGAAAAGAGTCCTCCTCATTTTACTATTCCCATAATCAAATTTTTAACTTTAGAAAATGTCCCACAAGGATAGCAATGTAAGATAGTATAACCATATGGAAATGGAACGTCCTATGTTATACTACTGGATTTGACCACTGGCTTCATTAATTAATAAAGAAAGGGGGGGGAAAAACCGTACTGAGTCTTACAAAATATAATGTAAGTTAGAGGAGAATTGTTCTAAATTTTCAGTTTTTACAGGAAAAGAAAAGGAATTCTTTGCACTAGTTTTTCTACTCAGCAAAATTATGAAGTTTTGTCATGTACCTTATAAAGATTGCCACTCAAGATCTATTCCAGGTACCCTTGTTCACAATGATTTTAGGAAATGGCACCACCACCCTATTCTCCAGCCCCCTACTCAGTGGGAATCACAATTAAGCATTTAAAATAGCTAAAAATTGCTCCTAATGGTCTTCTAAATTTCATGTTGGGAAGAACCAGAAGCCACTGGAAAGACATTAACTGAGTTGTCATCTCTTAGAAGATATACTCAGGCTTATTCACATGCATATGTGAAAAAGAAGAAAGAAAGTGGTACTTGCCTCCCATGATCCTTTTCTAATTGATCTAGAAAGATTGCGTGTGTGTGCGTGTGTGTGTGCGTGTGTGTGTGTGTGTGTTTGTGTGTATGTGGTTCACTGGAAAGACAATGGTTGACAGAAGGCTTTTTTTGTTTGTTCAAGAAATAACCATATTAAATCATCCTTGGAATAAGACCATTGTCTTAAGAATTTTTCAGTTGAAAGCAACAGAAATCCACTCAAACCAGGTTCACACAAGAACCTGGTTAGAAGAAGAAAGATACAAGGTTATCTTAGGGTCACCAAATACAGAAAGTATATTTAGGCCTTGACAACAAATGAGAAACTGATAAGGCAGTTTTGTTCACCCTTCAGGCAACTTCTCTACTTTTCCAGACCATATTCTGCAATGCAGTTATTTTTGTTTCTCCACAACAGCAGTTTTGAAGTGAGTTGAGTTTCCTCTCTCCAGTTCTCTTTAACTTGTAGGTAGAATGTCCATTCCCACCTAATTCAGTCTCTGCGGCTCTGACTTTAAATTATCAAGAGAGTGAGTCTGATTGTCTCAGCTTGGGTCACATTGCACCTTGGCCCAGAGATTGGATGTTAACCTGACATGCAAATGCCACCAGGGCTGGCTGGGCTGGAATGTCTGAAGAAACTGTTTCCTTTTCTGCCAACCAGGTCATCTTTTATAGGCAGTAGGTATTAGTCATAAAACTTGTCCAGTTTAGAGAAAATCAGTTTCTACAGATTATATAAATGCCCTGCATCCTGAAGACACTAAATAAATGATCATCGTTAACAGTACTGATTTGAAGGCATTCTTTCTAATAAGTCAAACATGATATTTAACTGCTATAACATTGTCACATTTTTAATTAGCTGAATATAGAAGAACATGTTTGAAACTTGGGCATATGTTTAATAATTATATTTGAAATTCAATATCTAACAATGGAAGCAAAAAGTTCATATTGGAAAAATCCTGTATCAACTACCATTCATGTTTTTCATCAGATTTCAATTGTTGTAGGCAAATAACAAACTTAGATATATTTTTTAAAACTCTTTGTAAAGTCAGCATAAAGAAAACATATCAGCTTAAAACAAATCAAAATGTTATAACCATATTTATAACAATAATACTTTCCATTTACAGCTGCCATGATAGTCACTTTCCCTGTATAGACTCATATACCCACAATAATTCTTACATTAAGGTATATTTTTTTAACCATTTTACAAATTAGGAATCTGAGGTTCAGGATATTGTATTATGTCCAAGGTACATAAGACAAGTATGTAGTGGTAGCAGGATTCTCTAATAATAATCAGGCAGTCTTTCAACTAACCCAAGGGCACCTTTGCAAAAATTAGAAGAATCTGACACTTTCTCAAGACAGCATCTTCTAGAAAATTGCCATTAAAAATATAGAAACCCATAATGACTACAAATGTGAATGGCACACCCCCAGCCCTAGAACTGTACAATGCAAAACCTGTACAACTATATACACTAGCCTGTTAATTAAACTATTGTGGATATTAATAGTCAATCACTCTTTTTACATGGAATACTATTCACTAATGCCTTGCCCTCCCATCTCTCCCATTTACCTTAACCCCATTACCTAGGTAAATGATTAAATTCTGAAAATGTTTTAGCCCATTCGTTCCATTGATAGTCCAGTAATAAAAGACTTTAAAGGGATTGTTAAGCCACAGTTCCATGAATTCCCTACATATAATTCAATCAATAAAACATTATGTGGTCCTAGAAATGCACATAGTTTATGGCCCACTGTGACCTCCTTTATTTAAAAACATCTTAGTTCCATGGCCTACAAGGGAAATCTCTTAGCAAACATCAACAGAGCTTCTATTTTGTTGTTTCCTTGTTAGATGAAGTAAAATGTGACATCATTCAGAACACCTGTTTAGAAGACTTAACTACGTGCATTGACTGTGTTTACCATCATTGGCTTATTTCTTCCATGTCTGCAAAGCTAAACTTTTTCCACAATGATAGTTTTGCCACCTAGACCAGCAATGCTGAAGGAGGATGGAGGAGAGAAAGAGTGATAGATCAGAATCTCCAGGGACGCATGTGTAGTTAGAAAAAAGCACAATTAATATTAGACAAGATTGTATTTGGGCGATGAGAAAGGAAACATTTTTTTTAATTGTATAAGCTACAGAAAGTAAAACCTTATAAAACTCTGGATGACAGGAATTGAGGTTGAGGGAGGGAAAATGAGGAAGGGAAACACGGTGTACGTATAAAATCCTGAAAAACACTTGTCCAGGCATTTCACTCTGAATTCACAGGCACCATTTCACTAACCAGCATCTTAGCTGACTACATCCTTTTCATTCAAGACAAGGGAGGAGAGGGACAACCAGCAGGGTTACTTGACTTTGCTTTTAAACGCAAGAGAACCTAAAGTTTTGGCTTTTGTGCAGTAGCAAATGTGTGCAGGGGAACAGTAAGAGACCTAGAAAAGTGCCCTTGAAATTTATCTTTCATAGATTTTTCTCCCAACAGCCATATTCATGTCATATTTCTAATATGACATTGTTTCTATGTTGGTGAGGAACATAGTAATCTAGCTGATGCTACAATAACTCTATTTACATTTACAAACCTCAGGAAGCACAGTCACTTGAAATGGTTTTATGTGTATGTGTATGTGTATGGCTATATATACATGCACATCTTCCTATAAAATTTTTTAAATAGTTTGCTTATGTACAATAGTTGCATATAGTAATGGACTTGAATGAGATCTGAAGTGTAAGTGTTTACCAGGCCAAGAAGGTGGAGAAGGTTCTTAGAGGTACAACATCTCATTCTCACACAGACAGTTGTGATCCACAGTACTAACTCCATTGGAACATGCCAGTGCAGAACCAAAGAGTGCAATTGTTCAATTGCACAGGCCTCCAGGAGTCTTTAAGAAGAGAACCTGCACAGAGGTGGACTGTAGCAGTGTTTGGCTTCACCAAACATTTCAGCACCAGCAATTCCTATCTGCCAGCCTCCATGTTCTTTATGAGGCATAAAATAAAGATACTTGGGCTTAAAAAAAAAATTAGGGGCAGATTCACCAGGAGAAAACTTCATGAATGTACCTAAGTGGATCATGAATGTACCTAAGTGGATCATGAATGTACCTAAGTAGATCATGAATGCACCTAAGTAGATCATGAATATTTTTTTCTATACGCTGCAAGCCTCTTATTAGGAGTGGTTAGTAGTAAGGATAACTTGGGGAGGAAGTAAAAGAGTCATCGTAAAGAGAAATAATTACTCTATGGATTAAAAAGTTCCACTACCCTTTGCTACTTCAAGGATCCAAAAATAAATCCCAGCACATATGCCTTAATCACTTTTTAAAATATTGAACAAAGTAACTGAAGATGGTTTATGTGAAAGAATCCACATGAATGAGGAGACTCATTTCAAACAAATTTGAAAATAAAAATAGCGGCTCCTCAGAGAACATACTTCATTATAAAAGTTTCCTTCAACATCTATTAGGCACTAGAAATATTTTTAAGACAACCAAATGAATAATTTTTTCATTCCAAATATCTTTTACCTAATGGGCAAATCGTTTGTTAAAATCTCCTATGATGTGTTCTTCATTTCTCTTGGCCAAATTTTGTATTAAGGCATGAATATTTCTACTTGGCTATAAAAACAAAGATTATATCTTACAATAAAATTATATGGCCTTGAATGATAAAATCCACATTTCTTCCCAATATTCTGGTAGTACTAACCAAATCTTATGTAACTATATAACTATTTCCCTTATATTATTTTCTGGGTAGTCTTAAAATGATTATTTTTCATAAATGGAGTTTCATTAACTCTATCTCCAGAGAGGCACCTCGGCAAGCCTTCAAAATGTTGTTGGCAGCCTGTGTTGGTCAGGCAGCAGGTTCTTCCCCTGTTCTCCACATTTGTGTGTTTGTTTAGATCTTGACCTAGTAAAGAAAGTTTGCTCATTAGAAATGTTGAGATAAAGATTCCCTCCTCAAAAACTTCCCTATCGCACACATTCTCTTTACAAAGATCCTTTTAGTCTAAGAAACTCCTCCTTTACAATTAAAAGAAAATATACAGAAAAGCTATTTGACAGATTTTTATAAAGTTGAAGCATTTGGATCATAATCCCAAAAGGCACAATCCAAAACCCCAAAATCCTGAATGTGGAAACACTGCAAGATCAAAGCCCCGAAAGTCTAAATTCCTAACATCTAAAATCCTGAAAATCACAAGCACAGGAGAGTTGCATCATGTTAGGCAGAACTATGACCTTGTTATTATCCTCATGCAGAAGAAATGGATTTCCACTGAATCCCCAAACCAAAATTACAGATTTGGAATTAGGTGCTATCAAGGCTTCTTAAAAGTGAATTTCAAGGTGTTATACCAGTAAAGTTTGTTTTTTCCATTCAGTCCAATGCATTTGGCAGAAGATCCAGATGATTGGCCACGAGATATGGCAACGACAAAAACCTCAGCTTAAAAATGCGTCATTTGCCTGCATTGGCATTCCTTCCAACCAATGACATTCCAGGAGCTTTTAATGAATTAAAGCTGCATTTGTCTGAAGAAGCCAGTGAAGTGTCTGCCTGGTTCAAAATTAATTAGGTGCATAATAGAATAAGAAGACACTTATGCAATGGTGTTATAGTTCGATTACCAGTATTGTTTTCCTCAAATTTGTGGCCTGTGTATGAGTGCATGTGCAATGGATTTCCACGTACCCAAAACAGCAGAGAAGCATAGCACAGAAGGTGGGGAAATTGAATAGGGAATGCTCATGTCAGCGCATATCTAATCAGAAGAATTTCAGAAAGATCAGCACCACATAAAAAATGAATGTGAATGTATTCTCAAGGAGAACAATGTCTTAAAAGAAAAAAAGCAAATATTTACCATGATGCAAGAGTTCAAAATATAGTCAATTACTGTGAAAGTCAGCCAGGTCTTAATAGCTATCTCTATGCAATTGCCTATAATCTATTCTTATGATGCACTTGTTCATATGTTAAATTTTCTTTTTAGTTTTATTTCTTTAGGTTTTTTTCCCCACTATTTTAAATTATCAGCATTACTTTTTATAATTTGTTATGCTATGTATTTTATCTTTGCATCGTTTTCAATACTGAATGTAAAACTTGTGTAAAGATGTTTGGAGCGCTCTGATTGGTTTTATGCATTTTTTGCAAATGTGACTCCATAACAGGGCATTGTCACAATGTTGACTTTGTGTGTAAGCATTGTACATGTACATACAAACAGTGAAACTTCTTTAATAAATGAAGAGACATCCTTTTTCTCCCTCTGCTTTTGTGAAAGATAAAAAATTTTCAAGATCTTGACTCTGAGCAACTGGTACTGTGGTGATGTAGTGGTCACCCACATGGTTTTTGATCAATCTTGTCAAAAAAACTTAGGTTGTCCATCACAGCATTTCAGATAACTGCAGTTATAAAGTTGGGTGCACACAACTGCCAACCATAGTGATATGCATGTATACATTTTGCTTTTTGACCTATTTCTTTATAAACACGGTTCATCTGCTCCTGTTATACCCACGGGACTGTGTTTATGCTTACAAAAACATGAGTATTATCATTGCCTATTTTATTGTGTAAAGTGACCTAGAAAGGGTTCTGTTGTGTTTTTATATGTTTCCCAAACAAATCTCCTTTTTAAAATGTAAGTAAATATCTTTTAAAGAATTTTAATATTATTTTCTCCAGAATTATATTTTCAGGATTTTGATCTTTTGAGATTTTAACATTCACAATTATGGCATTTGAGACTGTGTCTTTTGGGATTATGATTAGCTCCCCAAAATAAATATTACTTGCTTACAATTTTTCTAAGACCCCTAAATTTGGCAACTGCCACCATTCCATTGAAAAATCACCACACGAGCCATCTTTCATGCAAATAACTAAGTGTTGCCAGTGCCTTTTATCCCAGTGGGACATACTGAAATGTAATCTTCCACTGATGAAAGTTAATAGTTTTGCATTCAATTTATATGGAGTACCCAAGGCCAATATTTCTTTTCCTCTTGTACCAGATTGAGGTGCTCATCCCTCTTTAGATTTCCCAAAGAATACTTCAGAATTATACAGATTTTATTATAATCATCTCATAAGAAGTAGTTTTAAATTTTTTTTAATTCTTTAAATAAATATCTAGATATTTATTTTTATTAGCTACCAATCAATGTTTTATGTACCATTCTATCTACAATGGTTTTACAAAGAAAACTGGATAATCTTGATTGTTCTATCAATTCTTCTTCTTTTTCTGTTTATTTTCTAAAAGAATAGTTCCCCAAAAAAGTAAATAAAATAATTTCACATAATTAGTCTTGATTTCCCTATTGTTACAAAAGAGACTGATTTCTCTTAATCTCGTTTCTATGACTATTGTATTTACTATACTTAAATATTAGAACAACAATTGTTTTCCAAATCAATATTGACATTTTGGTAGCAAGTAAAAACACTATTTATTGTAACAATGTGCACAGTTCTCTGCTAGGCAGAGAACGCAAAATTTCAGCAAAACATGGTTTTAATCAACCACTGAATTGTACAATATAAACCAGTGATCATTTTCACTCTCCCATCCCATAATGTTATTTTGTTGTTGTTGTTGTTATTCTTAAGCAGATCTAGGAATTTTTTCCTAGTTATTATAAAAAAAAAGAAAATGATTTAGATTCATTTTATAGGCTCAGCTTCTCTCTCCAATTGCCTTAATTTTGTAAAGCTAAATCAGAGTTGCATGATATAGCTTTCCCTAAAATACAATCTTTGCAACAGACAGTGAGACAGGATGGAAACCATGCAACATAAAACTGCAGGATCTAAATGAAGCTGGCTCTGAGGTGGTTTATATGGGTTTCATAAACCAGTTTAAAGCCGAGTTACGAAAATATTACTTTTAATGAGTTCCTTTAACAGTTCTCATGTTTGCTCATTCATTTTTTTCTTTCATTCATTTATTTATTTTTACTTATGCATTTTCACTTGTCCATCAGACATTTAGAGCAAGGTTCTTTTTGGTTTTGGCATACATTGCAAATAATGCTATTAGAGAAAAATCAAAGAAATAGAAAATCAGTAACAAGGTCCATAGAAGATCAAAGTTCCAGAGGTGCAGGTGGAAGGAGGTCTAATGAGCTCAGGGATGACAGCATTCTCTGACACGGTTGTCCAGCACTGGCAGGAAACAGACGATGCTTGTGAAAGAGAAGTTCTTAAATGCTATCTACAATTTGTATCATACCCTTTGCTAGTCGTGAGGACACAAAGTTCAATAAGATGCAGTCCTTGTCCTAAGGAACTCTCGAATCTTTATTGAAGGCCTAAAGCATTTGTTGATTCCACACAACTGATTCCTTTTCTTTCTCTGAATTATATCATAGCAATTTGATACCCATTGTCCATTTTAAAAATACATTGAAAAGTTTTTATATAAGAATCAGAAATGTTACATTATTCCTTTTCTTCTCAAACTAGTTCTTGATATTTCTGTTCATCTCCAACCAAATATTTTCGTATTTAATATATTTAAACTTAAAATTATTTTATGTATAACACTATCATATACATACATGAAATAGTTTATATCCGACGGCCATAGAGCTCAACATGTTAAACTGTTTTTCTGCACTGAGTTATTGTAGTTTTTAACAGTACACAATCAAAATAACATATATATAAATTAGATCATTTTTAAACCTAAAGATCAAATTTTATGGAAAAGCTTCCCTTATTCAGGTAGGTGGTATTTTTTTAAAAAAGATTAGTTTATGTATCTTAATGAAAATTTCTTATAACTAGACTAAAACAATGTTCAGAATCAATTTTATTCCTATTTTTCA
Source organism: Cheirogaleus medius (assembly GCA_008086735.1). NCBI lineage: Eukaryota > Metazoa > Chordata > Mammalia > Primates > Cheirogaleidae > Cheirogaleus > Cheirogaleus medius. Next base: position 40,147,493 of record VBSM01002616.1, read on the forward strand.
TTTTTTATAAATGTAAGCACAGAAAAACTTGTTCACATAGTAATTGGGAATGGAAAAACTTTTGTGAAAGCAATGTCAGGCCTTTCAACTTTATCTGAATTAGGTGACAAATCTCAGATCAGCCAGTTAGTTTGAGTAGGAGCTTTATTTATTTGTTTATTTACTCTCTGAAAGCAAGGAATTGGAAACTGCCACATCTTGCAAAAGGATTTGTTTGTTACTTAGTCACGACAGTCATCTACATTCTCAACATCAATCCCAATAAGTGTAACATTCCTTTGTTCCTCAGTTGGCTTTTTACACCCAGGGACAATATACTAATTCAGGATATACAAGGGAAGAGATGTATGCCTTTGTAAGGAAGGAAAAAGGAGATTGTGAATGGGGAGGAGGTAGGAAGAGAAAGCTTGTATCTATCACAGAAAAAGTCAGAAGCTTCTTCATGAATTATTGCTAAGACTACACTTGGAAGTTAAGAATCGGCATATTGATTACCTGAAATTCTCAGTGTTAGCATAGACCTTGAAAAGCCTGTGCAGGTCCGCAGGGGTACAGATATGCAGGTGGATATTCCACTTCTATAGACATTGTGATGCTTACAGAAGCTCACATAGTTAAAAGACGGGTATTTCCAAGATAATCAAAATTATAGGTTTTGTAATTTGGGGAAATCACATTTCGTTGATAAGGATGCACTCTTAAAAATATATACTATATGTGATTTTGTTTCTATCAAAAGAAAGTTTGGTATTGAGACTTTTTATACTCACATTTTTCTTAGTAAGAGGTAATCATGCTTTGCAAAGAGTAAACTAATTCATATCTCCAATTTTCAGTATTAGACATTTCAAAAAGTGCAAAAGTCTAACAGATTCTAATATTAGTGATTAGTGATTAATATTTTAACCTTGGTATTTCTGGAGATGAAGAGACAAGATGAGAAGACAAAACATACTAATTAAGAACATGTATTTGACATGTTTTTAAAAAGCCAGAGTTCTAAAGAGCTTATTTTTCCTAATTAAAAAATATCTTTATTTGCTTTTTTGTGGGGGAGGGTTGTTTGTTGGTTTATTTGCTTGTTTTTGTTGCATGTATATAAATGTATGTATTTGGCTAAAGTGTCTTTCATATTTTTAATATGGGTATTTGGGGTCTTTGGAAAATAATTTTTGTCCTTTTAGTGAATTTTGCCACATTAATACTGAGTTTGAGAGTTAAATTCAATGATATTCAAGAAATATTTATTAACACCTACTCTGTGTAAAGTACTATACACGATGATATAGGAGATGTAAGGGTGAATCGTTGAAGGAGTGTAGAATCTGTGTAACAGGGAAACATATATTCAAAAAACTACTAAAAGCTACAAAAAGAAATAAGAATATGCCTAAGGGTATGTAAAAGCTTTCTAAGGAATAGGATAACACTAATAGTTTTAGGAAAATCTATGTCAAGAAAATGCATAAGATCTTAATAAGACTTCTAATTGCTATTTGATTACATTTAATTATTTATATTAAACCATTCACTCATTTATCAGAGATTTCTTGAAAGTCTACTATGTAAATAGCATAATAATGTCAATAAAAACCATGATATGGTTGAATGAGGAAATTGTGATTGTTGCCCTCAAAATGATCCTAGTCTTTTGGGGAAAATAAACATTTAAACAAATAATTACAATACAATATCGTTAGCATTGTATTTATAATACTTATGAGTCAGAAGTGCAACATCATTCCTTTTGTTCTCGAACTAGTTCTTAAAATTTCTGTATAAATATGATAAAAATATGTATATTTAAAGCTAAAAAGATAAGATTTCTGTTTCTGCTTTCTGTTTCTGTTTCGGCTTTTATGTTCATTTTTCTTTAAAATGACTCTTAGAATAAGCCAATGCAGCAAGAAATGGTCAGATTTGGGATATATTTTGAGGGAAAAGCTGAGAGAATTTGCTAATAAATCAGATGTTGAATATGAGAAGAGGAAACTAGGTAAGTGTAACTCAAGTCTGGGGTATGAAGAACTGGAAAAATTAAGGTTCCATTTAGTGCATCGATATATCAGTTAATATTTGCTGCATAACAAACCACCCCAAAACTTAGCGGCTTAAAAGTGATTTATTTGCTCACAATTCTATGGGTTGATAGTTTCACTTAGGTTCAGCTAGATGGCTATGCTGTTACTTTCACTTAGACTCACTTATTTGGCTGCAGTCAGTTGGCAGCTTGGATGAGGCTGGATGGTACAGGATGGCTTTACTCACATGTCTGGCGGTTGGCAGGCCATTGGCTGGGGCACCTTGGTCCTCCTCCAGGGGGCCTCTCCCACAGGCTAGATCAGGCTAATTCACAGGGCAACAGCTTTCCAAGACAGCAAGAGTGGAAGCTGCAGGGCCTCCTGGGGTCTATCTTCAGAACTTGCACAAAGCCACTTCTTCCACTTTCTAATAATCAAAATAAGTGACAAGGCCAGTCCAGATTCATGGAGTAGGAAACTAGATTCCATGTCTTGAAGTAAGGAGCTGTGAATAATTTGTGACCATTTTTAGTCTACCATAGATGGGAAAGACATCAAGTACAGTTTACTCTTTCTAAAAGTATAGTTTGTAGAGAAAAATTTGTGCTTCAATGGAAAACTGTGCATTGCTTAGGACACACTCTTTCAGGTTTCTTAATTCTGATTTTATGAAGGCTGTTTTACAACTCTGTATATTATACACAGCAATGCAACATTATTATTCTTGTCTGTGGACATGAAAATGAATTATGTCCCTTAAAAGATCTATTGACTTCCCTCTCTTGCTGTGGAAGAAGCCATCTTTGCCTCTATTTGTACATTTATTAAAAAGACACTTATGAAAAGTCTATTAAAAGAAGACATATGAATGGCCAACAAGTATATGAAAAAATGTTCAACATCACTAATCATCAAGGAAATACAAATCAAAACCACGAGATCACCTCACCCCAGTTAGAAGGGCTATCAACAAAAAGATGAAAGATGACAGGTGTTGGCCAGCATGTGGAGCAAAGGGAACTCTTAAAAACTATTGGTGGAATGTGAATTAGTACAACCATTATGGAAAACAGTATGGATATTCCTCAAAAAATTAAAAATAGGACTACCACGTGATCCAGCAATCCCACTACTGGGTATTTATCCAAAGGAAATGATACCTGCATGTCACAGAGATAACTGCACTCCTATGTTTATCTATTGCAGCTATATTCACAGTAGCCAAGATACAGAATCAACCTAAGTGTCCATCAGTGGATGAATACATAAATAAAATGTGGTGTATATACACAATGGAATACTATTCAACCATAAAGAAGAATGAATACTGCCATTTGCAACAACATGTATGACCTGAGGGACATTATGTTAAATGAAATAAGCCAGGCACAGAAAGACAAATAGCACATGATCTCCCTCATATGTGGAATTTGAAAAAGTTAATCTCATAGAAGTAGAGAATAGAATAGTAGTTACCAGAGGCTGGGTAGTTGCAGGGGAGAGGGGAATAGGGAGATGTTGGTCAAAGAATCCATATTTACAGTTAGATGAAAGAATAAATTTTGAGAGTTCTATTGTACAATAAGGTGACTAAGTAATGATGATATATTGCATTCTTAAAAAATGTAAAGAGAGTGGATGTTAAATGCTCTCACCACAAAAATGATAACTATGTGAGGCAACATATTTGTTAATTAGATAGATCTAACCATTCTATGATCCATATAGTCTTCAAAACATCATGTTGTACATAATAAAAGCATACAATGTTATCTGTTAATTTATATAATCCATAAATCTAATCTACAAATAAATCTGTTCTTTGTATTATTTTCTACTTCTTTTCTTAACTTCTTTTACTTTCCTTCTTTTCTCCTTTCTTTTCCTTTTAAATTTATTTTAATTGTAAAGTACACTGTACATAACATTTATAATCTTAATCATTTTTAAGTGTATATGTGGCTCAGTAGTGTTAAGTACATTCACCTTGTTGAGCCACCATCACCACCATCCATCTCCACAACTCTTTTCATCTTGCAAAACTGACACTCTGTAGCCATTAAATAATAACTCTCTATTCCCTTCTCCTACAGCTCCTGGTAACCACCATTCTATCTGTCCAGTATTTGTCTTTTTGTAACTGGCTTATTCCACTTATCATAATGTCCTCAGGGTTTACCCATGTTGTAGCATGTGTCACAGTTTCCTTCCTTCCTTTTTTAAAGCTGAATAATATTCCATTGTGTGTATACACCACATTTTGTTTATCCATACATCCATCAGTAAACACTTCCACTTTTTGGCTATTGTGAATAATGCTGCTATGAACATACATCTACAAATATTTCTTCAAGACCCTGCTTTCAGTTCTTTTGGGTGTATACCCAGAATTGGAATTGCTGAATGATGCAGTATTTCTATTTTTAATTTTTTTGAGGAATCACCGTACCGTTTCCACAGCAGCTGCACCATTTACATCCCGCCAATAGTGCATAAGGATTCCGGTTTCTCCACATCCTCGCCAACACTTGTTATTTTCTGGTTTTCTTGATAGCAGCCATTCTAATGGATGTGAGATGGTTGGATTTTTCTTTGACTACTTGTTAATTATCTTCCAGATTCTCTCATTAATAAGTTAAGTAAAATCTTTAACATCGTTCATTTTATATCTATAGAAGAACCATACCTTTTTTGAAAATTAACTTTTAACAAGCTGAAAGAAGTGGTCAAGAGTGGGTTTTCTAAAAGTGAAATATATTACAACACATTTGTTCGGTAATAGACATGCTGCAATTAAGGGGAAATTTATGACAGGAGGGGCAACAGCAGGAGCAAAGTTCTTGAAAAAATCAAGAGGATTGGCTCTGAATAGTCTTAGAATGATATACAATTCATTCATTGTAACTGAAAGAACATCAGAATATTCATGTAAAAATGTAGATACATTCCTTGACTTGAAGGATGTGGGAGATATCTTCTGAATTCCTCTATTCGTTTTTTAATTCCTACTACCTAGCCCAAAACTAGTTCATAGCAGTTTCTTGAGTGAATATAGCCAAAATAATCCTAGTCTATAAGAAAGAGCATAGTAGTAAAGACTCATCATGTCTAATGCATAAATATACTTACTATTCACCTAGTTCAGTTATAGCCTTTGTTAACAGATACTTAAAATACCCATGTAAATAATTTTTAAAGCACACTCTGCCAAGTTACCCTTTTCCACTCCCTTTAGCAATCAAAGGTAAAAAGAGCCTTTTAGCAATGTCAATCTGTCTGCAACATGACACCTCTTTGACAAAGTTAGAAAACTGCCAAACTAATGAGAGGAAGCTAAATAGGGAGATTGTTCACTCAGCTCTGATAATTTGCTCTTGGCAAGCCAGTGAGCCCTATCTAAGAGATAGGGAATTAAGAAAATACCATGCTTGGTCTTAGATAAACAGAATATGGAGGAATATGATTTAAAACAAAAAACATATTTAACTGACTCAGAGATCATAGTGAGCCAGTCAGCATCTGAGAATAAAGTTAAAAGTTGCATAGATGGCAAAGGCAGAAAGACAAATCTCAGAAATTTCTCCTTCAGTTCAGCTCAATTGAACAAACATTGATTGTTCAATAAACAGTCAATGTTTACTTTCAATAAACATGGCAACAGAAAGGAGATACAAAAAACAATAAAATAGATACTATGTTGTCTCCCTACTTTTTTATTTCTAATTATTATGGGTACATAATAGTTGTGTATCTTTATAGAGTATGTGTGATGTTTTGATACAGGCATACAGTATGAATTAATGAAATCAGGGTCATTAGGGTATCCATCACCTCAGGCATTTGTCATTTCTTTGTGTTAGGAACATTCCAATTCCACTCTTTTCGTTATTTTAAAGTATACCCTAACTTATTGTTGACTATAGTCACTTTGTTGTGCTATCAATTTTTTTCATTCTATCTAATTTTGTACCCATTAACCACTCCCACTTTATCCCTCACTCCCTGCTACCCTTTCCAGCCTCTGACACCCATCATTATACTCTCTGTCTCCATAATATCAACTGTTTTTAATATTTGGCTCCCACATCTGAGTGAGAACATGTGAGATTTGTCTTTTGTGCCTAGCATATTTCACTTAACGTAATGTTTCCCAGTTCCATCCATGTTGTTGCAAATGGCAGGATTTCATTCTTTTTTGTGGCCATATAATATTCCCTTGTGTATATGTACTGTAATTTCTTTATCCATTCATCTGTTAACGGACACTGAGGGTGGCTATTGTGAACAGTGCTGCAATAAACATGGGAATGCAGGTATCTTTTTGATATAATGATTTTCCCTCCTTTGGATATATACTCAACAGTGGTATTGGCAGGTCATATGGTAATTCTATTTTAGTTTTTTGAGGAACTTTCATACCATTCTCCATAATGGTTGCACTAATTTACATTCCCACCAACAGTGTATAATTGTTCCCATTTCTCCACTTACTTGTCAACACTCATTGTTGTCTGTTTTTTCAATAAAAGCCATTTTAACTGGGATGAGATATCTCATTGTAGTTTTGATTTGCATTTTTCTGCTGACTAATGATGATGAGCATTTTTTCATAGACTTGTCAGCCATTTGTATATCTTCTTTTGAGAAATGTCTATTCAGATCCTTTGTCCATTTTGTAATTGGATTATTTGATTTTTCCCCATTCAGTAGTTGGAGCTCTTTATTTATTCTACTTATTAATCCCTTTCCAGATGGGTACTTTGCAAATATTTTCTACCATTCTGTGGGTTCCCTGTTTACTTTGTTTTTTTGTTTGTTTGTTTGTTTGTTTTTGCTGTGAAGAAGCTTTTTAGCTTGATGTGATCCCAGTTGTCCAATGTTGCTTTGGTTGTCTGTCTTTAGGGGTATTAACTCAAGAAATTATTGTCCAGACCAATGTCCTGAAATGTTTCCTCAGTGTTTTTTTTAGTAGTTTCATGGTTTCAGGTCTTAGATTTAAGTCTTTAATCCATTTTGATTTGATTTTGCATATGGTGAGGGATAAGGGTCTAGTTTCATTCTTCTGCATATGGATACCCAGTTTTTCCAGCACAATTTATTGAAGAGACTATCTTTCCCTCACTATATGTTCTTGGCACTTTTGTCAAAGATAAGTTCATTATAGATGTGTGGATTTATTTCTGGATTCTCTATTCTGTTCCATTGGTCTGTGTGTCTGTTTTTATGCCAATACCATGCCATTTTGGTTACTACAGCTCTGTAGTATAATTTGAAGTCATGTAATGTGATTCCTCCAGTTTTGTTCTTTTTTCTCAGGATGACTTTGGTTATTCTGGGTCTGTTGAGGTTCCACATAAGTTTTAGGATATTTTTTTTCTATTTCTGTGAAGGATATCATTAGAATTTTGATGGGGATTGCAATGAATCTCTAGATCACTTTGGGTAGTATAGACATTTTAACAATATTGATTCTTCCAATCCTTGAGCATGGACCATCTTTCTATTTTTTGTGTTCTCTTCAATGTCTTTCATCAATGTTTATAATTTTCATCATAGAGATCTTTCACTTCTTTGGTTAAGTTATTCCTATTTTACTTTATTTGTAGCTATTATAAATGGGATTACTTTCTTGGTTTCTTTTTCAGATTGTTGGCATATAGAAATGCTATTGATCTTTGTATGTTAATACTGTATCCTACAACTTTACTGAATTTGTTTATTAGTTTTAATAGAGTGTGTGTGTGTGTGTGTGTGTGTGTAGTCCTTAGGTTTCTCTAGATATAAGATCATATCATCTGCAAGCAAGGTTATTTTGACCTCTTCTTTTCTAATTTCGATGCCCTTTATTTATTTCTCTTGTCTGATTGCTCTTACTAGAACTTCCAGTACTATGTTGAATAGCAGTGGTAAAAGTGGGCATTCTTATCCTGTTCCAGATCTTAGAAAAAAGGCTTTCAGTTTTTACCTATTTTGTATGATGCTTGCTGTGGTCCTGTCATATATGGCTTTTATTGTGTTGAAGTAAGTTCCTTGTATACCCAGCAAGGGTTTTTATCATGAAGTGATGTTGAATTTTATCAAATGCTTTTCCAGTATCAATTGAAATGATCATTCTGTTGAAATGATGTACCGCATTGATTGATTTGCATGTGTTGAACCATCCTTGCATTCCCTAGGATGAATCCCACTTGATCATGATACATAATCTTTTTAATGCGTTGTTGAATTTGGTTTGCTACAATGATATGCCACTGAGGATTTTTGCATCTATGTTTATCAGAGATATTGGCCTAAGTTGTCATTTTTGTTGTGTCTTTGTCTGGTTCTGGTATGAGGGTGATATAGGCCTTGTAGAATGAGTTTGGGAGTATTCCCTCATCCTCAAATTTTTTGAATAGTTTAAGTAGGACTGCCATTAGTTCCTCTTTGAATGCTTAGTAAAATTCAGTAGTGAAGCCATCAGGTCCTGGACTTTTCTTTGATGGGAGACTTGTTATTACTGCTTCTATCTCATTACTTTTTATTGATTTATTCAGGTTTTGGATTTCTTACTGGTTCAATCTTTGTAGGTAGTTGTGTTTAGGAATTTATCCATTTCTTCTAGGTTTTCCAATTTATTGGTATACAGTTGTCTCTAATGATTCTTTGGATTTCTGCAGTATCAGTTGTAACATCTTCTTTTTCATCTCTGATTTTATTTGGGTCTTCTCTCTTTTTTCTTAGTCTGGCTAAAAGTGTATCAATTTTGTTTATCTTTTCAAAATAACCAACTTTTTGTTTCATTGATCTTTGGTATTGATTTTTTTGTTTCAATGTCATTTATTGCTGCTCTAATTTTTGTTTTTTCTTTTCATCTACTAATTTTGGGTTTGGTTTGCTCTCATTTTTCTACTTCTTTGAGAGGCATCATTAGGTTGTTTATTTGATGCTTTTCTATATTTTTTGATGTAGCACTTATTGCTATAAACTTTGCTTTTATTACTGCTTTTGCTGTACCCCATGGGTTTTGATATGTTGTGTTTTTATTTTCATTTGTTTCAAGAAATGTTTCCATTTCCTTCTTAATCTCTTCCTTGACTCACTGGTCATTCAGGAGCATATTGTTTAATTTCCATGTGTTTGCATAGTTTCCAATGTTCCTCTTGCTACTGATTTCTAATTTTATTCCATTGTGGTCAGAGAAAATACTTTGTATGATATCAATTTTTTTGAATTTTGTAAGACTTGTTTTGTGGTCTAACAAATTTCTCTATTTTTGATATAGTTACTAACTTGTTCTTAGACTAGAATTTGAACTAAGAAAAAGGATTTGCTTAAGTATATGTTATGGGGGGAAGCAATATGTGCATTTACTAAACATTTAAATTAAGTACAACTACTTCCAAGTGCCTTCTAGCAACTGTGACCTAACCTATGACCAATGACACCTCCTCCCACAGTGCAGTAAGGATGACTTTTATATCCTAGATGGCTAAATCTGAATCTCTAAGTCTGTTCCTGGTCTTCTCCATTCCCAATAGTTTGCCTTTTCTTTCTTCTTCCATGTTTACTGGTATGTGTTTGCCAGAGATTTATGGATTCTCTCTCTGTTTTCCTACAATGCTGCATTATTATATTTTAAGGTTATACTACCAATTTGTGTGTCTCCCATCTTCCTGAGTCCCTTTTCTCCTGAACTTGTTAGCTCCTCTTCTGTGGTCCATTCATCCATCTGTCTGTCTCTTTCTCTTTCTCTGTCTCGCTCTCTTTTTTTCCCTATCTCTCTCTCTCTCTTTCCCCCCAGTTTTCTTGGAACTGCACACATTTATGGAGCTGTCTCCCTGAGTTGGATTTTCTCCCACCTTTCTGTCTACTCCACCAGAGTATTTTTTCACCATGTGCCTCACTACTGTCTGCTTGGTTCTCTGCTCTTGTACTTCAGGAAATCCCAGTGGTTCAGCCTGGAAAAGACTGACTTCATGGGAAGGTGCCTGTAGGAAGATCCTCTCCTGGAACATAGGCCAACCCTCTCATCCATTTCTTCTCTCAATAAACAAACACCCTGTGAAATATCTCCTTTATAGCTAAAACTAGTAGCAGAATTAGTCAGAAAAGTTTTGGAGCTTTGACATTTTCTTACAAAGACCTTGTGATGACTCACTAAGTTGATGTATGAGACTGTCAGGCTGATTTTAATTTTGATCTCTTATGTTTTTTTCCCACCCTGTCACTGTCACACTAATAACTGTTAAAATGCCCCAAAAGGCAGACAAATGGGAAAACAAAGACAAGAGCCAGAGGATTGCAAGTTCCCAAATGAGCAAATATTGCGCATAGTTGAGAAAAATTATATTGGGGTTAGTTTGTAAATGTGTGAGCATCATGAAAATCTCCAGAGGGAGTAAAAAGAGATAACCTTTGACCATAAGAATGATTATGACGTCACTCGTCACTTATTGAGATTTTTAAAGATTAACACCTTCCTGGCTAGGTTAATTTTACTTAAGAATGACCACAAATGTAGCGACCCGTAAATAAAACAGAGATTTAAAACATGTATCATAATATCGAGTTTAAAAATCAAGACAGGTAAAACATTGTCAATTTCATTTTTAAAGAAGTCAGAAAAAAAAATCTGTTCCTATTTCTGCTCATTTCGAAAATTGTCTTTGCCAAAAAAAGAATACAGTTTTTAATTTATATGTGGTTAGTGTGGAAAATCTAACTACTATAGAAACTGTAATAATTAACAACCTTGTTAACTGCCAGTTACTAAAACCTTACCTGTCTTCACTGCATCCCATTAAGTTGTTCATCTTGGCTCTAATAACTGGATGGCCTGGGTCAGGTGTCAACAGTCAATTGCCTTCCTCTTATATACTATCCTCCTCATCATCATGAAATAGCCACTATTCATTGATGTCTGCTGTGTGCTGGGTGCTTTGAATAACCTATCTCACTTAATTCTCAACAGCTTCATCAAGTAGGTATTATTTTCCCCTTTCCAGGGAAAACTGAGGTTTAACAAGAGTAAGAAAGTTTCCCAAAGTCTTATCTCTGAAAGTGGTAGAACCAGTATTTGAAAGGAAGCATGTCTGCTTGCAATTTTTTTTTTTTTTTTTTTTTTGAGACAGAGTCTCACTCTGTTGCCCCGGCTAGAGTGCCATGGCATAAGCCTAACTCACGACAACCTCAAACTCCTGGGCTCAAGCGATCCTTCTGCCTCAGCCTCCCGAGTAGCTGGGACTACAGGCATGCGCCACCATGCCCGGCTAATTTTTTCTATATATTTTTAGCTGTCCAGTTAATTTCTTTCTATTTTTAGTAGAGACGGGTTCTCGCTCTTGCTCAGGCTGGTTACGAACTCCTAACCTTGAGCGATCCTCCCGCCTCGGCCTCCCAGAGTGCTAGGATTACAGGCGTGAGCCACCGTGCCCGGCCTCTGCTTGCAAATTTGAGAACACTATGGTGCTTCCATGGTGGCACGTGAGAGAAAAGCAACTTCAATAGTTCAAAATCAACAGCTCACAGGAAATCGTTTTAAGTATGTAGGGTGAAAAATTGTGACTTTTAGCAAGAATGTGAAATTATTGTGTAAGCTTATCTTGATGATCAGTGAAGCATGAAAAATATGCTTCTCTTAATATGAAGTTATGATAATAAAGCATTTTAGAGTTTACAAAGAACTTTTCCATTTCAGCCCAACTTAAGAGAGCAGGCCAGGCATTGTTATTCTCTTTTTACAGAAAAGCAAATTGAGTCTCCAAGAGGCAGGGTAGTTTGGCCAATGCCACGCAATTATGACACAGTGGAATAAACCCTGAGCCCTGGGTCTTTTCAGTTCCAGTTGTATGCCCTTTCCAATACACGTTAAGCAGGCCCACATTTGTGAACGATGAGAGGAAGCTCCGTGGACTTTGCTCCATAATTGCTTTAAAAAAAAAAAAACAACACTATAAATCAACTTGACACACATACTGAAAGCCTCATTCCTTAATTAAGTTTGGCACAGTGGTCCTAACAAACATTGTAATAAAATTATTCCATTCCATGCTATGTGACACAATGTGACTACAAAAAGTATGAAATAAGAAAGGGCACAAAGAATTTACAAGTCATGAAAAGACCAAAGACCATTTGCAACCAACAGAGTTTAGGCAAGGTTTGAACAGGACCATGCCTAAACATTCTCAGGAGTCTCCTCTCATATGCCAATTTCTTTGTTACAAATTATCTTCCAGAATGATCTAGATATATACCAAAGATTTTTTTTCCATTACATGTCATAAATCACATTTGCTAAAATTGTAATCGTGAACTGTTGAGATTTTAAAAATTCTATTAATAATTCACTTTTTAAATTGGTAAAGTAATATATAATTTAGGACAGGATTTACGTAACAAATTCATGATATCTCACCTGGGACTGCAGCTTGAACATTGTATTATTCTTAATTTTATGTTTTTGTTTCAGTATGAAGGTGCTGTATAGAGCTGTGATTCTCAAATTGGGGTCTATTGACCCCTAGAATTCCACTACGATACTAAGATATCTTTAACATGATCTACATGTGTGCTGTCCCTTTGCCTTCCTGGGCTGATTCGGTTTCAGCTTTGGGTTAACTTCAAAGTTACCTGTACCATTGAGTACCCTTCTTAAGCATCACCCAGGCCCTGTGCCCTCACTAACATTTTTCTAGAATGTTCTAGAAGTCACATAAGCCCCTATTCAGATACAATCTGCACCAAGGGCAGTTGGAGACCAATATTGAGGGCTGTTCATTAATAGTGTTTGTCTTACTGATTTTGGGGGTTGAAGAGGGTGGCAGGGCACATAGCAGGGAGAAAAGGGAAAGTCGAAAGAGAACTTATTTCAAACAGTTAACTAAATGCATAAATGGTTAGAACTGGGCTGACTAGGTTTAGAGTTTCTGAAATGACTCATTGATATTTCCAACTGCCATTCAAGAAAACATTTCAATGATTCATTGTGACTGTATATTTAAGAATATGCCTATTAAAGAAGGAACCAAGATAATGATAAAAATGAAAACAGACAATTCTTCAACTGGTCACAAAAAAAGTATGATCTACTTCATACCAGGAATCCGCCTCTGATATTTGCACTTCAGTAAAAGTCTTTATTTTCTTTTTTTTGCCAACTCCTATATACTGATAGCTTTTTCTACAAGTCTAAATTCTGGCACTTTCCCCTCAATATTGTTTTGTGTCAAGAACAGTGACAATTTTCATAAGGTATTTAAATTTTTATGAGAAGAAAGTGAAGATGTATTACTCTTAGCCAAAAGTCTACCATGTGCTTTCATTTGATCATTGATTTCAAGGATAAAGAATCCTGACTGATTGTTTTCCAGATTGTGAGGGGACATCGTGCCAGTCACCAATGAGCAGCACATGGCCGCTGTGCTTATGGGCTGCACCTCAAGCAGCGCCTTCCACGTTGTTTACGACAACATAAAATGGATGTGGATAATTTTTAAGTTATTAACTAGTACAGGGAACTTTCTCTAACTTCCCTATGAAATTACTTTAGACTCTCTCCCTTCCTTATCTACAAGTACATCTGAAATATTTTATAATTCTATTCTACTCAAATAAAGTGAGTTACATTTAATTCCCTATAAGATCTAAGTTCATATCAGTTCCATAAGTATCAGAACATTTGCTTATCCCAGATGTTACTTACTAGGATGCCACAAGAAATTATAACAAATATGTAATTAAAAATTGCAACATAACATCTAATATGCCATCTCCCTTTACTGGGTAGACGTAATTAAAAATTAAGAATTACTCTAATATAGATGCCTAAAGTTGTGTTTACATGGTCATGGCATGGAGTCCTAAATCAATTAACTTAATATCCTAACTTTATCCCTGATTTCACCATGAAAGAAAAATGTCATGATTGTCCACCTTTACTAACTTTGCTGCATGACTAGGCCTTTCTAGCTCATGTTGAGTGTGGCATACAAAGTAACAATAAATATTACCATCTTGTATATCATAATATCTGACTACAATTATTCAGTCCAGGTTTAAGGTAGAATTTTTAAAAAATAATAATTTGAGAGATCTAAAGCTACTATAACAAAAGAATAGGTGTCATTATGACTTCAAAGTTAAGATTACCAAATCCTTTCTTTGATCATATCTTTCGATGAGGAATTTAGGTCCAGGTGTTCAAATATTGCCCTTCATATCTTAAGACAGAGAGTTTCTGTTTGATTAATCTAAGAAAGCTTTTTGCATTAGATAATTCACAAAATACACCAAAATGGAATTTATTCTTTTATGGGGCATAATATAGAGCAAAGGTCTAGATTCCAATACTAAGTGGAACTTAGCAACTAAGTGACGTTGACAGTTTACTTAATCTCTCTGAGGTTCAATCTCCTCATCTCAAAAATAGAGGTTATGGTCACACTTATGCTTAGGGTTATTTTTAGGATTAAATAATATAATATATTAAAAAGTATTTAACAAAGTGCCTTGCACAAAGAAAATGCTTAATAAATGTTAACTATTTTATAATAATACTAAACATGAGTTTAATGAAGCTACTAATGACAAATTTTAAGTATGCAAATAAGTCTTATAAAGCTGTGTGTTCGAATGCATTGAGTCTGCCCGTGTTCTATATTTGTAAGTAAAATTCTCACGATGATAATGCATTTATCCTTTAATATGCTCCTTGATAACCAAAACTGACATTAAAACTTAAAATCTAAAGCAGCAAAAAAGACTGAATGGAGCTAAAGAGGACTTTAGATACTACTTTGTACAGTCTCTGTTTTCCACTTATGAGAAAACCCACACCTTGAGAGGTAAAATGACCTCTCACAGTAATGGGACTAGAGTGTGGCCACTAAATGTCATAGAACATGGAACAAACACCAAGGCCCCCAAATCCTTGGTAGTGCACTTCTCAAAACCTCACACTTTCTCCTGACCTCAGATGCTTTTCATGTCATGGTTCCTTGTTCAATACATATAACAAATACGATACATGAAGCAAATACACGAAGCAAATTATGGTGTGATCAAAATGCATCTATGAAACTAGTGTATTTAGTTCTTAGGAAACAAGAGACTATAAAGATAAATTTCAATGGTTTAAATTATATAGAGTATGTTACATTTTTTTCTCTTCAAATTATCTTTATATTTTTCATTTTATCCTTAAATCAACCCTATATAGTAAGAAGGACACATTTTATTAAATACATTTTTAAAGAAGAGGAAATTGAGAGCCAGAGAAGTCCAATTTCAAAGCTAGTGATGGGTGAGACAAATACCAGATCTTTGGATTCCTGGTCAAAAGGTTTTTCCATTCCTCTTTGAGTTGTGAGGGTCTTTAAGCTTTAAAATTGGCATCCTCTATCTATCACTAATAAATGTTAAACGTGTAAAGACAGAACCATCCTAATGAATGAATATTTTGATGTATATAAAATCAAATATGCATCCTAGGACATATGTTATCAAGAGTTTGACCTCAGAGAAAAGGTCGCCGTCATTGTTAGCTTTACATTGATTTAAAATGTAAATTGACAAAACTTTTATTTCCTACAATATTATTGTCTCTTTGCACCCTTCAAAATAAATTTAAGGTTACAATCAACTAGGAACAAAAAGGTTAAAAATGTGTCACTAAATGAATTATCTAATATTAATCAGTTATCTGTAAGACTCAAAAAAGCCTTTCCTATTTGAATGCAACTTAGAGAAGATATCGTACAAGTAAATCATAAGATTCTGAGTTGCATTTAGAAAATGGTCTTTTAGAAGTGTCCTTGGTGTGTTGCTAAGTAGAGTAAAACAAATTCTGCTGACCGTACTTTAACACTATGATAGGTTCTATTGATGTAAAAGCATTATCACTACCCACCCTGGGCAGATAATACCTTTCCCAAGGCACAGGGCAATAAAGATTGCTTGAGCCATGCTGTCAGGATCGTAAATCGTCTCTGAGAAAAGCAGTTTACCCCTTTGCCACGTGTACGGCTAGGATCAGGAGCAAGCAGGGAGGCTCTAGGAAGAAGGCACATTCGGGACATGGTGTTCACGGCAGTGGCTTTCAACCCTGGGCAGTGGTGAAGCGAGTCTCTCAACCCCTCCCAGGGAGCTGACCAGAGTTGTGCCTGGAATTTGTTAAAAGGCACATGACATGATCATGGCAGGAAAGGGGAAGAGTGACTGGGTTATGAGATCAGTTAGATGAGTGAGACTCCAGTTTAAGGTTCTAAGAGGCAACTGGCATAGTATTAATAAAAAAGAACATGGCATCTTTATAGTGGAAAGATCAGCATGACTTTAAGTCAGTTACCTTCTCCATTTAAGCCTATTACCCTTTTTATTCCTCAATTTCCTCATCTGTAAAGTAAAATAATGCCTTTTAGGATCGTTGTGGGTTAAATCAGTTAGTGAAGCCGTTAGAATAGTGCCTGGTATATGGTAAACCCTATTTAAGTGTTAGCTATTGCATGTATTAATATTATTGTCTCTTTGAGCTCAACTTTCTCATCTGGGAAATGGGAATAACAGAGCATGCCTCATAGACTTGTTTTGAGAATTATGTGAAAATTGAATAATTTATAAATGGCTGATGTCGCTGCTGTTGTTATAGCTGTTACTTTTGTTCTTGTTTTCCTTCATGCATGTTATTTGTGTCTCGCTGTGGAAGCATAGGCTATCATGCTAACTGAAAAAAACGTGTGCTGGATCTTTCTCTAGTTATAGGATGACAGCCTATGAGACAAGTTTGGAATTTAACCTCAGGGTTGCCTAAGTAGTAGAAGATACTATTCCCAGACAACGGAAGTAAATCACTGATATTGAGCTAGGATAAAAAGGTCCTTCATAAGGTCATAAAATAAGACTATAAAATCCAACATTGGAAAACTTGGGTTATTCAGTTTTAAGATCTCCAAAGCATAAAATGTATTCCACAGAACAATTCTCCCTTATATACTCTGTCATGTTGCTGCTAACATTCATTTGTGATAAATAGTTAACCGGAGTCAAAGTGAAACCTTCATTGGACTCTCAGTTAAGACCTGAAGACATTCTTCAGGTTGCACAAAGATAGATGACAAGAGACATGGTCTATAAATTTGCTGATCATGTTTCTACGTGAAGCTAGCACCGACATTACCAGTGTTGCTAGCAACAAAAATATACTGGGGGCAAGACTGAGCCTGCACTGCAAGACCACAACTGGGGGAGGCAAGTGAGGCATTCACCTTGGGGGCAGAAGACTCAGTAATCAAGATAAATAAGATTGGTAGTGCAGTGTTTTAAAAACAAATCGAAACTAATGCAAAAAATCCATGATGAGCACAATATCAAAATTTTAAATAAAATTAGTGAATTACTTTTCTATGGTTGCTGTAACAAATTACCTTAAACTTATTTGTGTAAAACAACACGCATTTATTTTTTACGGTTCTGTATATTGGAAGTCTGTCTCGGATCTTACTGGACTAAAAATAAGATGTCAGCCGGGCTGCATTCCTTCTGGAGGCTCCAGGGAAAGATCCGTCTCCCTGCTCTTTCCAGCTTCTAGAGGCTACCTGCACTTGTTTACTTGTGGTCCCCTTTCTCCATCTCCAAAGCCAGCAACAGTGGGTTGAGTGAATGATTCTGACTTCCTGCCTCCCTCTTGTCAAGTGTAGGGACCAGATGTCAGGTCCATGTTCTCTGGTTCTTGGTTTCCAGTACTGAAGAATGGTTACTGGCACTGAGTCCACAGAGCAAATGAGCAGACCAAGCAGATGTAAGCAAGCAAAGCACCAAAGTTTATTAAAGCATAGAACATTCCAGAAAAGGAATAGGTCAACCCCTGCGAGTGGAGGAGACCCTGAGTTTAACAAGATTTTCCCTTTTTTACTGATTCCCTAATTGTATGTTAAATGAGGGATGGAATATTCATGGTTTTTCTTGGGAAAAGGTGGAGAATTCCCAGAATGGCAAATCCTCCCCTTTTCTATCCTTATAAGGCAATTTCCGGGGGTTGCCATGGTATCTGTAAACTGTCATGGTGCTGGTGGGTGTGATTTTTACTATGTTAATGAGGGTAGGTCACTTGAAGATACTGTCACCTAACTTGTACACATGCTCCAGAGACCCTCATTTGTGGCTTTGATGGTATCTCCACTCTACTGCTTTCTGGTTGGTCAGTCCTTGGAGACTGCCTGTTGTAGGCCAAACATCTGTTCAGTTCCTGGGGACCCCTTGACACATCATCTGTTCCTTCTTGGAAGCACCCCCTTTTGGTCACTTTGTTCCTCCTAGTAGACAAAGCATCTCCTAATGCCACCTATTTCTCAACAGAAACCCTCCCCCCAGACAAAGCATTTGTTCCCCTTCCTCCTTATCCCAACCTAACACTCTCCCCCTTTTAAGGATCCCTATAACTACATTGGACCCACCCAGATAATCCAATGTAATCTCCCCATGTTAAGGTCCTTTGTACTTAATCACATCTGCAAAGTTCTTTTGGCCATGTGAGGTAATATATTGGCAGGTTCCAGGGATTGATCTTGAACATCCTTGGAGTTCTGTCCCCACAGAAGGTCTGCCCCTGCACGTGCATGATCCAGTCCCACTCCCCTTGCCCTAATCCTGGCCCTGCTGCATTAATTGGCAAACAGAGGTCATTTTAGTCCTGGGTTTCCTGGATTGGCAGCACTCTGTTCAAGATACCATGGCAAAATCTAGAGGTGTCACAGGCAAAGATGTTCTGAAAGTGGCCCAGAAGTATAAAAGTAATCAGAAAATAGCAAAACAAGTGAGGTAAATAATTTGTTTATATGCAAAGGCAGAAGTGTTTCAGTACTTAGAAAATGTTGAAAGCTAAAACTCATCTCTAAAGTATCAGTGACATATTTTTATTACTCTAAAATTTTCACTGTTGCTTTTATGTTACTCATGATTTATTTTAAATACAGCAAATGTTTCATTTGAAAGTTATTAATGGAATTTTTTACTCTCGGCATAAGGGAGACTTACCAATAATTTTTAGCTGGAGTATAGTGCCATACTTTTCTCCTGAAGAGCCTCAGGTATTATTCTAGGATCACTTTCTGCTCATATCGAGTGAGGCTTGGTGTTACCATTCCTGGCAACTTTGAGCATAGAGGTGCCTTCTCTAGACTTTATGTTGGACTTTTCGATCTCGATCTTCCCACATGTTTGTGAGTTACTGAGCACAGGGACCATCCTATTTATCATTTGGCACAAAGTAGATGTTCAGACATTTTTGCAAATGTTGCAGCATTGCATTTTCAAAATAACCCAAAGAATTAGGTACTGTCTTCTTGCTCTATGTGCCATACAGGTGGAGCATCTTGCTTGAAGTCACCGAAGACATGACCCCAGCTCCGTCATGCTCTAAAGTCTCTGCCCTTTCCACCTACCTCCACTGGAGTTCTTCTCTTGCAAATGCACTTCTGGAACATCACTATTGGGAGGTATCACTGAAGCATGTGAATATCCAAACATACACTTAAATCAGGCAATATCTCCATAGGTTCCAGATCATTTATCTCTGCTTAAGAGTACTTAAAAAGGATGAGAAAGCACTGTTCAGGACCCACACGATGAGAGAGACCCCCCTTTCACACACAGAAAAAGTCTGCTAACAAAAACAATCATTAAATCGATATTAGAAAATTGAGCAGTCCAATTCCTAAAGATGTATTAATTACCCTATTTCTGGTCAAAGGAAAGACATTTTACTTGCTGTCAAGGCATTCAGGGAGGCTGAGAGAAAGACATCTGCTTCATTAATAGTATCCTTGCCAGTAGGGCCAATTAAATTAAGAAGGTCTTCCTTTCCCCAATAGATTTGGTTCTAAACACATTACACAAATTATACTCAGAAAATTTCCTGCCAGGAGATCATTTATACCATTAATCCTAGGGCTTTCTTTTGCAATCTTTTTCTGTAAAGGAAATTCCCACCATCGCCCTAAATTAATGGACATATTTATTTGTACGTGAAAGAGCAAATTCCTCCTATGCATGCCTTTAGTCAAGGCAGCCAGTGCCAGCAACAGGATCCGCAGGTGCAACTTCCAGCATCTTCTCAGTGTTGACTGCAGCATCAAGAGAAAAGCCTTCAGTAATCACCCTAAGGCCAGCACGCCATGGGCTCTGCCTACAGAGCGCTTGCCTAGCAGCCTAAAACTGCCTCGGGAGGTCAGTGAGCGATCTAGGGCCATTGGCCCTTTCTGCCTAACCAGAGTTCACTCGAGGGCACATGGGATTCTAGAGAAACAGCCCTCAGTTATTTCACCCTATAGCTGACCTTCTTTTCTCCCAAGCCCCAACATTCCTTCTCTAATTGTTGCCTTCCCAGTTCAGACCCTGAAAACTAACCATCATGGCTAACCACCATCTCAGGAAGAAGAAAATAAAATAAAAAACATTTGTTTTAGGGAACTTCACGGTGAAGATGTTAGCAAACTATAACATTCTATTTACCTGTACAGAAATTTCTAAATTAAGTTTCCCTCAATAAATAAACACATTAAGGACAGCCCTTCTGAGAACTACTTCTTTTCAAATAGTAATCAGGATAAATAATTTTTATTCAGTTGAGACAGTGTTCCTCAAATTTTGTTAATCATCAGAATCATTTTGAAAGCTACTAAAAATATAGATTCCTGGGCCTCCACTTAAATCTAATGAATCAGAATGACTCATGGGAGTACCTGAGAAATCTCAAATTTTCAGCAGGATGATGATTAATGGACAAATTTAAGAAATACTTTGGGCAAATCTTTTTTGTGTTTTATTATATGCATAGCTTTGCATTCGATCTTATACCTCCTATAAAGATTGAGAAGACGAGAAGATATAGGCGTCCTACTCCGAAAGGATTTGAAATCTAGTAGGAGAAATCAGAAAAGAAAATAATTATACATTAAGCCAGAATATAAGGAATGTCACAAGAGTGGATCCACCAAAGTAGATCTAGGAGTTTAAAAGAAGAAGAAATCACCTCAGGTCATGGAAGGGAGTAAGGAAAAGCTTTAAAGAATATCTTTTATTTGCCATGGACCTTTAAGTATAATCTTGATGGTAATCAGAAAAGGCAAAGACACAGCAACATAAACACCCGCTGTTTGAATGAGAAACAGTGAGTGACAATGTTTGGCTATAGTACAGAGAGTAGCTAGACCAAAGGCCAGGAATTGTTGCCCAATTGAAAGACCATTGAATGTTTGGCAGTGGAGTATATATTTAATTTCATAAAAGATGGGATCAATTAACTAAGACATGGAGTCAGCTGGTGGTGATATGCTCAGAAACACATTTTAGAAATATTAATTTGACAGCATTGTTTACAATGTAATGAAGACGTGAAGGAAGTTGGAAGTGTTTGCCATGTTCCATATGCAGAGTGATGAGCTCATCGTGTTTTATGATGGAAATGAAGAGAGAATTACAGATGAAACAGACATTGCAGAAGTAATCTCCAGAGAACTTGGTCTCCGATTTCATATGAAACCTGAAACACTCAAGCGAAGTCCAAGACAGAAGAATGGGTTCATGCCTGGCAGGAAGACAGAACTTCTAGACTCATAGGGTATTGTGCTTAAGAACGAGGGAAGGAAAATGGTTTCCACAAAAAAGATACTGAGTACAAATATCTTATTTTTGATATTTTCATCCAACTAACTTTCAAAAGTAAAAACAGGAAGCTTCTCCCTGAATATAATATAAATATTTTTTAAAAAACACTTTGTTTTTTTATTACATCATGTTGGGAGGAAGAGAGAGGAAGAATCAGAAGTGGGAAAAAAAAAACCCTTCCCTGTAACCTCACTTCCTACCAATTTCCCTCTTGCACATCACTCCAGCCCCATGGGCCTGCTACTTTCCAACAGGGAGGCACGGTTCTGCTCCAGGGCCTTTGCACTATCCATTCTCTGCCTAGAAGTCTCCTCACCCAGAGAGCCACATGGCCAGCTCCTCCCATCCTTCAAGAATTTGCTCAAATGTGGCTTTCTCAATAAAGCCCACCCTGACCACCCTATTTAAAATTGCAACTCACTTTCCCCACCCCGCTCTCCTGAAACCCACTACCTTACCCTATTTTTCTTTGTACTGTATTTGTCACTAATGCAATATATAGAATTTACTTATTTATTGTCCTTTATTTATTGTTCATCTCCTGTCACAAAAAGAAAATCCCACAGGGGTACAGATTTGTAGCAGTAAGTTGTATTCATTGATGCATCCTACACTTAGAACAGTGCCTGGCACATAGTATGTGTTCAATAAATAATTGTGAATGAATGAATGAAGAGAGAGAAAAAATCTGAAATAGTGACATAGGACTCTAGGGAAAAGAGAGTCTGAAGAGCACATAGAAAATAAAACATCTGGGTAGAAAGAAAAAAGTAAGAATTAAACAGAGTACAAGCAAAAGATTAAGAAATTAAAGGAGGAAAGAGGGAACTTAGAAAGTGCAGAGAAATTACTGTGTATTTTTTGTAATACTATGTATGTTTCTTTTAAATATTTTCACTTAAATTTTGATATAAGGTAAGATTTTTCCAACTCTAAGAAATAAAAAATAATTTTAGAGAGAGATCTAATTTTAACTTTGGTTTCTTGGCAATCATTTGATGCAAATTAGGGGGAAAATGACTCAAGTTCAAAAAGAACTAATAATAAAGAGGGAGAAAATATGGATTTTTTTTTCCTAGTTGGAAAAGAATTTCAATTTGGCAAATGTATCTACCATGTTCATCCTATATTGCATTTTTTCATGTTTCAAGAAGAAGTTAAAAGGACCCTTAATGCTAAAAGGTAACACCAAAGCCATTCTTGATATGAACAGAAATCATTCCAAAAGCAGCCAGGGGGGGCGGGATAAGGGTGAGATAAGAAACACACTAGCCCCTGGCACAAAATGTAAAGGGCATCAAAAAACTCAGTTATCAAAATAAATAATATTGTAATGCGAAATTTTTAAAAATCAAAATTATATTAAAAAGTCCATGATAACCAAAATATCAAAATTTTAATTAAGAACAGGCTGCTGTTTATTTTAGAACCCTGTGTTATCGTGCACAAAATAATTGGGCGATATGGAGCTATAAATAATCATGTCTTTTTATGGTAGAGCTTTTATTAACTTTTACTTGGCTCAAAATATAGGAGAATACACATATATAAATATATATTTAAGATTTTTATTTTAACTAATTAATTGATTAAATATTTTAGCCTTGAGAACACCAAAGAATTTTGTACATTGCTCTCCACCCACATTTGTCTTTTTCCCCCTGGCTCTGCCTCAGCCACTGTCTTGCAAATGTCACAAGGAGGGTTCTTCTAAGGGACATTGCTGGCTGCAGAAGAAACAACAACAGGGCACCAGAAGCTGAGGACACAACAGACCAATCCTTGTGTTGGGAGAATGTATTAATAAGTGTACACAGGAGCACACATTTCCTTTTGCCTCTGACTCCAGTATAGCTCCACACAGCACTGCAGCCGGGCCCCTCCCAGAAAAAGAGAAGGGACACCTAGTAAAACTGGTTCTGAGGTCTGAACCTGAAAACTCTCAGATACCCTCTTAAAATCAAACCAAATCCTCTCCTTTTTTCACTGATTTATTTACGTCGTTGCTGCTAATATGTAATTTCTGCGTGTACAATAGGACTGTATGCAATTTTTAGTCATTCAGAAAGCTCAAAATACCAAACCAACTACTTCGTTGGGGATTTGGTATTTTTGACAACATTAAACTCAGTCTAAATTAGGGCCTACAGAGGCCCATAGTGTACACCAACAGATGCACCTCAATCTACAGAAGTCAAACAAATCGATTTTGCCATCTTTCTGCCACTACTTAACATGCTCAAATCGAAACAAAATGACCTTTTCCAGCCATACCTGCGGTGCAGAAAAATGACTGATCTTTTTGCATGATATATTTATGTAAATATTATTCAACAGCTTTTGATAAAGAAAAATACAGCATATGCTTAAGCAAACACACATGTTTTTGAAAAATATTTTAAATACAAGCAGCTTTGTGGAAATTCTCAAGAATTATTTCAAACGTTAGTAATTATATTCTCAAAGGGAAGGTTGGTCTCTATAGAAGAAATAAACGCAGGGAATTTTTTTTTTTAGTACTTGCGATTGTGCAA
>VBSM01002616.1:40181272-40192959 GCA_008086735.1 Cheirogaleus medius
AAAAAAAAAAAAAAATGAACAGAGCTTGGAGTTCATACGATCCATTTGCCCTTCCATTCTGCCATAATGATCTCCTTAGCTGCTCCAGGCAGCCAAACACCAAGGTGTGCTCATCCACTCAACATCCAAAAGAAGACAATCATCAGCAAGATCTTTCAGATAACCATCATGAGTGGGAATTCTGGCAATTTCCAGAGTGAAGCAAGAGTATAAATCCAGAGGAAAGACCAATTCGTTAATTCATCAACAATTCACTGATATCTACTGCATACAAATCAGTCTATAAGCAACAGTGAACACAAAGTTGATATAATTCCAATTTCTGTCCTCAATCTCAGGACTCTAAGGTCTAGTAAAGGAGAAAACAACTTGTAAGAAAATGATTGAAATGAATTTGAACCTTTTTCTTACCACTTTCCCTTCCTTTCCCCACCACAGGGGAGGGCACTGCATGGTAGTACTGAGGGTAGAGGGAATACAGGGTGCCCACAGGCACTTTAGAAAGCAAGAAATGGGGGAAGAGAGAGACCCAAGCAGGAGATGGATCCACCCATCTTGATCAGAGGCAGTGTGCCTACTGCATCTCAGGAGGCGGGGCACAGGGACTGCAGGCATGGAGGTGGAGATGGCAGGAAAGATTGGGAAATTGCTTATACCTCAACACAGTAAATTATTACAATAACAAGAGCTAGGTTTCTGAAAATTGGAGCTATATATCTACCTACCTATTCAAATAAATATTAAAAAAACATATTTTTCCCTTTAGCTTTATATGCTGAGAGGGCTAAAACACAATGGCATTACCCTAACAATGAACACACTGAGAACCCAGATCCTGGAACCAGGACTTCTTCCAGATTCCAGGATCAAGGCAGGAAAAGTACAAGATAAGGTAGTAATATCTTTTGGGGACAGAAAGTAAGACAGTGCTCAAAGAATAACAAGGACATGTCAAAAGGACACAGACATCGTGTGAGTAGAATTGCTTGCTGGTCATATCTGGGATATATTTGAATGTCAAAATTGATATAGTAACAGATTAAAAACCAGTTAATAAAATAGTAATCCATGAGATCATGCTGATTAATTAAAAAGAAATAAATAGTCAGGTATAGTCTTTTTATGCTGGAATGCCAAAAATAAATATAGTCAGTAAGAGAAAATCAGCATTTAGCAGCCATGAGAATGGTAGTTAATGCAGGTGGGAGTTGTCAACATAGGCTTAAAGGTGGTGGATAAAGGTTTGATGACAACCAGATATGGGCAAATCTTATGGTATCTCCCCCAAAAAATATTATGATTAATATTAGTATCCAAAGGGAGAAACATTGACTTAACAATGGAGAAAACCAGCAGGCACGAACATGAGCAGGCGAAAGGCTAACATCACCCCACTGTGCCCCAAATGTGAAGCACCGAGAGGAACATGGCATCCTGTCTGTTGTGTTCCTGCTCAGGCAGCCTGCCCTAAGTCTAGTCATGAGGAGACACTGGACAGGCCCAGGCTAAGTGCCATCCTATAAACAGAATGTAGAGCCTGGGTTATTTAAAACTGTGAATGGCATGAAAGATGGAGGAGGGGGAAACACCTGTATTCCAAATCGGAGGCCACTGGGGAGACACAACTCAATGCGACGTTCCTGGATGGGATTCTGGGCCAGAAAGAACAGCTGCAGAGATATGTGTGAATGGGATTTGTGGGTTAGAAGGTGGTATCATAGCAATAATTTCCTGATTTGGAGGGTTTCCTAGGGGTCAGACAGAAGAGTGTCCCTGTTTAGGGCAATAACATACCATAGTATTTAATAGATGCTATGTTCGTAAGTTTCTTTCAAATAGTTCAAAGAAAGACTAATAGTCATACATATATATATACACATCATTATATATGTGCTATATATAATATAAGGTATATTAATATATAATATATCTAGAAAAGGGGTGATAGAGCAAATGTGGTAAATGTTAACAGTTGGAAATCTCAATGAGGAGAACATAGGAGGTCTTCGTACTGTACTTTTAACTTTTCTAGAAGTTAAGTAATTTTGAAAATTATTTCAAAATAAACTCTTAAACTTTTTTTAAGAAGTGAATGTGATAAGGATTGTTACTGAGGGTCAGAGCAGGAACAAACCCTAGGCCACAAGCCCAGGCAATGTAGCTGTCTCCACTTTTCCCTTATTTAACTGAATTTCTCACTCAAGCACCAGAGTCTGCCAAGTCACAGAAACTTACTACATGTCAAGTAAGGGACTCCCACACACACATTATCAGAGATTTGCATCTGAGCTCTGGACGCTAATAATGTCCAAGATCCTGGGGAGAAGAGTGAGAAAATATAGCCCTCAGTTTCCCCGGCCTTGCAGGGACCCACCAAAAGATACATTGATGTCTCCTTCCTGTCCCACGTCAGCATTTCGTGCAGATCCCTGAGGAACATTCCTCATTCTCCTTCAGGCTTATTACTCCCTCTGCCCCGAGACACCCTGGCATCACTTAGCTCTCCCCCAGCCCCGACCAAAAAAAAACTACTTACAGCCCAGGAGAAAGGAGGGGATTCCTGAATAGATGGACTCACATTAACTTTCTACCACTTTAGGAGAATGGAAGCATAAATTAAAAATGTAACTGAAATATAGAAAATTTTTCAAAAACTAATTTTCCTGCACATTTCAGTTTGTGATGCGACAGCAGAAAGTGGGGTCCTTGGAAGAACAGACAGGAAGCACTCACAGCTGACATTAAAACATTTTGGAGAAAAACAGCAGGAGTGAGAGTGAAACTCTCTGACTTCACCCCTACTCCCCAAGTCAAGGAAAGGATTCTCTGGGCTGAAGGGCAAGAAAACAGTCAGAAGAAAAATGGTGGGATATTGGTAGGACATCGAGAGAAGGCCCTGTACCCTGTTTCTTGAGCAAAACCCCAGATACACCAATAGGTCCTGAAGCAGAGAGAATCTATGTTTCATTTCCCCAAGCAGAGTCTTGGGGAGGTAACATAACCCCCTCCCACCCCAACCAAAACAGTGATTTTCATCCCTGGCCAAACACTGAAATCTCCTGGGAACCATACTAATCCTCAGACCCTTACCCAAAGCAGTGATTTCTTCCAGCCAGTGTCCAGAACTGCAGCTGTGAGCAGATGGAGCCTCAGGCGATCTCCCAGGCTTTCCTCCTTGTTGCTGGGGAAAAGCAGAAATCACTCCCAAAGTGAGCCTAAGACTTGCACAGCAGTCGTGGAGCAGTCCCCTGATTCCAAATCCACACACACACAGACGAACGTCTCTAATGAAAGCCACGCCAATGACCAATCCAGAACTAGATGTGGGAGAGATGGCTCAGAAGATGCCTCTGTGGCCAGATGGCATCGAGAGCAGAAAGCCCTTGATGCCTTTTAGTCACAACCCAGAGGGGAAGTAAAGGGACGTTGGGAATTGCTGTGTGAGAGAATTGAGTTTTGGACACCTTAGCTGAACAGGGACTCAAAACAGAAATTGCACTGAAGTACAGAAAAATCTGAAGGCTAAAAGTTTGTGGACTAATTTTTTTTTCTTTTACTTTTTTTTTTAAAAGTAGGTGGCAAGGTCATTCTTTATTTTTCATGGCTGGTGGGGTCGTTTGGGGGGGGTGGCCAGAAAAGGCATGAGAAGAGCCGGTAAAGTTGGGAATGCTAGCTGGAGTAACAGGCATGGGAACCGACCAGAGATTGTTAAAAGGATTATCGACCTGCATTGCAGGGCCAGCTGAGATTGGAAACCATAAATTTGCAGTGGCGTCATTGCACACAGTTATGTGGCTTTTTTCCGCTGGTGCCGGCAGCCACCACGGCATAGAAGCAGAAGGGATTGCTGATATTGATCTAAAGTTGGAGGTCTGTGGGTAGGTATAGCTAAGGGGCAAATCAATGACATAAACTAAAGATCTGGAATGTTAGTTGAGAGCTTAATTATTAACTCTCATTGAAAGAAACTGGCAGCCAATTAGGTTTGAGGAAGGTAGAGAATGGGTAGCACAAGGTTGCAAAGCAATGTGTTACAAAGATGGAAGATGCGTTCCAACCCAGTATTGCTATGGGGCGTCTAGGTGAGGAATGTAGAAAAGGAACGTCAAAAACTTCAGTTCAAAAACTTAATCAGAGAACAAATTATTTAACCACAATAAACTTAAAAATAATAATCTGAGGGTAAATAAGGAACTAAGCTTCCATGAAGAAGATATTCCTTTCTAAAAAGTAAATAGCAACGATTGACACATACCTAAGTGTCATTATTGCCAACTTCTTTTTAAAGAGACTAAAACACTGATGATTCTTGTATTACAAAAAAGAAAAATGTAAAAATCAACTAAAAGATATTTTAAAAATCACCACTTGAGAATTCAAATGTTATTCAAATTATTTAACATCCTCCAATTATTTAACATCCCCTTTTTTTAATAGCAAAAAAGCTATCCCCAGGATTATTATCTAGTGTACTTTTTTAGATGCTTTGCAATGGTAAGGAATTTTAGTGTGCAAAAACTAAAGGGGCAATTGTTTGCATATTTATCAGCAAGCTCTATTTTAGTAGCCCTTTGCTTACTGTGAAAAATCCACTGAATTGGAATTAAACCAAGAGTTATTTGCGGTGAGTCTGAGAACACAGCATACATGCTTGCCAAAGTAGTTATGTGATAATGTTAAATTAAATGGGGCATTTATTACATGAGTTTTAAAAGAAGAAGAACCGGCACAATCATTTCTCCTAGTCTGCCCTGAGAAAATTTCTTTAAAATGATTTGCTGATCAGACTCTGCAATTTTTTTTAAATTGTAATTACAGAAACAAGTAAGTATCCCACCGAAAGGCCTGGAAGCACTAAATGAAATTCCAGGGAGTGATTGAAAATGTTGATCCAGATGGTGGTCAGACAATGTTTGGGAACTCCACTGTCAGCGTAATTGTGAGTAATGACAGAACTCTGAGAAGTTTGCACATTTCAATCAGATAAGCATCCTAAATGTTGGATTCTTTCAAACTTTGTTTAAATGTACCTTAGGTCATTATTTATCTTTTTGCATTTGTTTTAATTTTGGACATTTCTATTTATAAGAAGATATTCAAGAATATATATTCTGTGGGTTTTTAAGCTACCTTTAAATCTATAAAGGATTCTATGAGTATGCTTTTTAAAAGGAGTATATTGGATGTATCACAAAAAAAAAAACCAGTCAATTATTTATTCACCAAGATTTTTGTATGAGCTCCCCCTCTGCCTTCTCCTCCACCACTTTCTTCTCCTCTTTATTCTGAGTATCCACTATTAAGGTTACACAAGACCCTCAAAGATCTTATAGTTTAGTGAGAAGGAAAAAACAAACACATATAAACACAATCATTAGAGAACTGTGATAAGAGATATAATATCCTACTGGGCATCATGAATGGCAGTAGAAAGATGGAGAACATGAGGCGTGAATTTGCTTCAGAAATGGTGGTCATGGAAGGCCAATTGGAGATGACTTCAAAGACGAGCTGACTTCCGGAATAATAGTCCAGACAAAGGAACCCACATATGCACGAAGGCCTGAGTAGAAAAGAGCTTGGACTTGCTCCCGAAAATAAAATTAGCATAAAGAATCACTGGCTTTTGGTCAAGAATGGATGAGAGAAAGACAAAGTGGAGGCGAGAGGAACAATTAGGAATTGAGTACCACAGTTGGGGCAAGAGATAAGGGTGGCCTGAAGTAGGGTGGTGGCAATGGAAACATCCCGCTCCCTGTCACCCTTTGTCTATCCAACTCTATTCTAATATTGGCAAAATAGCGCAATGTTTTGTCCCTTTTTTGCTCACAGTTCTTTATCTGTACAAAAAGACACAAAGTGTCTTGTATAATAATTGCGTGTTGTTTTCGTTAGTTTCCAAATGAATTTTTTTAACCTCTCCTGAAAATATCATCTTTATAAGGAGTGCATGTGGGGATTTAAAAGAATTTTAAGGGGATCGCCAATATTTATCTCCCCCGAACTGAAAATAGTCAAACTGTTTTTTATAGCGAGAGAATAATTGCTATTTTAGATCACAAGAAAACACCTGTATTATACGTATATACTCTCTTGTCCTGTGAACTAGATATCATGTTACAAAAACAGGCAAATGGCTCCAAGTCAGCAGTATAAATCTGGTCCAAATTTAAAAGTTAAATTGAGACAAAGTTGTTTCTCAAACAAATTTAATTTAACGTTTACTAAGCACTATTATTTCTCTCTATTAATGAAAACGTCAGTGCTGATATGCCCAGGTGGTTTTTTAGCATTATGATGTCCACCTATATTTTCCAACCAATTAAAGAAGGAAAATTAGCATACCTAGACATTTATAATTCTTCATTGAATTCATGATTCATTGATGACATTAATTAAGAGTGAAATTAATGCACACAATGTAACACAGACTGAAACTTTTCACTTCAGAGTAAAGTCCCTTGTTAATTAATTTGTTTATTTGTTGGTTTATGAAGGGCTTAGTCTCATGGCTAGAATATCTTCCTTATTAAACAAATAAAATAAATTCTTGATCTTAAATCATCTCTCTAGTCAGGTCCAAATTATTCAATAATCTTTATTACTCACAGTCAAGCACTTGCTGTCTGCTCTAATTCTGATCTTTGACAAAACCTTCCTGGATAGTTAGCAATTTACAATATGAGTTAATGGATATGTCAGTAAGAGAGGAAGATATAGGTCATAACAATAATTAGCTAATTTTTTATGAAGAGAAGAAACTGATATTTTTTATGATGAAATCATTTTCTTTGGCTTTATTGAGTAGCAGGGAGAGGGGCTTAAATCAACTGAGGCCAAAGGTCAATCAATAATAACCCCAGCGCTCCAAACATGGCTCAAATCCATTTTATTAATCACCTCAGGGAGTAAATCCCTAATTCCAAATTAGGTCTCCAAATCCCTTTCTACTCTTCAATTTATCCTCACTGATCTGGATAGCCATTTACCCCAGACTCCTCCTTCTATTTCTGTTTGCTTTTTTCTTTTTTATGTGGCCATCCTTGTGATGAATATTTGAACATCACTGCACTGCTTACATAACCTTAAGTGCCAAGTTTCTCAGGGGGATTCGAGGCAGCCAAGCAGAACACATCATGACGAGGGAGGAGGAGGTGCTGCCATGGTGACTTACCCAGAGGATTCACCCGACGTGAATGTTGCATAAATTAAATGCCATTCATCATCCTGGTTGTCTTTGTCAAAGCTATCTTTCTCTTTTGTAAAAAGCTGCAGGGCTGTGTAGTACGAGCATATGAGGGAAATAAGAAGAGAAAGGGCAATATATGTACTTCTACAGGGCATTCAGAAAATCATTTCCCTGTGGCATTAGTAAAGACGAAATAATTGCACCAGATAGACCTGCTCCATGGTACGAGAAAACACTGATGAATGTACATGGCATTATGCAATGGTGGCTCCTGCAATAAATACCCTCATTGTACACAGTGTTTCTCCAGATATAATCATGTGACAATTTTACTCTTGTCACTGTTTTATTACCCAGCGCTTCATCCATCTTACTTAGTTCTCGCAATCTGTTCGGTTCAGAGTCTGTGTCTTGTGGCTCCTAAACACATGGACAATAACAATAACACACTCCTGCCATGACATCAGTCACCAGATAGCTACCCATAAAAGGAGTCAGGTGACTAATTGTTGGCAACAAATATTAGAATGTCCATGCTTTTTGCCAACCAGGAGATACCTCTGTGCAATTGATTTCCTGGGCTTGGCATGGCTTTATTTGTGTATCTTCAAACTGCGTCACTAGCTGTGGGCTCTGGATCTATAAAAGATTAGCATTCCTGACAGAGAGGCAATCAATAACAGTGAGAAACTTCTGCTGCTTTGCTTTAGAGGGACAGTATCTTGTGGTTTAGTCAACATTATTTATGTTTCTCATTTATCAAATTTATGTTACGAACAGAGAGATTCAAACTGGTAAAAAAAAATGGTTCTCAATTAAATGCCTAATTAGTGTACCCCAACTTTTAAAGGTTCTCTTTTCCTTGCTAATTAAACTTTACTAAATCATAATCTTGGATTAATCTTCATTATAAAAGTTTTTGTAATTAATTTTTCTTATTTTTACCACTCAAAACAAATGGAAAACAAGAGCTACATTAAAGGGAAAATTCCCTTCATGTAGCAATATTTTATAATGAAACTAAAATATGTTTTAAATAATTTAAGAAATATTTAAATTCTAAGGTAAAGTAACCAAGTAGTGTATTATGAGCACCTACTATAAACTAGTCTTTGAGCATAAAATAGTGACAATTCATAAGCCTTGACCTCAAGAAGTTTGCTACCTAGAAAAAGATACAGAAAACTCTTCAAACCCAACATGCCCAACACAAAACCTGAGATCTTCTCACACTAATTTCTTCCCCTATATGCTTCATCTCAGCGGTGGTACCACCATCTATCCGGGTGCACAAGCCATAAAACTAAGAGACATCTCTGTCATCTGCCTTGCCCTCAGCCTGCACTTTCTACCAACACCAACCCTGTTGATTTTATCTCCTAAATATATCTTCAATGGCTTCATCCTAGGCTAGGCTACATATTTATCTTGCATAATAGTGCAAAATAGTCTCCTAACTGGTTTTCCTGTGTCTTCCCTTTCTAGTCTCCAGTAAGTCTCCACAATACAGTCAAGTGAATCATTTCAAAATACAAATCTCATACCCTTCTTTAAATATTTTCCCACTGGTATCTGGGGCCCCAAGGCAAGAGTGACAGAGGCAACTACTTAGAAATCAGGGTCCATGATCAAAGGAACAACAGCAATGTCAACTAAGAAGGCATTTTCAGCAAATCTCCCTAGAAGCCCTCCATGCTCCAGCCATGCCAAGTTATTCACCTTTCCAGAATAATGCTGTTTCTGTGATTCTTTGCTTCTAAATGAACTTTTTGCACTTTGTCTGATAAACTCATACTTTTCCTTTAGACCTCTGTTCAACCCCTCTTGCCTCTTTTAGTCTTCTCTGGCTGTACCAAGGCCGAGTTACTCAATCCATAGACCTTCCATATTTTGGGGTTCATGCTGTTGTTAGCCTTTTCCCACACCACAAAACAGTTCTAGTTTAAATATATGGCTATAGTCACCACTGGATCATTAGCTACTTATGGGTAGAGAGCATTTATTTCTTTACTCAATTTTTCAAAAAATATTTTTGAATGTACATGTAACTCTAACATATGAAAGGCATACAATAGACACTCAATAAGTATGTCCTGAATGAATTTTAGAAAAATATTTTTGTAATGTTGTTTGTCTTCTTTAGGGAAAAAAAGGCAACTGATGGTGTTTTTATCACCATTGTTGATTTTTCTGTCTTTTGGGGTGTTTTTAAATTTATTTATTTTTTTTTATTTCAGCATATTATGGGGATACAAATATTACGTCTTTTGGGTTTTTGAGTTTTGTTTTTTTAATCTTTAGCAGCTAGCACAATGCCTGGCACATACTAGGTGTCATACGAATATTTTCTGAATAGATGAAAAAATCCCTGGAAAACCCTTCCCATATTTCTTCGAGGTAAATTCCAACTCATGATTCACTTTCTTAAGAAAACATTACTCAGCTCCCTCAGACCATTTTAGCAGCCCCTCTGTTAGCCTTCCAGAGCAAATGTGCATACCCTTACAATACTACCTAACTGCATTTTAAAATCTTTTTGAGCATCTGTTTCTTTACACCAGAGTATGAGCTCTTGATATTGTGTCTGGTTGGCCCAGCATAATGAATAAATGAATGCATGAAGAACTACAATGAAATACTATATCTGAAAGTACACAAGAAAGGCCCATTAATTTTGAATCAAAGGACAAAAGTTTAGGTTTTTGGAGAAAATGGTATTGGTGTTGAAAGATGAATGAGATAAATAAAATACAATTTCAGGAGTCACATGAGGGACAGGGACAAGGGTAGGCAGTTCAGAGAGAGGACAGCATAACTCAGCAGGGTCTGATGGTGCAAGTGTAGCAGCTGACAGCAGGGTCTGGACCGCCAGAGGAATGGAGGATTTGGAGATGCTACAGAGATGGTGCAAGAAAGGGGCTGAAGCCAGGTTTTGCAAGGCTAACGCCAAGCTTAGAAACTCTTGTCACAGGGGGAAAATTTAAATGTGGATTAAGAACACAGCATGCCATAGAACATTAAAATCTGATAAGGGCAGAAAGTGGTCACTGAATTTGGTGAACAGAATGTGGGAGATTTCAGGAGACTGTTTTCCTTGGATATCAGAGAAGATCAAGAATGCAAAGGTTTCACAATGAGTGGAAATAAAACAGAAGCAAAAAGAGGAGCTCAATCTGAGAATTTTCATAATGAAAGAAATTTTTAAAACAAGGACAAGAAATCAAAGTTGGTGAGAGAAGATTAGACTTATGAGTAAGTCTAAGAAAAAGAGGCCAATTAATGGAGATAATGTCAAGAAACAGATGAAAAAGAAAATACTACAAGTGGAAGGGTGATTCTTTGAAAGAAAGATGGATATTTCTCCTTTAATGACAGAATTTGTAACCTTAAAATCACCAGCATACTATGCTTCTTTGGCTCTCTTTAATAGAGTGCATGTGACAATAATAAAGATTAGCAACAAATAGCATTTAATTGTATTTTATTTATCTCTTAAATGGATAAAGGCTGCATTATTTTAGAAAGGGAACAAAGCTAGGCAGTACTGGATGAGAGATGGTCACTAAATTTTCTTGTGATTCTAAATTTCTCTGCCTATAAGGCTCTTCTCCTGACAGTCTTCAATGTGAGAGATGTGGGAAGAAGGGTGCTCATTCACCGTACGCTTTAATGAACAATGCTAGCAGATGTCTCCGGCTTTATATCTCTAAAAATGTCTTCTACAGAGAGAAAAAGATCACAGTTAAAAAATCGTGAACTAATTTGATTTCTTGCTGCTGTGTATTTTACACATTCCAAAGTTCAATGGCTGGCATACCGCGTTGGAAAACTGTTAAATGAACTTGCTATATGCAATTAAAACTTGGTTTCAAGTCCATGTACGTTTTTTTGTTTCTAGAAGAAATCAGCAGGATGATAGTTCCCACACCCAGATCATTCAGTACTCTGAAAGTACTGTCACATACAAAATCAAAAAATAAAATCCTCTTAAATTGTCCTGCAAAACAGTAAGCTAGTTGTATTTCTGTTAACGTAGTAGCTAAATGAAAAATTAGAAAAATGAATTCTTGAAAAACCAAATCAGTTACTCTATATAACCTGCTGCATAATTGTTGTGTATACTGATATCTTAAACTAAAAGAAAATTTCAATACATCCTTACAACTGCACCATGAAAACTATTATAATTTTTCTTTACTTTTACTTTGAAAAATAAATTTAATACTGTTATTACCTATTATAAAAATTATCTAAAATAAAATGTGAGTTTCAACAACATACTCAGCTTACTTTGAATTATCTCTAGTTTTACATTTTCCTCAGCTTAAATCATCCTGCTTCTCTATTTCCAACCTCTAATTCATTTTTTGTTTATGAATATAGACACAGACACATCCCACACAGATACAGATCCATCCCATAGGCTCTTTAAAATGAGTTCAGTCATTCTTCGGCAGGAATTTTTTTTAACCTACATCATGCGAATAAAAAAAAAAAA
>VBSM01002616.1:40193059-40206893 GCA_008086735.1 Cheirogaleus medius
TCCAGGAAAATACAAGAGGTGCTATATCACCATTGTTTCTTAAAGCTGAATAAAGTGCTGTGTTTTAATACCATGGTGCTGGGCTTATCTTCCCATCTTGATTGATTAGCACTTGATGGCATAGTCTAAGCCTGCAGCAATGTTAGAGGATTGCTCTGCATTGCTTTGACATCATTGCGAAAAGTTTCCCATGACAATCTGCTTGCCCTCCCCCTCCACCAGCTTCCGTTGTTATTTGCAGAAGTCATTGCTAGGATTTGGTTCTCAAGAAATCCTGAAGAGTCAGATAACTCTCTGAAGGAGCAAAGGGATGAGAAAGGGCAGATGGCTCAATAAAAGTATCATCCAAATAATTCTCCTAGGCAGTTACCTAGCCCACTTTCCAACAAGCATTTGAATAAATGGTTTTAAGTAAAATTGTTTAAATGCCTATACTCTTCCTTTTATAAAACTATGGAAAGAAGTCTGATTGCAAGCATAAAAGTATTTTTAATTTAAACTAATTTATCACACACTTGAACGATAATACATACTAAGCCTCCAATAGAGTGGAAAAATATTTGAAGTAGCTCAAGAATTACTTTGCTATGTTATATAACAAGGAATCCATTTTATAAAATAAAATTAATCTCATGAGCCACCAAGTATTGTCGCTAGTGGATATCTCAGTATACACAATATAGAAGGAACCTTTATTGCCACCTAATATCCTAAAAAGGTAACAGTTTCTACTTATTTTTGTAGAAGTAAAGATAACGTGTATGTTTGTAAATGATATACAGCATAACAATGCAACAGGGATACAAAATATCCAAGCAAAGAAGCAGATAGGAATAGGAATGTATTCTGCTGTGGGTTAGAACCTTGGCATGTCCATGTTCACCCTATATATCAGTCATTTACTTACCAGAAACAAATAAGTCCTATTTATACGCATCTCCATTTCAGGTTACAAACTTCTTGCTCAAGTAAGGTTTGATGCAAGTTAATCTTAGTGGTTTCGTTGTTTCCACAAAAAGAATGAAACAGAGTACATGTTTTTTCTTCTTTTGTAATTATATTAGTCTAAGAGGGCTTATTCTTATTTCTTTTCTTAAGTCAATTAGACTTAAGAAAGTCTTAAGTCAATTAGACTTAGTTACAAGATGGAAAGTAAAAACATTTTCACTTTTTTCTCCTCTCAAAGAATCACCCCTTAATAATGAGAATGAGAAACAGAAAAGCCAATTCTATCTTCAATGCAAGATGACCTGTCTAATGCAAGCTGTTTATATGAATATGGAAATAAATGAAAGAATGGTCAAGGGCTTAGCAAAGAAAAGAGGCAAACCTCAGCGCATACAAAGGTGGAAACCAGTGAAAATCCAGACGATTCTCCCTACAGAACCTCAGAATAACAATGCAGGGAACAATGCAGTCTGGCTCAAAAATCAGACATCATAGAAAGCAAGAATAAGCAAATGGTATAAAGCAAGGTGACTTTTCAAACATATGTACAAGAAGCAGTTAGATCTGCAGCAAAAAATATAAAACTCTTAGAAGAAAAACAAAAGACCAAAGATTTGCTCTGTGGACAACTTAACAAGACTAGTCCCAAGCTCCAAGCACAAAGAAAGGCCAGTAGGAGAGACCCTATGGAAGACAGGGCATTAAGACTGCACACTGAACCCTGGGACCACTCTCTCAATCCCCTTCCCACCTGGCTTCAGAATGCCAGCAGCTAGACTGATATCTCCAGGCAGGGTATTACAATACCTTTTATCTAGAAAAAAATAAAGAGAGAAAGACCTACAGCTATTAACATGTGGAGTCTCCTAATAACAAAGCTAACTAGTCATACGACTCTCCTGGAGTGAAGGCTTTGGGATACGAGTCCACTCCTACCCAGAGATCTTCAACCAGCTTTTTAGCTCCTCACTTAAATGAATGGTCAGCCAAGGATGACTGGGTATTTGAGAAAAGAATCTAACATAAAATATACCTAAGACAATGAACAAATAGGGGAGAAAGTAGCTAGGAGGAAACAGATACCACTTAGACAATGCAGGTAACATAATCATACCATTGTCATAGAAATAAAAGGCATTATCAGATCAAGTAAAGAAGAAAGGAATACTATGTTTTAAAAGGAAAAATCTGAAAAAGGTCTCTTGAAATTTTAAAGTGTTATTTCTGCAATATAAAATTCCAAAGAAGGTTTAGATAATAATATCCTGGAAATATCCCATATTCCATAATAATAATGTTCCAGAAAATAAGACAAAAAGCCAATGAGATAAAAGAGGTAATAGAAGAGGAAAAATAAGAATAATGGGGAATAACCTAGGAGATATGTCACACAATTAATCAGATATCCAGAAAGAAAATATATAAAATGTTGGTGGGGAAATAATCATCAAAGAAATAATACCATAATATTTTCTGTAACTAAAGTACATAAATCTCCAGAATGAAAATGCCCATCAGGTGCCCAATGAATGGAAAAAGATCCACAACAAAGCGAGCCATTTTGATTGAGTCTCCAATTAATAGGAAAAACATCTAGATTTTAGCATTTTACTTTCACATTATATTCTACTTTTATTGCTATTTTATGTGTATCATAATATTTTCTAAATATTTTAATGAGAAATTGAAGAAAGTAGGACAGGATATTTGTTTGCTACAATGTTAACAAAAAACTTTTATAGTTGAGGATCTTTGGCACACAATTTATTGCTTAATTGCACATCTTTATATTATTATATGACTATTAAATTTGTTTCTCAAAATAGAAGTGCTAGCCCACATATATACTGTCAAATGATTTTTAAGCAGAGCACCAAAGTAATTCTCAATAGGAAAACCAAAGTCACCATATGCAAAAATTATTTCAAGATTACATACCCAAATATAAAAGCTAAATTTATAACACTTCCAGAAGAAAACATAGGATGATATTTTTCAATCTTGAGGTAGACAAAGATTTCTCAGAGAAGACAGAGAAAGCACTACTATAAAAGAAAAAAATTATAAATCCTATTTATCAAAATTAAAAAATTGTTTTTATAAACAAAAACTTCATTAAGAAAATAAGTAGGGAGAAAATATTCACAAATATATAAAATGACAGATTTGAATTCAGAACATATAAACAACTCCTACAATTCAATAACAAATGGTAGACTCAAAAATAGGCAAAAAACATTATGTAATGACATAAAGGATGATAAACAAATGTCCAATAAGCACTTAAAAAAGAGTTCAACATCAGGGAAATTAAAATCACAGTGACAAATGACAAACCATTGTACACCACTAGAGTGGCTAAGATGAAAAAGATGAAATACAAATATTGATGACGATATGGAGCAACTAGTACTCTCATACATTGTTAGTGAAAGTATAAAATGGTACAGTCACACATTCACCCCATGGAAACAATTCCACTCTTAGATATTTATCCAAGAGAAATGAAAACATATGTCCTCTAAAAGCCTTGTATAAGAATGTTTATAGCAGTTTTACTCATTATAGCCAAACACTGGAAACAGCTCAGTGTCCATCAGCAGGAGAATGGATAAACAAGCTGTGGTATTTATTCTATGGTATACTTCTCAGCAAAAAGAGGAACAGATTACTGATACATGCAACAGATGAGTTTCAAAAATATTATGCTGCAGAAAAGCAGCCATACACAAAAGAGTGCATGCTGTGTGATTTCACTTAAATAAAACACTAGATTAGATAAAACAAATTAATTAGCAATGCGTGGTGTGTGTTGGGGGATGTGTGTTATTAAATGCAAAGGGCCCCAAGTACACATTCTGGGCTGATGGAAAATTCTATATCTTGATAAGGGTATGGGGTACACAGATGTATTCAATTTTTCAATACTGGTTGAACTGTATACATTTAAGATCTATGCATTTCACTGTTTATAAATGGTATTTCAATAAACATCATTTGGATGAAATAGAAGGGGTAGGTTTTGATATTAGAAGACATTTTTCATGGTAATTATCAGAGCATTTGTACTATAGCCATATAGTGCAAACGACAAATATAAAACTCAGCCAAAGTAGATTTCAACATTATTACAATAGTTCCAGTTTCATGGTGTACCCACCGCTGCTTATGAGGAATTCTATTGTAGATGGAAGTTAACCTGGAAACTACTTCTTCCAGAAGACTATAAATATTACAAAATGCTCTAAGTTAATTCGTTTGGTGCATGTCAGTAACCTCCAATGGCTAAAGATAAGTGAGGGAAGGCTGTATCCTTCCCCTATAATCTCATCTCTGGGAGATATAAGGAAAGCAAGTCTTAGACTGAATTTGGTAACACATGCCAACATTTATTAGCAAACAACCATGAAAACAATCATACAAACCGTTCTGTATGCTCAACAAAGTCCCAGCCCTATGTCCCTTTTGGCACTTTGACAACAAGCACTTTGCATAAAAGTTTAATTAGGAACAGATGTCCTAGTGGAAAGGGTCAGCTAATATTCCATTTGGATCAGGTAACAGAAACCCTCCAAAGACCTCAGGACGTGAGGTAGACGGCATTCTCAAATCAGAGTAGAGGTGGCTCAACCCCACTCAAGACCAGTAGATTCTTAGGTCCTGTTTGAGCAAGGCTGAGGTGGCTAAATCATATTTCTAGTCTATTGACGTGTCTTGAACACTACCCATTTTATCAATAAAAAATCATTTCTAATTTCATTTATACTGATTTATAAATGCTTTAGAGCTGACTCAGGTAAAAAACAGTTGTGAGTTTGGGGATCTAGTTAGAGCAATAGTCTTTAATTCCAGTTGCATGTTAGAATCACTTGGAGAGAGTTTTTAAATCTCCACACCCAGACTGCACCTCAGACCAATAAAATCAGAATTTCTGGGGGAGGGTGAGTGAGATTCAGTTATCAGTGTTTTTCAGACCTCCTTAGGTAATTCCAATTGATAGACGAGGTTGAGAACCACTAGATTAGAACCTTTCTATCTAGCCTAATTGCAGCATATATTCCCAAATAGGTGTTTTAAATGCTATTTAATCACCTTTGTAGGATAGATAATATACATTATATATCACATTGCCAGTGATTAAATATTTTTAAGTAAATTATAACAATACAACAGTATAAAACTCATCCCATCTCCTCAATGATAGCAGAGACAACAGAACTAGAGATGCCAACCAGAGCTGTAATAACAGCTATGATAACCCTCAGGAAGAGAATTTGGCCATTTCTGAGTAATGGATGTATTTAAATATAGAGGATGAAGACTCTGCATTAAAAAAATCTGATCTTTAAGCAGTTCCAGTGGAGAAGTGTCTGTGAATAGTAATATGTGCCCTTAATTGAAGGAAGTGACTATTCTCAGCCTGTTCATGTTACAGCCAAAGCAGCAAGGTACAAATAGAACAGAATCAGCCCAGACCACAAAGCCCTATAAATATTCCTCTTCTGACTTCCCCTTCAGAGACACTGCTAAGATTTGTCAAGATGGTGTTCACTCTTATTGTAGTAATTTCTAATAAATTTACTTTGTCTTTATTGACATGTTGCCTGGAGATATTTTGGTGAGTTCAACAGCAACATCATAAAGAATACCTCATCAAGACTAATTCTTATTTTGGGATGCTATATAAAACATGACCCCAATAAATGTATACTGATTATGTTTAGGTAGAAACAAATTCACCAATATAACATTCCAATCAAGTATAACAAAATATTTTGTACCATCCCATTTTTTAATCAAAAACATCCTGAGGGGCCTTTAGGAAAAACAAAAACCCAACCTATCCAAACAGAGCTCCTTCACAAGTGTCAGATTATCTGAAAGTTATTAGAGATTTATTTTGGGGAGTTATACATCCAAATGCTATTTCTGTAAAGTCTTTGATGAACCCTCTCAATCTTCTCTTTATAATTAATTACTTCTTCTGCTCAGATACCTCTTTTGTATTTATCATGTAGTGTTTGTTTCCATTTATTTCTCCACCCACAACACTTTGATCTATTGGTGTATATATCCTTGTTTCTTGCAGCAGTCCCCAACGTTTTTGGCACAGAGACAGGTTTCATGGAAGACGATTTTTCCATGGACCGGAGGTTGGGGGTGGGGGAGTGCACACTCAGGCGGTGATGTGAGCGAGGGGGAACGGCTGTAAATACAGATAAAGCTTCGCTCCCTCGCCTGCCCCTCACCTCCTGCTGTGCAGCCCAGTTCCTAACAGCCCACGGATGAGTGGTCAGGGACTACAGTTTTAGGGGCTTATACTATCAGGGCCTAAATGTTTATTGAATTATTTAACCAGGTCTTTTTGGCCCTGTGATTATTTTATTTAATTGCAAACACCGCTTATAAACCTTTCCTAAATAACGACACCTGAGTAGTCCATTACTTTCCCATAAGAAAAAGATTCACTGTGATGGAGACACATGGTTTTCCATTTGGAATGGAAGTTCCAGCTGCTAGAACAAGAGCAAAAAAAAAAAAAAACCAGAATCTAGAAAGGTGCCAAAGGCAAAGGTCGACTATTTGCGGACCATTCTGGTGAATAAGAATTTTGTAGAGATTTTATAGCTTTTGCAGGCTTTTGGGGAAATCTGATGTGCTTAGTATACTATTCTAGAATAAAAAATTTTTTGGTATATTTCAACATTCTCATTTTGGAGAAAAAAATAATTGCTATATGAGTATAAGATTCTATCTGGTTCAAAAGAGCAGGTTGTGTGTGTGCACGCGCGTTTTATTGCAGAAAAGAACATCTGTATTCCCTTAAATCACTTTCCATATTATTATTGTTCCTACATTTTTCAGGGATATAGTCTAGCCATTTTATTCCTTATCTTAAAAATAGGGAACATATTTTTTCATGCTTCACTGAAAGAAGCAACTTGTTTTCTGTGCAAGTTGTTTTAAGGGGTCTGAGAAGTTAAATGACATATTCAGGTCACTTAAAAAAATGAATGTCAAGGTTGACAGGAGTAAAGATTTACCTAGGAAGCCCTCTTTCACCTGCAATCAATGAGTGGTTGTGTGGCATAGAAGCAAGGCATTAGCTTTAGTGTCCAAAATCCTGAGGTTGAATTAGAAATTCAGTACTTAACTACACAACAATGTGCCATTATTTCATGTCTCTGGGCCTCACTTTCTTCTTTTGTTAAATTGGGATAATTATACCTCTTTTACAGAATTTTCTTGAGTAATAAGAAAAAGTTTACACTAGGCAATAAAAATATTTTTGTTGAATTGGAAATTTATTAATAGCAACTCTGAATCAATTAAGTCAATAAGATAATTTCACTTATCTGGATTGTCACTACTGTATAGGGAATCTATTGACCCACTCAGTTCTATGGATTCAAAGAATAACTTTTTATGGACACAATTTAGGTAAGGTAAGATTTGCCAGGACACTGCAGCCAATAAACCACCCCTAGCATGAGACCACAGAGGTGCTTCAATATCCACAAGTGGTCCAGATCTCTGTTTTATGTCTCTTCTGAAAGAAGACAAAGTGCTGTTCTCTATCGGGTTCTCACAGATGAAGTGGGCAGAAATGTTAGCCCTGTGACCTTAATGAGTATCACATGAACAAGTCCCTTACCTACTACTTTGGAAATGTCACCAAATGAAATGTTGCATTTAGAAAGGTCATAAACCTGAATGAAATAATGGCATAGCCACTGCCTGGCACACAGTTGAGAACATCACCTTTGCTGCTAGAAACTATAACAGGGATGCAGTAAGTTTGGCAACTGCATCACACAGTGATCACTCATCACATGTCGAGACACTTGCTTTAACTTGGAAATTGGTTCCTCTCCCAAGCAGAACCAAATAAACCCACACAAAGCCCGCAGAAAGAATGCCTGGCATACCCTATAGGTACTTGTTTTCCTGTTGTTAGGCATTTGGAAGTTCAGCCAGAGCTTAAAATGCAAACTCAGTCACTCACACTTAACACATTTTCTGTTACCATAAGTATAGTTGATAAACAGTTAAAAACTCCCAGAGATAATACTTCCAGAACTCCCTTCTGTTTCAAGCCTGTTACCCATGGAACTATTCCAAGGAAAACAAACACTAAGAACTTC
Organism: Cheirogaleus medius; assembly: GCA_008086735.1. Taxonomy (NCBI): domain Eukaryota; kingdom Metazoa; phylum Chordata; class Mammalia; order Primates; family Cheirogaleidae; genus Cheirogaleus; species Cheirogaleus medius. The sequence continues at coordinate 40,201,153 of VBSM01002616.1, forward strand.
AGGACAACTTCTGTGGGGCTGTATCCTCCCGTTCACATGATTAAACAGTCACCTAATTGCCATTTGGCTGCACAAGGTCTTTCTAAAACTTAGCTGCTCGCTCCACTGTAGTGTACATATGGCATTACAGCAAGTATCGTCTATTCTGACTAGCTGTCTCCCTGGACAATAATCAATTATATGAATCTCAGCCCCCACCCTAGGCTAGGAGCTTCTGGAGCATTAGCAATAAGTAATACCTGAATCATCATTGTATCACCGATGCTTAAAACAGGACTCGGCACCTAATAGATCTTCAGTAAATATTTGTTGACTATGTTAAGAGTGACTTAGTTATCATACTTATTTCCTATTAACCCCATAGCATTTTTTATAATACTGTTCCTGCCTTCACATCTCCACTGTATCTAATGATACCTAGATTCGTGAATATCTGGCAGCAAAGGTTAGCCCTCTGAATTAACCAAGCTCTTCAAGCTACTTATCACTCATTCACTCATTTACTTCCATCGAGCTCCCGCTATACTTTCTCAGTTTCAACAAATATTTAGCATTTACCACTGACTGCATGAAAACACCATGGAACATGCATTTATGCAAGTTTGAAAAGTGTACAATCCCTGCCATCTATAACGCTCTTCAACAGAAACGCAATGAAAGCCACAAGTGAAAGTCACGTGTGTCATTTTAAACTAAGTAGCCATGTTTAAAAAGTAAAAAGAAACAGGTAAAATTAATTCCAATAATATATTTTATTTAGCTACATATATCAAAAATGTGATTTCAACATGTGATAAATATACAGATATTGAACAGATATTGAACAGATATTTTGAACAGATAGTTTGAACAGATATTTTACATTTTTTTTTCTTACCAAGTCTTTGAAATCTGGAATATATTTAGACTTACAGTGTATTCAACTTGGACCAGCCACATTGCAAGTGCTCCATGGCCACATGTGGCTAGTGACTACTATATGGGACAATGAAGATTTATAAAATCACATTTTCACAAAGGGGAAAGAGGTAGACATAAAACCCTGATACAAAACAGACTAGAACAAGTGTGATAGTAAGTAAAAACAATAAAACATGGGTGCCAAGGCAGACCCCAATTCTAAGAGGGATAGAAGTTGGCTCCCTTGGACTTATTCTCTCTTCCCTTTACTAAGCCAAGTATCTATCTTCTCATCTTACCAGTCACTTCCTCCTTCATCCACTGACTGTGCAACTATGTATCTGTGCTAGCAGTTATGTATTTTACGGCCCTATATACATAAATGAAGGATACATTCACATGACGATGAGGACACTTGTAAACAAATGTGATTCTGTGGAGCTTACATAAACACTATGATTAGAAGAATAGAGAGAGAGACACAATCAAGGTACAAATAAAGGGCTGTGATTGTCAGATTATATAATGGTGTACTCTGTTGCTAGTTGAGTACCAAAATGTGAGGGCAGGCAATGAGTTTAAGATGTGAACCTAGTCAAAAGAGAAGCCAACTAATTCTGCTTTTCTTCCCTGGAGGAAAAACAATCAGTAGAAATTAATGATGGTGTTTTCACAGCACCCGTTATACAAGGCTCTCTTTGTTCTTTGTTATCAGGAGTGGGTATGATCTTTGAATGTAGAAGTTGGTCATAAGTCACAAAGACTTATAAGAATATTCCCCGTGCTTAGCAGAGGTTTTCCTGATGTTACTCTTTTCTATCTGGCACAGATTAGGGTGAAGAAATGCAAAGAAAAGAAAGAGAGCACCTGCCTAAGGGTCAGATGTAAATTAAATGACAGAGATTGGAAAAACTGCATCACTCAAAATATAGGTAATTACATGTGTTGAGGACTTATCTGATAGCATTAGCCTGGGGAGCATTCACCCACAAAGCAAGTGAGAAGAAAGCTGTGTTTTGGAAGTGGGGGATTTGGTCTGATTGAGAAGAGGGGAAAGTGATCAAGAAGAAGGAAGACTCAGGAATGAAACATAACATACTCTGAGTAGACTTAAGAGAGAATGGGAAATAAAGCAAGTAGCTTTATAAAAAAACTGATCAACACAAAGCAAATAAATGGCAGTGATGGAGACAGGAAGTAGAGGTGAACAGTCTGGACTCTGAGACTTAACAGACTCATCCTAGATGCACTGGCCACTAGTTACCGTGTTTCCCCGAAAATAAGACAGGGTCTTATATTTATTTTTCCTCAAGAAGACACCCTAGGGCTTATTTTCAGGGGATGTGTTATTTTCCCCTCAAAGCCTCAGCTCGCAGCACGCACAGGATGGCCGGGACCTGACAGGGGGAGCCGACCTTGTTGGTGGGGCTGCCCGCACCTTTCCGGTCACCTCTGGGATAGTAGCTGTCACGATGGGGCAGATGAGAAGGGCTGCTGGTGCGTGGGTTGTGGAGATACGCTGCGTAGCCACGCCCATCACTAGGTCTTATTTCCGGGGTAGGGCTTATATTGCGCAAATGCTTAGAAATCCTGTTAGGGCTTATTTTATGGGTAAGTGTTATTTTCGGGGAAACACGGTAGTTATGTAGCCTCTTTAAGCCTTGATACTCTCATCTGAAATGTGGGACTCCAAATAGCACCCACTTGGTGAGGATTAAATGAGATAGTACATAAAAAGCACAAAGCCTGGCACATAATAAAATATTCAGTACGTGTTAGTCACATTTGCTAGACAGTGCCCTTTGGGGGCACAAAGTTTGGAGATTGATAACAAAGGCATCTGGGTACCGTTAGAAAGTATCTAAGTTACCTTTCATGGAAAGAAAAGGTCTTATTTTTATTGTCATTTGTTGACAAAAACGATTATAAATGAGGAGTCTAACTTAGAAAGTGGTGACAGGCTAAGTGAAAGGTTGGTAGAACCCGGGCCAACATTGTGCCTCAATAAAAAGAAAGTGGTGGAGACAAGGCATATTTTTCGTAAACAATCTAAGAATTTATGATGAACAAGATACGAGAAGAACCAAGAGAAAAGCATAGCCCTAGTTTTGCACAAAACACTCACCGCTTGTATCACTTTTGGAAGATTGCTTGATCTCTCCAAGCTTCAGGTTCCTCATCTTTAAAATGGAAATAACATTAATACCAACTTCAAAGGGATATCATGAGGATTAAGCAAGTTATTTGTCAAGCACTTGGCATAGTGACTGGCACATGGTAAGTGCTGTATAAGTATGTGTTCAGTGAAGCTGAAAACACAATATTAAATTAGTCTTTAAGCATGGAAGGTTTTTTACTCTCCCAGACATTGTGTTTTCCAGTCCATAAAGCAACACCGTGAGTTAGTACGACTCCCATTTTAGGAACGAGGAGAGAGTCTGGGAGACGTAATCAGAGTCACCAAGCGGGAGGCGTGGAGAGCCAGGAACTCATCCAGGCCTCTGCCATCCAGGCCCCGGCTCTTTCCTCTCCCGCACGCACCTCCAATGCCTGATCCTGGAAACACAGCGATGTCATGATGATACTGAGAAGTTGGGAAGGGCTGATAGGTACACCAATTTGTCATTAGGATTCTTGTTACTTAGACTTTTACAATCTACATGTCAGAGGACCATTAGAAGTGTGGAAATAAATGAAGACCAACCAAACGAGAAGAACCAGAGGCTATTTATTCAGAGCTTGCTGTAGGAAGGGAGTCAGCCTCCATCATTTGCATTTTGGCAGAGACTCAAAGGCAGGCAGGGGAGTGAGCAAGCTTTAGAGTGGGAAAAAGGGAAAGTTTCAGGTGTGCCCTGTTCAGAGTCTGTTGGCCTGGGGAAGCTTAGTTGGGCTAACTATTAATATTAATAGAAGCAGGACGTCCTATGTGATTGGTTTAGGGGATGCATATTGGCTTTTCCCTGTTGGTCCTAAAGGGAAAACATCAGGGGAGCTGTCAGTTATTAATCAAGTCCTAGTCGTTTGAGGCTGAACCTTTTTACAAGGGTTATTGTTTGACTTCAAGGACCAATTGCTAGAGAAGATAGTCTGACTTCCTACATGTCTGATCTGTAGATAGTAGGTTGTCTACCTACTATATATAGACAATAGATGGATTTCCTGGGCTGATTGTGGCAGATTGTGGGTCAGAGTTCTCTTTTTAGATTTGCTCTGACCATTGCCAATTTGTATTCGCAGTCTCTCAGAAGTCATCTAATTGAAACCCCAGCCCAAATATTTAATTCCTAATCATTGTTCAGCATAATAGAAAACTCCACCCTACAAGGTGGCTTATTCCATTCTGAGACTACTCATTTTTTTATTAAGATTAATGTTTAGATTGGAGAAGAAGACAGCTGACCAGGGACACTGGCTGCCAGATCATCTCAGAAAGAAAGAAACGTTTTAGATGGAAAAGAAGAAAAACATAGATCGAGTGTAATTCTGACGGAAAATTCCAGAACCCACCAGAGATTCCACAGGAAGAAGTTGCATAGCAGAACAAGAAGGAATAAGATATCAGCAGAGGTCCACCCCTGAGAAGCTTGGAGCCTGGCAAACAGGGTAGATGGGGGCGTTTGTTTCTCCTTCCCTCACACCTCTGGAAGTCAGCAGGCTGCCAAACTGCTAGAGAGCTTTTCTACCCTCATGAGCCCAAGGGCTGCTGCCACCAGTAAACTGGAAGCTTCTTGAAAACAAGCACCAGGCTGCCAGCCCCCTCGGGGTCACTTCCCAACACCACACACCCAAGCTGAGATGGCAGGTGCCATATTGCTTTTCCACCCACTGTGCACATTTGTCCTTCCCAGGGAGCTTCAGCCCTTGGTTTCTGTCTTGCTCTTTCCCACAAAAACATTTTCCAATTCTGGCCCAGACTGTGGGAGCCAGAGGGGCCGGTAGGCCTAGGGTATCTGCATGAACCCCAAGCTTGGATATTCTGGGTGGGCTGCCTTCCAGAGAGGGACAGAGATAACCAGAGTGTCAGCTCTCCAACATTCAGACTCTTTTCCTCCCTTACCCCTCCCTCACCTGCTGCTGCCAAGAGAAACAATTAAGCCAAGACTTTCCTAAGTAGCTGTGTCCCCTCTGTTGGTGTATCCAGTGAGGCTTCCACAGAGAATGGGGCTCACACTTTTCCTCTTAAAGACCTATAGTGGACCAAGGGGTGCCCGGTCTCTGAGCTCCTTGTCTACAGGCCCTCCCCAGTGCTGCTCACCTGGCTGCTCAGGCAGAGCAGGGCACACCCCAAAGCAAAGGGTCATCAAACCTGCTAAAGCATTCTGGGGGCAACTCAGAACTGGCACACTTCTCCCTGGCATGGTCAAGGATTGAACTGGGAGGACCTGGGGACAGGCCCACAGGCCAGATCTCATACCCCCAGGACTCAATTGTGTTGCTCAGGGGCACAGAGGGGAGATTTGTGAACTAATCTTGGGAGGCAAGGGAGCCCTCATGGGCAGAACTGAAAAGAGAGATCAGTGTGGGTCCCAGCTTCGGCACAGTCACGGAGCACGCCTCCCCCCACAGGAAAGCTGTGCTCTCAGCCCAGGGTATGATCCTGGACAAAGAAGCTCCCAACCCCCAGAGCCACTGCTGGTTAGCTCAGCTAGTTCGAGCTTCTGCCTGTAGCCTGACGCTGGAAGGAGACTGCAGGGCAGAGGAGTGGGGAGAAGATTGAAACCCACTCCTGACATCCTGACAGCCAGAATGACTCTCACATGGCCCCATCCACACGAGCAGACTTTCCAGCTTGGTGGAGCCACTTCAGCCCCTCCCTGGTGGCTTTCCCAAGCAGCCTGGGA